>JAENPR010000462.1:0-497586 GCA_018135685.1 Themeda triandra
TGAAGAGCAGCCCGCGCCTCGCATCTGTTTTCATGAGCGACTAGTCAAAATACATAGGTCCCACGGCTCAGTTTGAATCTGTCTTGGGGAGTTGGGCAATCGATCCATTCAGCAACAAAGTCAGCCAACACCCAGGATTTAATAGCTTTTCGTGGGGAACGTAAGTGATGGTCTAGCCAGCCATTTCGACCAAGGCCACTTAGCGTCAGGCTACAACTACTTCCCGGTTACGGATGATCTCCCAGAGGCGGGTGTGAGACTCATAGTTCTTGGGTGGGCAGTAGTCTTTGAGTTTTCGCGCGTGAGCACGACACCGTGGCGAGCAGCCTCCGGATTTGAGGGTATCGAGTCTTGGCATCCGAGAGCACCTCCCGACAAAGTAAACTAGCCGCCGGACGGGAGCGCGTGCCCTCTTCCCGCCTTTCATCTGATTTATGATTGCGCTGACCACCTCGAGTGGTTGCGTGGGTAATGTAGAGGAGGAGGGGCTCGGTTGGTTTGTCAGGTCTAGCTGGTCGAGGTGGCACGCAGCACGGGAGGGGAGAGGTGGCATGCTTTTCAACCTCTAAAGGGCTTCCTCCGCTCAGTGTCCACGCAAAATGCTTGGATTTTTGAGGAGCCGATATAAGGCGGTGGGCTTTCTCTCCTGCGTGCGATGAATCATTGCTAAGAGCGCTCTAGGCACCCTGTGATTTTCTGCACTCCTTTCAGGTCTCGAATCGGCCCCATCCGCATGATGGCCATGACCTTCTCAGGATTGGCCTCGATCCCGCGCTGGGAGACGATGTAGCCTAGCAGCATGCCTCGAGGCACACTGTGGAGGTATAAACTCCATATACCCTCACGGCCTAGTTTGGGCCGACACGCTATCGCCAGGCCGGCCCATCAAGCTTCAAGACGGGACGTCGCCCTGGGCTCTGACAGCCTAAAACAGCAAGAATATCAAAGACCGACAAGGAGGACAAGACCTAGCCGAGATAGGAAAGTTTAGACTTGTAAAGTATGTAAACTTAGTACCGATAGGCTAGTTCCGACTCCTGTAACCTTGCTCCCCGCGATATATAAGGAGAGCAAGGACCCCGTGCTTGAGGACGTAACGGCATAACGCACGTACTCATACATCCACATCATAATCGAAGCAGAGCAGACTAGGTTTTACGCATCTTTGCGGCCCGAACCTCGGGTAAACCTCGTGTGATTGCTCCCCGTTTACGTCTTGCTCGCAATCTCATGCGCCTTCCGCCAATCCATTACCGGTCGGGGGCATACCGGGTCGGACTATCGCCGATATTTCGTCGAGCTGGCGCGCGTAGGGGTGCGCACCGAGATTTCACGTCGATCAAGATGGTTTCCTTCCCGGCTTCCATGACTTTCGGCCGGCCTCACCTTCACCGTTGGGACGATGACCTCGGACAACCGCTCCGGACACCTCATACATCGAGGGTCCGCCCTCGATCCTAGCTCCACAAAGCAATGAAGGTACAAATCCTTTGCCTCCTGACGAGGCATCATCATCAAAGCTCGAGTTATCGAACTCCGGCCTTTTCTTCTAGGCACCAATCAACCACTGCACGAAAATTGGGCCGATCTCGTTCGAAGCAACTCATGATCAACCGGATAGGCTCATGGAGTTTTTTGCTCAAGCTTTGGATCTATCCGCATTGAATCAAAGCAAGAATCACCTACTATCCTTCAATCGCACAAGCGCCCAACAAAACGCCCAACAAAAATCATCGGATCGCAAGATCCTAGATCCAAGGGTTGCATCACCGTTCCATACGGGTTGCCAAACACCGCCGACCTATTCGCCCACCAACTTTTAGCGAGACATTACCTCAAAGGCTACAACCGGATCCCCGATCCGCGCCCGATATGATCGGCTACGCTTCGACGCACCCGCAGACATATCGTCAACCATGTGCGCCTCGAAGAAGTCACGGACGACCAATCTCCAAAGAAAACACGTGACGTTACCCGAGACATGCCCGGACTCGACGATTACTACAATATCTTAGAACTCTCGGGATCCGCCCATACGATGGTCTACTCCGACAACGAAGAAGAGGTACACCCGCAAACAACAAGCACCAAGCGTATCGACACTACTCCAGATCTACAACTCACCGTGTTCCGAGCCCGACCGCAGGAACATGAGGAAATTCAGTCGAGAGATCCATAACCCGACCAAATCCACTCAAGAGTTACAAAGCAATTCCCATCTTTCCTCCCCTCAGGAACGCAAAGATGTCATGTTAGTGACAACGAGGTCACCATCAATGGAGAAACCGACGAACAAAGGCAACGGCGAGAGGGTCGAAACGCAGCCCGGAACAACGGAGGCAAAACAAAGCGCAATCTGAGCAAGGGTACCGACCAAGATCGTATGGTCGGACGACGCAGGGTTTTCGGCGAAATCTTGCCGATGATTTCGACCTTGTAAACGAAAGACAAGTTCACACAACCCCAAGTGCTAATCCGCAAGTTGCTATTGACCGCCTCAAGACGGCCAACATTCCTCAAACTCCCCAAATTGAGGAAGCGATTGATTTTCTAGTAGCCGCTAAAGCTCAAGTGAACCATATGAGAGAACAAGCGCGCTCGCCCAGATCTCTCGAAGCCACCGGCCGCGTAGTTTCTTCAAAGCAATCAAATCCCGGACTCTAGAGAGGAGGTGCTAACAACAACAACTACGAAGACGATGGAGAGAGTTGTGGGAATTTTCCTCACATGATTTCACCGAGACACAATGATAGAAGACAGATCAACCACGAGACAACGAGAGATTATGGTCAACCCTTCAATCACCATCATGATGAACAATATGACGACAATGACCTCCGAGCAGTCATCAACAACCGATACCGAGCTCGCATGGATGCCTCAGGACCAAAGCCTTATTTGGCTACCCTACGAGAGGTAGTCTGGCCCAAAAGTTTCAGGATACCAGACATCAAAACGTACGATGGCAAGGTCGACCCAAAGCATTGGATCCTCTTATACGAAGTAGCCGTACGAGCAGCAAGAGGGGATGAACACGTCATGGCCAATTACCTCCCTATCGTACTCGACAGTGGGCCGAATAATTGGTTATTACGACAACGAGAGGGGTCGATTCACAGCTGGCCTCAACTGCGATATCTCTTCATCGAGAACTACAGAATAACATGCCAACAGCCTGGCACTAAGTATGATCTAGCAAAGATCGTCGATTACCCGAATGAACCACTACGTCACTACATACGACGCTTCTCGAAGTCCGGACAACAATTCCGGACATTTCAGCAGCCGAAGTCGTGTCCCTTTTTCGTATGCAGGATTACGACAACCCGAAATATTGATCTACGAAAAAGAACTTTTGAGAAGACAACCCACTACAACCGACGAGATGTTCGAATAGCCCGTGAATTTCGCGTTGACGATGCCATGCAACAATTGCCCGAAACCGGACAAGGATACGTAAACGGAAGAAACGATGACAGAGAAAGAGATTTGCAACGCAAAGACATGCGCGTAAACGACGTGACGTGACAATAACCGTCGCAATGAACGACGACGCGACAATCGCATACAAAACAATTATAAACGAGAGACACGAGATCAACGCATCCATTCGGTACCACCTAGCGAGAAAAGAAGCGAGACTTCGATCCTAATATGAGAAGATTCTAGGCCAGGACTGCCCTAAACACCCGTGAAAAGGGCATACCATGGGCGAGTGTCGCGGATTCACAGCAATTTTCGTAGGGCAGCCGCCAAGAAACAGAGATTAATAAAACAAAGTAAGGAGAAACGGCCCGAAACAGGTAAGGACAAGGCCGAGGAAGAAGAAGAAGACAGCCGACAAAGATCCTCGGCATCAGTTCAACGAGCCCACCAAACACTTGTCGCCTATGATTTTTGGCGGCAAAGTTGGTCTCGAAAACTCGCGGGACAAAAAGTTACTAAAAAGGAGGATCATGGCAATCGCTAAGTCCGATGGATCAAATACGTACATTAAAGCTCCACCTGGTCGGAACAACCAAGAACCTTTAACGAGCCGACATGTGGGCAAATATACTGAATGGATGCCGGCGATTCCTTTGGTACTCGACCCGCCGTTAATCATATACGTATGGAAAGAGTACTCATAGATGGCGGCAAAGTGCTTTAAACATTCTATTCCTACAAGCGTTTCAACAGCTAGGTTTAAAAATCGAAGATCTCAAACCTTACGACTCACCATTCGGGAGTCATGCCAGCAAACCTTCAATGCCATTGGGAAAAATAACTCTACCCGTTCGGGTTCGGAACAAGACAACACTTCGTAAAAGACTACGTCGCCTTCATTGTAGCCGACTTCAAGGCGTTTACCACGCCATACTCGGTCGACGAGGATCGCAAAGTTCATGGCTGTCCCTCACTACGGATATCTAGTGTTAAAAATGCCAACATCAAAGGGCATTCTTTCTCTCGCAGGCAATGTGCTTATGGCTCACGATCAAAAACAAACGCCTACGCGGCGGCCGATTAGTGAGACCTCAAAGCCCATATGGAACAAACATGCCTTGAAGCAAAAACAGAGCACCGAAGCCGACCTTCGGATCCTAGTCAAGGCCAAAAGGTCGCCCAACAAAAGCAATGACACAAAGAAGATCGAGCTCATCCCTAGGAGATAAGGAGAAAACCGCTCTTATAGGAGCCAATTTAGACGATAAATAGGAAGACGCGCTCGTCCAATTCCTACGGACAACATAAGCATATTTGCTTGGAAACCAGAGACATGCCGAGGGCGTCCCAAGGGAAAAGGTCGAGCACTTCCTTAATGTCTCGTAAAACCGCCAAACCAATCAAACAAAGATTACGACGGTTTGCTCGCGACGTAAAGGAGGTGATTAGGGTAGAAGTGTTAAAGCTATTAGCGGCTGGGTTTTATAAAAGAAGTGTATCATCCCGATCGGCTATCCAATCCAATTCTTGTACAAAAGAAAATGGCGAATGGAGAATGTGTGTTGATTATACCGATCTCAACAAACACGCCCTAAAGACCCTTCAAACTACCTCGCATCGACGAAGTAGTTGACTCAACCGCAGCCGCGAACCGTTGTCCTTTTTAGATTGCTATTCGTGGTATCACCAAATAGCCCTAGCAACTCACGATCAAATAAAAACATCATTCATCACGCCTTTCGGCGCATACTGCTATACGACCATGTCGTTTGGCCTCAAAAATGCTGGTGCAACATACCAACGTGCTATCCAAGAGTGTCTTCAAAAAGAAATTTCCGACCAACCGGTCGAAGCATACGTAGACGACGTAGTCGTAAAAACAAAGGAGAGCGGATCCGTAGTTTCAAACCTAGAGCGAACCTTCGTCGCTTTTAAACAAATTTCATTATGGAAATTAAACCTACGTAAATGCATATTCGGAGTACCATCGGGGATACTACTCGGCAACGTAGTTAGCCAAGATGGCATTAAACCAAACCCCGAAAAAGTTAATGCGCCTTAAAATGACGCAACACAAAGGTATAAAAGATATCCGAAACTTATTGGATGCATGGCGGCTTTAAGCCGCTTCATATCAAGACTTGGCGAAAAAGGCCTCCCCTTTTTCAAACTATTAAAGGCCAAGCAAAAATTTGAATGGACAAGCGAAGGCAGACAAAGCCTTCTTCGAACTCAAGACATATTTAACTTCGCCACCAAGCACAAAGACCTAAAGATGACGAAGAATTATTGCTATACATTGCGGCTACCGATCGCGTGGTTAGCAAAAGAATAGTCGTCGAAAGACAAGAAGAGGGACATACATATGGCGTACAAAGACCGTCTACTACATCGAAGTATTAAACGACTCGAAAACGAGAGATACCCACACGTACAAAAACTTTTGTACGGGATCCTAATAACGAAACGAAAGATGCTACACTACTTTGACACATATCCGATCACAATAGTAACGAGAACATGATGTTGGCGACATTCTTCGCAATAAAGACGCCAAAGTGGTCGGATCGTCAAATGGGCAATAGAGCTCGGCCCATACACACTAAAATTTCAAAGCCGTACAACCATCAAATCCCAAGCCTTGGTTGATTTCCTAGTAGAATGGACGGACATGTCCCTACCACCATTTCAAAACGAAGCCGAACGATGGGAAATGTTCTTCGATGGCTCCCTTAAAATAAAAGGAGCGAGGAGCGGCGTCGTGTTCAAAGCACCAAGCGGTGATACCCTAAGATACGTGCCGCGTATCCATTTCAAAGCTTCAAATAACGCGGCCGAATACGAAGCCGCACTTCACGGCCTCAAGATAGCCATAGAATTGGGTATAAAAAGGCTCCTCGTCTTTGGAGACTCTAATTTAGTTGTCCAGCAAATCAACAAAGAATGGGACCGTACTAATGAAAAAATGGAAGCATACGTGGCGTAGATAAGGAAGCTAGAAAATAAATTCTATGGCTTGGAATTCACCTATATACCAAGAGAAAAGAACAAACTTGCGGACCAATTATCTAAATTGGGATCCGAAAGAGCAAAAATGCCACCCGACGTATTTGTTCAAGATCTACTATTACCTTTCACACAGAGGAAGCACAGAACCACCACAAAAAGAAAATAGATCCATCGACTAAGCAAAACCAAAACAGATAATATTCAAGAAAGCATACCGGGCTGGCCCACCTCCGACCAAAAAAAACATTATCATTGCCGCAATCCGACAAACACCTTTCGTAATAAGTGCTCCAAAGAATAAGATCGGTGCAAAAAATCTATAGATAACTCCAAAGTTATTTATCCAAAGAAAAGAAAGTGACAAGATCCCTCAACTACAAAGGGATGTAACGAGCAAATACCATCAAGTGGAACCTTTGGAACAAACAAAAGAGATAAAGCCAGATCGGAGAATTCCCTTTATTCGGTATCTCATTGATGAGGACACACCGACGATAAAATAGAAAAACGGCGTCTCATAAGACGCAAAGTAAACATTATGTCCTAGTCGATGGGCAACTTATGCGCAAAAATGCAAGCGCCGAAGTCTTGCAAAATGCATTTCTTTCGAAGAAGGAGCGTAACTACTACTACGTATTCATGAAGGGATGTGTGGAAATCATGCAAAAGATCAAAAACACCGGCCGGAAAAGTATTCCGAGCAGGTTTTTTACCGGCCAACCGCACTCGCCGATGCTAAGAAACTAGTTCAAAGATTGTAAAGGTTGCCAATTCTTCGCTAAACAAATTCATGTCCCCGCACATAAGCTTCAAACAATACCAAACCGCATGGCCCTTTCATGCCGGGGACTAGACATGATAGGACCATTCAAAAAGCCCAGCGGCTATCAATTTGTCTATGTACTTATAGACAAATTTTCAAAATGGATAGAATATAAGCCCTTAGTCAAGGCAAGTGCTCAAAAAGCCGTTGAGTTCCTACCGTACGTCGTACATCGTTTCGGCATACCCAACACCATTATAACAGATTTGGGATCCACATTCACAGGCGGTGAATTTTGGGATTTTTGCGAAGACTTAGGAACAAAAGTAAAATATGTATCAGTAGCTCACCCTCGAGCTAATGGTCAAGTCGAAAGAGCAAATGGGATGATCATAGACGCCCTACGAAAAGGCTATATCGAGACAACGACACCCATCCAGGAAGATGGTATCACGAATTACCCGTGATATGGGGACTCCGAACCCAACCAAGCGTAAATACCGGCATCTCACCTTATTTCATGATATTTGGTGCCGGCGCTTTTGCAAGATGAAGTAGCATTTGGCTCACCAAGAACAAAAAATTATGACGAAGAAGCCACGAATGAAGTCGAAAAACTATCATCGATTCAGAGAAGAGCGGAACTTGGAAACACTCCCAAGAACGGCTAAATATCTAGCGTCTCTACGGCGCTATTACAACATAAATGTAAAAGAGAGAGTTTGTGGTCGGAGACCTCGTCCTCAAGAGAATTCGAAAACAGACGACCTCCACAAATTATCATCTCATTGGGAAGGACCCTTCCTAGTCAAAGCAGTCACAAGACCAACGACTTATAAACTATGTACTCTAGACGATCCACCTAGAGATTTGCCAAATTCTTGGCACATAGAACATTTAATAAAATTCTATGCCTAGCACCAAGGCAATTGTAATCATTTTCAGACATACAACTACCAATTGTATCAAAACACACCAGATATTGTTACAAAACGGTGCAAAGCACCACAGAGTTTAATACCATAACTGAGTTTTAAATCATTGTTCGGGACAAGATCTATCTTGACAATAACACAAGCGGTTGCAAGCCTTTTGCAAATCTCTCGAGTTTTTCGGGGAGAGGTATCCGCCGGCCTCCCGGACTCCAAACGCTTGAAATCCGCCCGAGGAAAGTGAGACTGCGCATGAGCCAGAACACTTGACGCAACAAAGCGACTCCCCTTCCCGACAAACTCCTTAAGCAAACGCCACGAACGATGGCATTGATCCACAACGAATTCGGAACGAGAAGGGGATTTGCTGGCCTCACTTCGCCCGCGCAAGAACAAAAACAGAGGTTGCAATCCATTCGCCATGGATGTAACGCTCCGTCGATGCTGATTATCATTTTTCGGCACGCCGAATTGCGCCATATGACGCTCATGCGTTTCTACATAAGTATAACCTATAAGACACGGATCGAAACAACAACGAGAAGATAAAAGGGAGAAAACGCACCTCGTGCCTCCCTCTCCAAGCGCTCAACTTCTCGCACGGGCTTTGTTCTCCGTTCCGTTCGGGTACGAGCAATTTCAAAGACCATCAAGGCTTTATCACTCTCCAAACCTACAAAGTACAATCAAGTAATCGACATATTCTCGTTAAAACAACAAGTAACGTGAGTGAGTAAAACAAACCTTTGTTTTGCTCCCGAAGGGATGCAACCTTTTTAACAAGGAATCTTTCTCAAGTTCCCAAAGCCTTTCACGACCTTCGTGAACACGGATCCGCCGCTCCAAATCTTCATTTTGCTTCCGCAGAAGACCGTTTTCACACATGGTCGGTTTGAATTGCTCTATGCAAAGACGGCGCTCTTCAAGCAACATCTTCAACTACCCGCAAAAGAGATCCTTCACAACGCGATTTAACGGGCAAAATAGAAAAATTCACCAAAAACAAGTACCAACCTTAATACGAGCACGAAGATCGTAAACACTTGCTCAAAACCATCGAAACGGCACCCCGGTAACATTTTCAAAAATGTGCCATTCACCGTTGTCATCTTGACGAGCAACATAGCTGCGGCTACTGTGTATATGGGGACCGAGAAAAGTTCCCCCCCCGACCTCTTCCATTATCTCAGGCGATTCATTGCCGATGCACCGGGTCTAAAACTACCCAAATGCATATTCGATATTGATCACCCTCGCGGAAAGAAGCGAGGGGAAGAATCTAACGCTACTCCGGATAAGATGGTCGAGTATCCCTAGCGGAGGCCATGATGTTGATACCCGCAGTGACCACCGCAGTTCAAGAACAACATTTGCAAGAACTATCCCCGGATCATCAACAAGCATCGTATGTGTGGCACCGTAAATGTTATGGCAACCGTGATCGCCTATCTTGGCTCGTCCGGTGTTCGTGTTAATGTATATATACACAAGTACAAACTTGGGTTACAAGGTATCCAATTGGGTGAGATAAAGATCTATCTAACTAAACCTCCTAATCATATCTTCAACCTCAACCGAATCCTATTGCTTGACGTGTAAGCCACCGGGTCATTGCCTCGTACATTGCTTAGCACGTTTACATATATATATATATATCAATACATATCTTAACACCCCCACTCAATCTATACTTGTCTTCTCTACAAGATTAAGATTGTTCTTGAATTCTTCAAACTTCGGGGAAGGCAATGCTTTGGTGAAGCCATCTCGCAATCCGACTTTCGCAGGCACAAATCGACATCCAATTGTTTTTCGACTACTCGTTCTCGAACAAAATGGAAGTCGATTTCTATATGTTTTGCTCTAGCATGAAAGACAGGATTTGCAGCTAAATATGTTGCTCCAAGATTATCACACCAAAGTCTAGGCTTAACCTTTAGCCTAACTCCAAGTTCACCTAGTAGCCGCTCGACCCACATCATCTCACTGTAGTATTCGCCATGGATTTATACTCGGCTTCGATCGGATCTAGAAACGGTGGGTTGCTTTCTAGCACTCCATGAGATCACATTTGTCCCTAGGAATACCACGAAACCACCGGTAGATCTCCGATCATCTCTTGATCCTGCCCAATCTGCATCAGAGAAGCCACTTAAAACCAAAGGTGAACGTTTATGAATTAGTAGCCCTGTATTTCTTGAATACATCAGATATCTGATAATCCTCTTGACCGTCCGTGGGATGTAGTTGGTTCATGCAAGTATTGGCAAACTCTATTGACAAAGAAAAGCTAAATCAGTCGAGTAAGAGTTATATACTGTAGAGCACCAACCACACTCCTATATTTGGTACTATCTTCAGACCCGAGAAGAGCTCCATCTTGTTGCGTCATCTTCTCTGTTGAAGCCATGGGAGTGATCATAGGTTTGCAATTTGTCATACCAACTCTGGAAAGAATATCATTAGCATACTTTCTTTGAGTTAGAAGAAGATCTCCATTCTGTTTCTTCTCAACTTCAATTCCTAGGAAGTAATGCAGATCACCAAGATCTTTTAATGCAAAGTCTTCCTTAAGAGCCTTGAGCAATATCTTCACGGCATCTGAAGAAGAACTAGTAACAATTATATCATCAACATAAATTAACATATATATATCAACACCTCCCCTTCTGTAGAAGAAAAGTGACATATCAGACTTTGAAGGAACAAATCCAAGGTGACAAGTTTAGAACTTAATTTGGAATACAGGCTCTAGGGGCTTGCTTGAGCCCATAGATAGCCTTCTTCAGCTTGCACACAAAGGAGGGATGCTTTGAGTTTTCAAACCCGGTGGCTGTTTCATGTAAACTTCCTCTTCCGAACACCATGGAGAAACGCATTCTGTACATCTAGTTGTCTTAGGCACCATCCTCTCGACACCGCTAGAGATAACACCAACCTGATAGTTGCAATTTTTACAACAGGACTGAATGTATCTTCGTAGTCGATGCCATACCTTTGCTTAAACCCCTTGGCTACTAATCTTGCTTTATATCTGTCTATTTCACCGTCTGACCTCCGCTTGATCTTGTAAACCCACTTACAATCGATGAGATTCCTTCCTTTGGCCGGTGGAACTAGAGTCCAAGTTTCATTCCTATGCAAAGCATCAAATTCATCTTGCATGGCCTTTCTCCAATTCTTTGATTTCAATGCCTCATGAACAGAATTAGGCTCACCAGATGTGCACAAATTAGCATAACGAACAGTATCATCTGTATAAACTTTTGGCTTAACAATACCAGATTGAAGGCGTGTGTGCGGTCGTGGTGCTGGAGCTTGCTCCGGAGGATCCTCTGCATGCACACCAGATCCATCTGCTACCACAGAAGATCCGGCGATGTTTGTCTCCGTTTCCGCGTGAGCGCCGGGCGTTTCCGCGTGAGCACCAGGCACGGTTCCCGGGTTGGATCCTGCCCCCCCCACGCGGCGAACCGGGACTGGGCGGCGCTTCCTCGTACCCGATCTCGGCTGGTTCCAGTTGAGGAGCAACTCCGGGATCGACGCCGGGATCGTCTGCGACCACTTGATCCGTAGCCTCCGTGTCCGATATTTCATGAACTTCCTGAACATCATTTGATCCCCGCACTTCATGCAACCGCCGGATGCGGTTGGATTAGTAACATTTGGTACATGACAGTCTACATCCCCGGAGAAAGAATGAGCCAATGTTTCGGGGAAGGAGCAAGATTTCATTGCGTAATCGAGCGCCCGCATTTGGATGTAGGAGTGAAAAAGGGAAAATATTCTCATCGAACACAACATCGCGAGACACATAGATGCGACCCGTGCTAGGTTCTAAGCACTTAAAACCTTTATGAAGTGAGCTATAGCCAAGGAAAACACACCGTGTAGAACGAAAAGCTAGTTTTCGGTGTTATATGGTCTCAAATTTGGCCAACATGCACACCCAAAGACTCGAAGAGAATTATACCGTGGTCTTTCTCTTAGCAAAAGTTCAACCGGTGTTTTGTGATCTAGGACTTTGGTCGGCAGAATGTTAATGAGGTAGGTTGCGTAAGGAAAGCCTCGATCCCAAAACTTCAATGGCATGGATGCTTGGGCTAAAAGGGAGAGACCTACCTCAACTATATGCCTATGTTTTCTTTCGCTCGGCCATTTACGTTGGTGAGTGTGTGGACAGGAGACTCTATGAGAGATTCCCATTTGTTGGAAAAAGGAGTTGAGTTTCTCATACTCGCCTCCCCAATCGTTTGCATGCTAATAATTTTCTTGTTGAACTTTCTTTCGACGAGGTTTTGAAAGTTCTTAAACACTTGGAAAACTTCGGACTTGTGTTTCAAAAGGTAGATCCAAGTATATCTACTGAAATCATCGATGAAAGAGACATAGTACGTATAATTGCCAATAGACACGGGTGCAGGACCCCATACATCGGAATGAATCAAGTCCAAAGGAGCACAACTTTTATTCATCGAGCTAGAATAGGGAAATTGACGACTCTTTGCTTTTTGGCAAGAGTCACACACCGACTCATCATCATGACTAACAGAAAAAGGAAGCAAATTGTTTCTAATGACTCTCTCGACAATAGGAAGGGACGCATGACCAAGGCGACTGTGCCATCTTGATGTAGATGGGCGACTGACACGACAAGCTTGTCTACGGCGTTGTGCTCCTGTCTCCTGGGACTGCAAAGGGTAGAGACCAGCCTCACACTTGCCGTGATGGAGGATTTTCTTCGTGGCCCGATCCTTAATGAGAAAATAAGTTGGATGAAATTCAACATATGTGTCATTATCAGATGTGAGTCGATGAATAGATATAAGACTTTTATTTGCGCTAGGAACATGAAGGACATTATTTAGATGCAAATTTTGAGTTGGGGTATGTAAGACCTGCATGACCAATGTTTCTAATCTGCATACCTGAGCCACTGGCGGTATGAACTTGGTCGGAGCCCTTGTACTTGTCCCTCACGGTAAGCTTCTCTAGCTCAGCAGTAATGTGGTCCGTTGCACCACTATCCGCATACCAATTGGTGTCAACCCCATAGTTCATGGTGGCAGCACCAGCAGACTTGATCACGGGCTCGTAGTCCTCCTCGAAGCGGTGCCAGCAGATATCGGCCTCATGGCCCTTCTTCTTGCACACCTGACAGGTGGGCTTGGTTCCTCCTTGTCCACCACTCTTGGCAGGTGGAGAGGAGTTGTTGTTGTTGCGCCCACCGTAGCCGCGGCCAAAGCTGCCACGGCCGCGACGTCCTCCATGACCACGCGACGCCGCGTTGACGGAGGAGTTGTCCCAAGCATTGTCCCGCAAAGCATCGAAGGCGGGAGTCATACGCAAGGATCCGAGCGTACGGATCGCTCGGGGAGATTGGATCTGTGCACCCGACGATGGAGGAGACCAGTGCGTTGTAGTCGAAGTCGAGGCTGGCAAGGATGAACATCACCAGTTCCTCATCTGGAACGGGACGTCCAGCCGCTGCAAGTTCATCACCAAGTGCCTTCACTTTGGCGAAGTAGACGGCAGCGGTTTGGGTACCCTTCTTGCGGTTGACGAGCGCATCCGAAGATTGGTAACCCGGCTTGTGATCGCGTTGCATACATATTGTTGAGTGCGGTCCAGACGGATGTCGAGGTGGTCATGTTTGCCACTCGCCCGAGCACCTCTCTTGAGAGAGAGTTGTTGATGTGCGCAAGGAGTTGCTGATCTTCCTTGAGCCACCTCTGGTACTCCGGATTGACGACGGTGAGTTTGCTCTTGTCCTCCTCCTTGAGGACCTCTAGGGTTTTGGCCGGGCGACGGTGGTTCCGTCGAGGTACCCCTCAAACCGGGCAGCCCCGATCCTGTGCATGATCTGCGCCTTCCATAGGAGGAAGTTCTCGCCCGTGAGCTTTTCGAGATGGTGGACCAAAGGGCGAATGATGGGTGTGGCCGGAGGAGGAAGAGGAAGACGCCATTGCTAGATGTGTTTATGGAAGAGAAGAGCTGATTACCATGTAAATGTTATGGCAACCATGACGCCTATCTTGGCTCGTCCGGTGTTCGTGTTAATGTATATATACACAATACAAACTTGGGTTACAAGGTATCCAATTGGGTGAGATAAAGATCTATCTAACTAAACCTCCTAATCATATCTTCAACCTCAACCGAATCCTATTGCTTGACGTGTAAGCCACCGGGTCATTGCCTCGGTACATTGCTTAGCACATTTACATATATATATATATCAATACATATCTTAAGGGCACAACTTCGGGAAAGTTTCTTGATCAATGACGGCATTGGCGCAGGAGTTATGACCGGGAAGTGACCTCCGGCTTGTTCCAAGATTGACCAAAGCTTCATGACCCAAAGGGTCCCCGACCAAGTCATCAACAATAGGAGCCCCGCAATGAAAATTTTTACAAAGCAATTAAAAAAAAAAGGGGGGCATAGCAAAAAGTAACAAGTTTGCAAAACTTACGGCTCAGGCTCGCTCAAAATGCGAGACTAAACCATCTCGGCATATCGGTCTCCTCATCCCTAGAAGGGACAGATGTACCAACATCAAAGTCATTCCGCACCACCAGATCACGAAGAGGAGAAGAAGGATCAGTGGCAGCAAGAGCTTCTTCATCTTGGGCCACGATGATAGCAGGAGCACTCCGACCATCCACAGACCGACCCGAGAAGTTATCCCGTGCAAGGTCTCCGAATGACCAAACTGGTCGGCCCATTGACATAGGCTGCTCCACGACACGACTAGCTCCCCGCAACAAAGGGAGAGCGCTATCCCGACCACTTTCGTAGCGCAATTTTTGCGTCGAGCAAACTCGGCAAGAGTCGGCTCGTCTCCACAATCGGAATCGGAATCCGACGATTCCGCAATCCGATGACGCCGACGTTTCGGCCGCCGAAGCACAAGGTTGTAATGATAAAGCTCCACCGGTCAAGATGCCGAGATCGTTTCTTCTTCTCATAAACAACCTTCTCGTTTCCCAGTTTGCCTTCGTCGATCAACATCGGGATCAACAAGATCATCGCCCACCGTCATCCTGTCAATACCTCGATCAAAACCCGTACGCTGGTACTGCAGAGCTTCTCCAGCAGGCAAAATATCAAGAGGTACTCGGGACACATATATATGACGGCCCTATAAACACATGAAGATCAGTCCAACGGCAAGAATACCAAAAAAGTCCAAATACGAAGAAACAAATAAGTAAGCAGAAACATACCGGTGGAGGCGGCATCCTCCAATCATAAGGCTTAATGGTAGGACGAGGGATATGAATATCCTCCCCACGTTTGAACATCTTCAGAAGTCTCAGATTAATGTCATCAAGTGAAATTTCCTCCGGAGATTCACGAGAAGGGTCGTCTTTTAGACGATATTCCCACAAAAAATTAAATCTCTCCTTCGTAGGCCGAATATGGCGAGAGATATAAACAACAGAATCAGTAAATCCATTCGGACCCTTGAAGTTCATCATGGCAATTATCTCATTCACCTCAATCATCTCGGTAGCATTTGGTCTATCCGACCAAAAATGATTGGGTTCGGGAATATGTGTAATATCACAAGGAACAGTCTCCCCGCTCATTGTCATTTACATAAAACCACTTCTTGAACCAGTCCTTCACATTATCAAGTATGGGTGAAAGATAGCCGGCGGGAGCGCATTCCATCACGAAGAGAAATATAGCATGCCCCGGCCACTGGACTACCACCCAAGTTTCCCCTCTTCTTCAGTTCATAAAAATAACGGAAGACATTGAAGTTTGGGGGAATAGCAAGATACATCTCGCAATAAGCAACAAAGAGCGCAATTGTCATAATTGAGTTCGGGTGGAGGTTACGAGCGATATCTTCCAAAGGATACAAAGCTCCACCAAGAAAGTATGGATTGGGATACCTAATCCCACGATAAAATAATCCTCGAATACAACTATCTCGTCATCATAAGGGCGGGGAATGCCTCACCTCGAGGTGGCACACGCCATACTCCAAAGGATGCCGGCGGGATCATGCCGCCATCCGCCAAAGCATTCACCGACGCCGCCGTCGATTGAGTGGGCGACCAAATCCGCTTCATCTGCTTCTCATACTCTTTCGCTCTTTTTTCTCCTTCCTTTTCCCTGTTACGGATTGACGCCTCTTCGCCATGACCCTCGAAACAACGGGATGCGGTTACTTGAGCTAACCCTAGGCACGGAGTTTGGGCGGCGAGAATGAACGATTGCAAGAGCTATAGGCAAAATGCAAGCAAACCAAATGACGGCGGCACCAAGAGTTTTTAACCACACTAGGTTTTTTCCTTAATGGGCCGAAAACCGGGCCGCTTCAAGCTAAAAGGCCTTTTTGGTCAGCTTTTCTCTCCCCATTTAAATTTACAAAACATTTCCCATTACGGTACGCACAGCTTACCGGATAACTGAAAGCCGACCCGGTGAGCAAAGCTGCGAAGGTCATTTAAGTCTGTTTCTTTTGCTATAGTCTTAAAAACAGCCTCGCTAAAAGATCGGGTTCACAAAGACAAAAGCTGTTCCAACCCGCCGTAACAAAGTTGCGGTATAGCATAAACAATTCAACCCACACAATCCGACAAGTGAGCCGGGGATGTTTTGGCCAATGATACCGATTATTCGGCACACAAATAGCTAAGCTATTTCATGGGTTTAGATTCAAAACCATGGTCTCACGGCCCACGTTGGGACCGAGTTAAGTAGCAAAGCCGCCTTAACTTAATCATGACAAAGTCATGGCATGGTTCAAACCGACCAGCCCAAATGAAATTTGGCTCGCTCGGTCTCACTCAAAGAGTGGTCGGAAACACATAAAGCACGATATAATGATCGGTTGTCTTCTTTTTTAGACACGACATAACGTGTTCCACCTCATCTCGGGCTCGGGGACTACGTGGGCCCACGTCACCCGAGAGGTGACATGGGCTAGATCCTTCTTTTAGAGCTTGCCGCAACATATACATCTTACAAAGAACCTCGGGGACTACGTGGGCCCACGTCATTTGCATGACTCGGCCCGAATCTTTCTCTTTACAAAGAAGTTTAGTTTCAAAACTAAGCTAAGGCAACGACCAATCACGACAGATACCATGTGATGGCGGGCATCACACACTAACGAGGGCCCACATCTCCGGATTTGGGACCCTTTCAAAATTCTTTTTCTTTTCGGGGAGCATCATAAATCTTTCGGTCAAAACCGAAAACGTCAACCAAGTGTAAGCAAAGTATGGTCGGAAGCATTAGACGGTCCTCCGGCCCGCTCGGACCACATGTCGAACGTGTGTCCGACCACCCTTTCTCACTCAACCAAGCAAGACGGTGTTTTTTCCTCAAGATCCATGATGCTCGGGGACTAGCGTGGAGGTATAAACTCCATATACCCTCACGGCCTAGTTTGGGCCGACACGCTATCGCCGGGCCGGCCCATCAAGCTTCAAGACCGATCGGCTCAGCCGGGTCGGACAACCTAAAACAGCAAGAATATCGAAGACCGACAAGGAGGACAAGACCTAGCCGAGATAGGAAAGTTTAGACTTGTAAAGTATGTAAACTTAGTACCGAGATAGGCTAGTTCCGACTTGTAACCTTGCTCCCCGCGATATATAAGGAGAGCAAGGACCCCCGTGCGGAAGGACGAATGCGGCATAACGCACGTACTCATACATCCACATCATAATCGAAACAGAGAGCAGGACTAGGGTTTTATGCATCTTTGCGGCCTGAACCTGGGTAAACCTCGTGTGATTGCTCCCTGTTTACGTCTTGCTCGCAATCTCGTGCGCCTTCCGCCAATCCATTACCGGTCAGGGCATACCCCTGGTCGGACTATCACCGATATTTCGTCGACACACACCAAAGACACACTTCTCGGGGTTCAATTTGATGTTCTTGGCCTTGAGGCATCCGAACGTCAACTTGAGGTCCTCGACAAGATTTTCGACTTTACGCGTCTTGACTACGATGTCATCTACATACGCCTCAACCATTTCTCCTATATGTTTGCCAAAAACGTGGCAGCATGCGGTATGTTGCCCCGGCATTTCGAAGGCCGAAAGGCATCGTGACATAGCAAAGTACATGCCCATGGGGTGATGAATGAAGTCGCGAGCTGGTCGGACTCCTTCATTTTGATTTGGTGATAGCCGAATAAGCATCGAGAAAGGAAAGTACTTCACAACCCGCAGTGGAATCAACGATTTGATCTATTCGAGGTAAAGGAAATGGAACTTTGGGACATGCTTTATTTAAACTAGTGTAGTCTACACACATCCTCATTTTTCCATTCTTTTTCTCTACTAATACAGGATTAGCCAACCACTCGGGATGATGTACCTCCTTGATGAATCCGGCCTTCTCGAGCTTCTCGACCTCCTCGCGGATGATCCTGCGCTTTTCCTCGTCGGAGCGGCGCAGGCGTTGCTTGACAGGTCTCGAACCGGGACGGATCTCCAAGGCGTGCTCGGCGACATCCCTCGGTATGCCCGGCATGTCCGAGGGACTCCACGCAAACATATCAGCGTTTGCGCGAAGAAAGTCAACGAGCACTGCTTCCTATGCGCTGTCAAGGGAGGCGCTGATGATCAGTGTCTTCTCGCCTGAGGAGCTCGGGTCGAGCGGGATCTTCTTGGTGTCTTCAGCGGGCTCGAAATTGCCGGCCTGCCGCTTGGGCGCTGGTGCGGCGGCCTCGGCTGCCAAGCAATCGAGCGTCTTGGCTAGCTCCTTGGATGTAGTCAGGGACTCCCCGTACTCCACGCACTCCACATCGCAGCAGTATGCGTGCTCGTACGTGGAGTCAACGGTGATGATCCCTTTGGGCCCTGGCATCTTGAGCTTGAGATAGGCGTAGTTGGGGATCGCCATGAACTGGGCGTAGCACGGGCGGCCCAGGATGGTGTGGTAGGTTCCCTCGAAGCCGGGCACGTCGAAAGTAAGGACCACTCGACGGAAGTTCGAGCGCGTGCCAAAATAGACAGGGAGGTCGATGCGGCCGATCGTGAGTGCCTTCTTGCCGAGGACGACACCGTGGAAGCCCCCGGCGCTTGGCTTGAGCTGTGCCCGTGTGATGCCGAGCAGTGTGAGCGTTTCCATGTAGATGATGTTGAGGCTGCTGCCTCCATCCATGAGGGCTTTGGTGAAGCGGGCGTCGAGGATGATCGGGTCGACGATGAGGGGGTATGCGCCCGGGTTGGTGACGTGTTCCGGATGGTCATCACGGTCGAACGTGATGGGCGCATCCGACCAGTCGAGAAATTGGGTAGAGGCGGGCTTCACAGAGAAGACCTCCCTACGCTCTTGCTTCCGCTCCCGACGCGTCATCTGGGTCGTGGGGCCGCCATAGATCATGTAGCAGTTGGCAATGGGCGGGAACCCATTGTCGCCGTTGTCGTTGGCCCGATCGTCGGCTCCCTTATCCTTCTTGTCATCGTCCTTGCCAATACCGAACCTCTTGAAGTAGCCTCGAAGCATACGGCAGTCCTCGAGGTTATGCTTGGCCGTCTCTTTATGGTACGGGGCGGGGCTACTTCAACATCTTGTCGAAGACGGCCCCATCCGGGAGGGGGTCGAGGCTTCTTGCGGTCGGCAAAAAGCAACCTCGTCCTCGACGACCACGCGCTTGCTTTGCCGATTGCCCTTCTTCTTCTTCCCGTTTTCTTCGGCCCTTGCTCGTGCCTTCCCGTCGCCGGGCGGCGGCTTGGGCTTGCTCCCGTCCCCGCCAAAGAACGCTCCCACGGCCTCATCACCGGCGGCGTAGTCGGCGACGACGTCCATGAGCTCGTCGACGGTCTTTGGGCGGTTGCGCCCGAGCTCCCGCACGAGCTCCTTGCATGTGGTGCCCGAGATGAACGCCAGGATGACTTCATGGTCAGGGATGTGCGGCAGCTCGGTGCGCAGCTTGGAGAAGCGTCGAGCAAAGTCTCGAAGAGACTCCCCGCATATCCGCTTGCAATTCCGGAGGTCCCACGAGTTGCCAGGTCGAATATAGGTGCCCTTGAAGTTCCCCTCGAAAATCCGGACCAGATCGGTCCAGTCGTAGATCTGATTTGGGGGAAGTTCCTCGAGCCACCGGCGAGCTGTGTCAGAGAGGAACAGAGGGAGTTGGCGTATGATTGCCTTATCCTCTCGTGCCCCTCCCAGCTGGCAGGCCAGCCGGAAGTCGGCGAGCCAGAGTTCTGGCTTGGTTTCCCCGTTGTACTTGGCCAAGCTCGTGGGAGGTCAAAACGGGTTGGGCAACGGCGTGTTGCGGATAGCTCGACTGAAGACTCGAGGGCCCGGAGGCTCGGGAGCCTGCCGGTCCTCGTCGCTGTCATAGCGCCCTCCTCGATGGGCGTTGTAGCCACGGTCCTCAGTGCCCGCGGCCTTGCGTCGTCGGTTGTCATTGATATCATGACGCGCATCTTGAGGCTCGCGGTTGTCGAGGATGCGATCACGGATGGGGGCCCTACCACCTCGAGGGGGGACCTCTTGGTGGACCGAGCCCTCTCGCTCATGTCGTGGCGGGTTGGCCGGCCGCTCCGGTCTCGCCTCGCGCAGTCTTGAAGCCGAACTCTCGGCCCGCCGGGCGGCCGCGACTGGAGGAGTCCCCTGGACCTCATTCCGTATCCATAATGCTTGCGGATTCGAGGGTGCCGGCATGTCTCGCAGTAGCATAGCTGCCGCGAGGACATTCTGGCTTGCTCGAGGGAAATGGGCTGGCTCGACCGGTGCTTGTGGCCGTCCATCGTTGACGATGCGGTTGAGGACATCCCGTGCTTTTCCTCGAGCGCCAGGAGCTCGAGGGGGAGGAGGCTGGTTCTGCTCGAGAGCGCGTTTGAGCAACTCCATGTTCGCGCGCTCCGCGTCCATCTTGGCCTCGATTTCTCGGAGCTGAGCCCACTGTGCTGCTCGAGCATCATCTTCAGGTCGTGGGTTGTTCTGCCCCTGCGGTGGCTCCTCGCGAGGCTCGATTACCTGCAAGGCTCCAGCCGCTGGTGTTCCGAGCACCGGCGTTCCGACGGGGCGGTTGGCCGCTGCGGCGTCGTCTCCAGTCTCATCGTCCGACGGAACGTCATTCTCAAGGCGGAAACACTCACGGGCCGGGTCATAGCACCCTGAATCCGAGTCATCGGAGTCGGGGTCGGCGCCGGACGGCGTCCAGGACCTTCCCGTGCTCTCCTCCTCGATCCAGCGGCGCATATTCCCGACCGTGGTTTGCGTTGTGAGACGGGCACCCTATCAAACCCACGGTCCACCGATGCCGGCCACACGATCTCCAAATTCATGGCGGCGCGCAAGAGGGGGCAGGGCTCTCCTCCCGCGGCCCCATTGCCGACCGGATCTCGCGGGCGTACGTGGCGGCGGCGTTGGTGAGTCCGAGCGGGAGCCTATGACGGGCTCGATAGAGCCCGTGCGGCAAGAAGTTGGGCGACGTCGGCCGTGCGTGCGCTCGAGGTGCCATGCCGGGCTCTCTCGGCGAACGCATGGCGAACGTGAAGCCAGGGTTTACGTCGAGAGCCTCTTGCCTACGTGCCACCCCCTGTCGCGCGCTTGATGCCCCAGCTAGGTGTGCCGTGGCGTTCGGGCGGGATGGCACATGGGTAGTGTGCTCGGACGCCGCGTGGGCGGGTGATGACGCCGGGGTGCCGGTGGCGCTGCGCTTGGCGCGCCGTGGTGGCGTGGCCTGCGCACGACTCCACCAGCGCGTGGGGGTGAAGTGCGTCCCCCACTTGGTTCACCGATCGAGAGTAGAGCCATGTCGTAGCCCGTACCAAGCGACACGAACTCCAAACTCCCAAACCAGATCACCGTGGCGAACGGAAGCGATGAAGCAGGAGATGCCATCCGGAAAAATGGCGGGAAATTGGGCGAAAACACGCAGTACCCCTACCTGGCGCGCCAACTGTCGGTGTTTCGTACCCCGGGGGGGTATCACACCAACAAGTAAATTTCTAAGCGTGCTCCCTAATCCGGATGGTGATGCAAGAAGAATACAAGGTTTTTATCCTGGTTCGGGCAAAAGAGGGCCCTACGTCCGGCGGGGAGGAGAACTTGTATTATCCTGCACCGAAGTGCTTGTACATGGGTGAGTACAAGGAAGTCCTGAGACTTAGCGTGTGGAGTGTGTGTGTGGATGTGTGATCCGAGAACTTGTGAAGGCGTAAAACCCCGCCTCGAGACTAGGCCCCGGCGTCCTCTTTTATAGGCCAAGGGGAGGCACGGGATTACATGATTGCTAGGGCGATCGTGGGCGTGACGTCGAGGTATGGGTGCCTGTCGAGTCGCGGAAGCGTGGATTCCTTCATCGGTCCAGTTCGAGCCGATAGACGCAGGCTTTGGTCTGGTTCGTCCCTGTAGCAGTATGGCTAATGACAGCCTGCCCATCTTATCTGACACGGGCTGACGCGCTCGAGTCATGGGTGATGATATCCTGCTCGTCCTTGGTGACGTAAGCTGACGCTTCGAGGAGTGGGCGATGATGGCCTGCCCGGGAACCCCGGCGAGTGGCCGTCGAGGTGGGATAGACAGGTCTCTGCGTGCCCCGTACACCGGTCACATCCACCATCATTTCTCGAGTGGTTGGGGATTGCCTCGAGGGGTCGACGATCCGAGTGATGGGACGGAGAGACATATTTGGTGGTACGGGGAGTTGACAATGGTGTTTGAAGGGGTGCCGTACGCGGCATAGTGCGCAGCGAGGCATCACAGTGGCGCCTGCCATCCTCGAATCCGGGATATGGACAGCGTAATAGTGGAAGTGACCGATGTACGATCCACTATTACGAGCCCTGTAGCCATGGAGTTAGGCGGAGTTAGTGTACCGCAGCACTGTTCGAGCCCTGTAGCCATGTGCGCGCCCTGGAAGGGCAATCATGGAAGGCGGACTCGAGCGGCTGCTCGCTCGAGCGGTCCCCGCCACCGACTCGAGCGGTCGCTCGCTCGAGCGGTTTCCGTCACCGTCTCGAGCGGTTTCCGTCACTCTTCCTCGAGCGGGCGAGCGGCCGCGTCTCGAGTCGGTGGGTCTCATGGTTTTTGTGGGCCTGGTCGTGGGCCGGCCCACTACGAGGAGGATTGGGGATCTCTGTGGTTGATTTTTGGGATTTAGGGAGAAGCAAGGTTGGCTTGCTTACCTCTAATCCTCCTAGTTTTGGACCCCCTAATCTAAGTACCCGACAATTATGATTCTTGAAAGAGAAAAACAAACTTCTAAAAAATATAAATTTAATGGAAAAATATCCTTTTAAGTTAGAACTGTTAAGTTTTGCTTGATCAGTTGTTTTCCCAAAATGAAATGCTGAAATCTATCGAAGGGGAAAGAGAGAGAAAAAACGCAGGGGAACGAAATGCTGAAATGTGTTCAAAGGGAAACATAAGTTAGAACTCTAAGTTATGTTCGATGAGTTGTCTCCAAAAATATGTTGATGCACGTGACATGTTAAGCGCGTGGAAAATAAATGCTGAAACACGTAAAAAAAAGAGAAAGAGAGAGAGAAATCTGGTTGGAGATCTCACGCACACACACTCCAGCATCTATAAATGGAAAAAAGCGGGAACATCCATATTTCCTAAAAGGGAAAGAGTGTCGGTCGGGAATCGTTCGCTAGTTGGCGTTCGGGTGAACGTTCGCCAACTAGTCACGCCGCCTCGGAAGTGCTATAAAGGGAAACCTCAGAGCACACTCATGCCAAGCAAACAAGTAGACACTACACTAGTGGTGTTCATCAAGTCATCTTCAATTCCTCCTTTGTTGCTTGCCATCGGTTGTCACACTTGGTGAGTCAATTGCCAAGACATGAAGCGCATTGCAATTTGGCCTGTTTGGCATGACTTGTCTCTTGCTCCAGCTTCGGCTTGTCTTAGGGAGCCTTGCCGAACGTTTCCAGGAGTAACCAGAGAAACCTGAAACGTTTTAGAGGAGCCACAAATCCGAAGGAGCGCTCGGGAGAAATTTCATCCCTTATTTTTGAGTGAAAACGCATCTCAATTTCATACCACCCCAGCTACGAGGAACTAACCGTGTGCCACCTGTTTCATCTCTGTATTTGGATTTTAGTTAAAGTAACGCTCACTCTACTCGAGGAGTGTTCGCCAATTCCTCGTCGTCGTCAGCACCATGGGTAGCCCCATGCAGACCGTGCTGTTGGCCCCCGGCGTTAAGGACAAGACGCTGGTCTCGTTCACCCGCGACGCGCTCAAGGAGAAGGACGACGTCACCGGAGTCATCCGTTCCATCGTTGCCACGTCCAACCCCGCTCAGCGGAGCGCCTTCCATGTCTTCGACCTCAACAAGGTCCTAGACCTCTTTTCAGCGTGGCGCCGCGCGCTCCCCGATGTGCGCTCCTACTACGCCGTCAAGTGCAACCCCGAGCCGGCGATTCTCGGCGCGCTCGCCGCTCTCGGCGCGGGATTCGACTGCGCCAGCCGAGCCGAGATCGAGGCCGTGCTCCTCCTCGGCGTTCAGCCTAGCAGCATCGTCTACGCCAACCCCTGCAAGCCCGAGCAACACCTCGAGTACGCCGCGGAGGTCGGCGTCAACCTCACCACCTACGACTCCGAGGAGGAGGTAGCCAAGGTCAAGCGCTGCCACCCCAAGTGCGCGCTCCTGCTCCGCCTCAAGGGCCCCGACGGCGCCGAGGCCAAGTACAACCTGGGGACAAAGTACGGCGCGCACGCCGACGAGGTGGTGCCGCTCCTGCGTGCCGCCCAGCGCGCGGGGATTAACGTGGTCGGCGTCGCCTTCCACGTCGGGAGTGGCGTGTCCCGCGTGAATGTGTACCGCGGGGCGGTCAAGGCCGCGCGCGCGGCGTCGACGAGGCCATCGCCCTCGGCATGCCTCCCATGCGCGTCCTCGACATTGGCGGCGGATTCACGTCCGGTGCTACGTTCGTCGAGGCGGCGGCGGTCATCAACGATGCGCTTCTGCATTACTTCGGTGATCTGCCGTGCGTGGAGGTGATTGGCAAGCCCGGGCGCTACTTCGCCGAGACAGCATTCACGCTCGCCGCGCGCGTCATCGGGAAGCGCGCCCGCGGTGAGGTGCGCGAGTATTGGATCGATGATGGCCTCTACGGATCGCTGAACTGCATACTCATGGACCAGTACGATCCATGTCCGAGAACGCTGGCCATCCCGCGCCCCGGCGCGAAGACCCACACGTCTACAGTATTCGGGCCGACGTGCGACTCGCAAGACAGAATGGTTACCGAATACCAGCTGCCAGAGATATCCGTGGGCGACTGGCTCATCTTCGACGACATGGGCGCCTATAGCACTGCTGCCGCCTCCAAGTTCAACGGGTTCGACACGTCGGAGATAAAGACCTACGTGGCGTACTCCAACTAAGCAAGCTAGAACATCGATGGCGTCGGGATGATAATATGGAAGCTGCGACTTTACTTTGTGTCCACCATACTATATGACGTATCCACCATACTATAGACCCAATTCCATTCCAATGGTCATTCACTAGAACGTAAAATATCAAAATAACACTTAGCGCCCGTGTTGACAAAGAGATGTATTATTTGAAATAAAAAATGTACTAGGAGAAAAAAATGTATTGGAAAGTGAGAAGGTTGAATACATATATCTATATCATATATACCTTATCTTCATTACCTTAAAAGCCAAAATTTCCCATTTTTTTGTACGGCCTCTCTAATTCTGTGAACGTGAGCCAAGAAATCCTAATCCAAATAGGTCTCTTGTTCCGAGTAACCTGAACAAGAATTCTAATCCAATAGAAAAGGTAAAAAGTAGAAATTAGACAAGTCTTACTCTAATATTGCTTTAAACTATTTTTTTGTTGTTATCATCAAAATTGTTCTGAAGTTACTTTTGTCGTCGCTGGACGCCAAATGGTCTTTCGAGTCTTTGTCGGCATCTCCATGAGTATCCAATAATTCTTGCAAAATTCTTGATTTTTGGAAAGAATGAAAAAAAAAACATATCAAACAAGTCCTAAACTCACCTCCCAATCTTATGGCACTTGAAAAAACCCAAAGGTGTGAAAGCCCTAATTTGGTTTTGGGTACGTAATTGCTGAAACCTAGTTGTTAACTTTTAGCTCTAAGTGAATATGAGATAGGTTGGCATACACCAAGAGTTGGAGCTAGATGGCAAACCATGGAGGATATGGTGATGGCCACAAGTTGACGGATCATGCTCTAAGGTGATGGCCACAAGGCAGAGATGACCAAGGCAAAGGTATATAGCTAAGCTTTTGTTTTGCACTCAAGACACCCTATGGGATGTGAATGGTTTAGGATGAATAACCATACTATGAAGAGAGGAGAAAAACATAGTTGATTCGGTTGTCAAGTGCCATTAGGTGATCTAACTCGATTGCATGTGCATTGGAACCTAATTGGGAAACTAACCCTTGGGCGATGAGGATATCCCAACCATGCATGCTAACTCAAGTATCAATCATTCACCGTCCAACACAAAAGATACAATTCAAGAACCAATCACACGTAGCCGAGCTAAGAAGCTACAACAAGAGGTGAATGCGCTGCTTTATGAACTTCATTTTAGTTGCTATTTCTCAGGTTCACTGAGGAGGATGACAAAAACACACCAAGAGTGGACTGCAGAGAAGAATCACATTCGAGCCATTCCAGCGTGACAGATTCACTACAAAGAATCAGTCATAACTTTTGATTCCCAAAAGATATGGATGCCCATTAGTACTTGCAAGAAAGCTTATCAAGTCTACTTTCAAGCCCAAGTAATTTCATCTGAGTTGGTTTTTCCATTCTAGAGATACGACAAATTTAGTGAAGAGTGGTCAGCGAGTCGTGCAAAACTGTACCAATCTACAATATTTCATGGTACATGTTGTACATGGTTTGAAAAGTTCTGAAGTTAAATTTCCAACGCAACAAGCCGCACGTCCTTTAGAGTTTTCAAGATGGAGTTATTGCCAGAACACCGAAGACTGTGCCAAAGACCAACAGCCACGCGAGAATCACTCATGAGGCCATTTCGTGGAACCCCTTTCACATAGTTCGTCTTAGCTTTCTCATTTCGAGTTTCCTCTATCTAGCAGGGTTGTTGCTAGTATAAATACCCCCTAGACTCATTGCAATCTCAGAATTTTGATAATCAGAATACAAACCCCTTTGTTCAGCTGAGTGCTAACAAAGCCCAGAGAGAGATCTCTAACCCTTTGCTCTTGTGTTTTCCTTCACGCAGATTACGTGCGGCCGCGTCATCGACACCCGATATGTGCTCCTAATCCTTGAGTTCAGGTTGCATAGGGTGGTTCTTTGAGAGTGTGGTTGGGCGAATCCTTTGTTCAGGCTGCCGTAAAGAGATGGTGGTTGGCTCCTTGTGCGTGTCGTCAGGTTGCACTAGTTATCCTCGTTGCTTGTAGCAAGTTATTGGCCATTCTTCGGCTAGTTACCAAGATCAGGATCCTATGTCGTGAAGATCGAGACAACGACTTCATCATTGGGAGTCATCTTAGAATGTTGCTAACTCACATATACACAAGTGTTGACATGCTTGGAGTTGACATACATGCACAAGGGTGAAGTGATTGGAGATGAAAAGAAACACGTAGAGCATGTCATAAGAGATTGAGAGTTTTCTTACTCTCTAAAGGGTTCAATATGAGCAAGGTTGACACTACTTTCTTCACCAAGAAGATAAAGAAAGACTTGTTTGTGTTGCAAATCTTATGTTGATGACATCATATTTGGTTCAACCAATCAAGATTTTTATGAGGAGTTTTGAGAGATTATGGCTAATTAGTTTGAGATATCCATGATTGATGAGCTTAGTTACTTCCTTGGACTCCAAGCCAAGCAAATGAAGAATAACTCATTTGTTAGTCAAGGCAAGTACATCAAGGACAAGATCAAGAAATTTGGCTTGCAAGATGCTAAACCAATGAGTAAAACAATGGGCGCAAGTGGTCATTTAGATAGTGATGCTAGTGGCAATATGGTGGATCAAAAAGTTATATCGGTCTATGATTGGAAGCTTACTCTATATCACCATTTCTAGACTGGATCAAATAGTGTGTGTATGTGTGCAGATTCCAAGTCTCACCAAGAGAACATGGCAAAAGTTTAGAGTGTTAAGGTCTGTGAATCGAGACCCAACCTAGGAGGAACTAGGTGGTTTTTCATTAAGAAGAAAATGAGGCGCGTAAATCCGTCCCCAACGAGAATCGAACTCAGGAGCGGTTGCTTCCACACTTGGGAACCAACCAACTGAGCTATCGCCTAGTCCTCGTGTTAAGGTCTGTGAATCAAATAGTTGTACTGGCAAAAGTTTACAGCCGAAGAAATGAGTACACTACAAGGGCACCTCCTCAAGTACCTAGTTAAGGTTAGAGGCTGATGGTAAGATCAGCCCACTGCCAGACCAAGAATGCTTCCCTGAATCCTGATGTTGGCAGCAAGATTATGGAAGCTTCAACTTCACTTCCTAATTTGCTGCAAATGTAGAGTTATTGCATTTCTTTTCAGAGTTGAACTTTGTAATTGTCTAAAAATTTGGTGGCATTGTCACAAAATTTATACTATATCTGTAATCATCCATAGTTGGCGCATTGGCGCAACGAAAGCTCAAGGTATTGGTGGCGTTCATAGCTAGAGTTGTGAATGCCATGGTCATTTATAAAATAAAACATATATAGCTTATGTAACATTCTTGCACTCATTTCTCATAACATTGGATGCACTGGAATATTTTTTAGTAAGAAAGAACATATATGTTATTAGTCCCGGCCCGACGTCGTCGACGTTGGCACTCAGCTGGAGTAGGCTACGTAGATCTTTATGTCTGACGTCGCGTAGCCATTGAAGTTGGAGCCGGCTCCGGTGGTGTAGGCGCCCATGTCGTCGAAGACGAGCCAGTCGCCCACGCTCATCTCCGGCAGCTGGTACCCGGTGACCACCGTGTCGAGAGAGTCGCACGTTGGGCCGAACACCGTGGAAGTGTAGGTTTTGTCGCCGGGGCGCGGGCTGGCGAGCGGCCTCGGGGTCGGCACGTAGTGGTCCATGATGATGCAGTTGAGCGAGCCGTAGAGGCCGTCGTCGATCCAGTACTCGCGCACCTCTCCACGCGTGCGCTTCCCGATGACGCGCGCGGCGAGCGTGAAGGCTGTCTCGGCGAAGTACCGGCCGGGTTCGCCGATCACCTCGACGCACGGCAGGTCGCCGAAGTGCTGCGCGAGCGCGTCGTTGATGACCGCCGCGGCGTCGTCGAAAGTGGGTCCGGACACGAACCCGCCGCCGATGTCGAGGACGCGCATGGGCGGCATCCCCAGGGCAGCGGCGGCGTCGAACGCGGCGCGCGCGGCCTGAATGGCCCCGCGGTACACGCCGATGTTGGACGCGCCGCTGCCGACGTGGAAGGACACCCCGGCGACGCCGACCCCCGCGCGCTGGGCGGCGCGCAGGAGCGGCACGACCTCGTCGGCGTGGGCGCCGTACTTGGTGCCCAGGTCGACCCTGACGCCGCCGCCGTCGGGGCCCTTGAGGCGGAGCAGGAGCTCGCAGCCGGGGTGGCAGCGCCTGACCTTGGCCACCTCCTCCTCGGAGTCGTACGTGGCGAGGCCGACGCCGGCCTCCGCGGCGTACTCGAGGTGCGCCTCGGGCTTGCACGGGTTGGCGTAGACGATGTCCCTGGGCCGGACGCCGAGCGCCAGCACGGCCTCGATCTCGGCGCGGCTGGCGCAGTCGAAGCCCGCGCCGAGCGCCGCCAGCGAGCCTAGCAGCGCCGGGTCCGGGTTGCACTTGACGGCGTAGCAGGGCCGCGCGTCCGGCAGTGCCCGGCGCCACGCCCGGAAGAGGTCGACGACCGTGGCCAGGTCGAAGACGTAGAAGGCGCTGCGCTGGGCCGGGCTGGTGGAGGCGAGGATGGAGTGGATGAGGCCGGTGGAGACGGCGTCGTTCTTGTCGTTCTGGTTTTGGGCGTCGCGCTTGAACGCGAGCACCTTCCTGTCCCTGACGCCGGGCGCCGCCAGCACGGCCTGCAGGGGGCTGCTTCCAACCATGGTGATGGCTTGACGGGCGCGGTAAGTGAGCAAGCAGCGTGACCGAGCTTGTTTGATGGAGAGCTCCTGAAAACCAAGATGTACAATAGAAGAGAAAAAAAAGAGGAGCACGTTAATAAACGATGACGATGTGACCGTTGCAGCAGCTTCCTCTATTTCGTGTCATCTGGTAGTGCCATTATATATGCTGGGTCACTTGCATCTGGTAGTGTTTAGAAAAATCTCCATAACTTCCTTTATTAGTTACTATTGAAAAGGGTAAAAAATTCATCGCATGCATGCACGCCAACGCAAGCATCGTCGGATGCTGAGTTGAGGACGCATGCATTTCAGATTGCTTGTGTTTTGTTTGCCATTGCGCAACGAACTTACCGAGGCGATGATCGATCCCGTGGATGTGGCAAGTGACGCCAAACAAGCTGCTCGTTTGCCGTTTGGTGAGACGCGTCTCTTGGTGTGTGCGCGGCTTGCTCCGCATGAGCTGGGCGACCTATATACGTCGCGTGGCTGGCCGCTGGCCGGGGAGGTGCTCACGTTTCATCAGTGATCAGTGGAGCCTGGAGTGGGTGGCCCGGAAGGAAGGATTGGAAGCCAGCCAGAGCGGGCGGGCCACGGCTGCCCGGACAGAATCGACCACACAACTAAACCCGTACGTCATGCTCTTTGGTGCAGATCCCCTACGAGGTTCTGATGGTATTTTACAGTAGTGTTATCTGCACGCACGCTGCTTAGTACATGTGTACCAATATGATTTGTAACCGTTACCAACCGAGGGTATAATTGTGCAGGATCTTTATTTTTTTTCCTCTCTTAATACAATGATACACATATACAGTAGCTCTCTTGCATATTTGAGAACAAAATGTAATCATTACCGACTGCAAAACATTGTGCCTTACCTTGTGGCTACGGGGAATGGATCATTCTTGTACTGATACAATTTGAGGAAGAAATCAGAGTGTTTAGACTGGGAGTAGCAAGCCAGGAAGACACACAGACAGGAAGACTGATACAATATCTGTCGCCTCCATAAATACCTTTGACTAGATGTCCAGTAAACATCCCTGACTACAAATCGCGAGTAGCATCAGGTCTCACATAGTATACTCGATCGAGTCATATTCTGCTTCTCTCGAGCATGCATGAACCAGCTGGAAAGACAGACGAGGCAGGTGAATTTTGAAGAGACGGCCGCATTCAATTCCTATAGCTCCCTTTGCATTGAGACTGGGACGGAAATTGCGACCAAACACTAGACATCTATCAGGTCTCACGATATGCTCGACTCATATTGCATCGTCACTTCGTCAGGCTAACAGCTGCTGGCGTATTGTTGCGCATGGCGAATAAACATTTTTATAATAACCGGTAGAAATTTCAGTGGTGCTGTCGTTGTGCACTAGAAACTTGGTACACGGCTGCAAAATGTTTATGAAATGGCATCTATCGTTGAAGAGTCGAGAGCCGTCTGCATCCGTCCTTCGGGACCAAAACCTACAGGCCAGCCGTCGACGTGGTGAGGAATGTTAAATGGCAATATGACGTTCGGGAGCGATCTCTGCGAGGCCTCCATTGGTGCTAGAGACAAACTCAACGGCGCGGCCAGCTGCTGAAAGCCAGGAACAGACTACAGACCCCAGCAGTTGGTGGCGAGAGACAGAGCTGACGGCGAGAGAGACAGACCACGGCCATCAGTATGTGTGTACGCCCTCGTCAGTGATCTCATTCTCATGCCCACGCGCGCGGGGTTTCTCAAACATTTGACCGTGCCGCTTGCCTGCTTCAACACACGATAGAAACTTTCAAACTCCTATAATATATAAACTGAAGATCAGTCATTTTTTCGGATACATAATGAGTCAATGACATATAATACGGATTACGGAGTAAGGGTAAACGCGGTTGCAGCTACTACGCACTGCTGTCATCTGCCGCCGGCTATCAAGTACAGTAGCAAAAATTAAGCAAGAATGCAAGAAAAGTATTCGCCGTCACCGGGCTATCAAGATATTGATTGAGTGAATGAATATAGAAATGCAGCAAAATGTTCCTCGTCCTCCAACGCAAGCTACTCCTTGTATATCTCAGTCCCGTTGCCTGTTGGCACGAGCAGTCGCCGGACGCAGGAACCGATGACCGAGCCAGGTAGAAACCACGCACGGGGCAGCAGCTGCGGCCAATCTCCCATATGCAGCGCGACACAACAAGTCCACGAGGCTTGTTTTTGGCTCGACGCATTTAGTTAATCTTGTTGTACTGTTTTAAATATAAATAGAAAATAAAGTGCCGTGGGGATCTCCCCCACAGTTTTTGCCCTTAAAAAAAACAAGTCCACGAGGCCTTCGCCGTCGCTAGCGAATGAAGTTGGATTGGTCGCACATGGTGACAACCGGACACGGCACATGACGGCATGCCAATTGCTAGAGGGATATGGACCGGAGCTAGCGATGCTCTGCTTCAAGACAGAATTGACTGTTTTTTAGATATAATGGGCAGAATTGACTGGCATTCCTAGTAATCGATTTGCAAATAGCCCGTACTCGATTGTCTTCGTCAATGTATACTTTGTATCTTGATGGTTGACATTTGTGGTTCTTGGCGTATCAACGCGAGGTTAGTGTTTTTACGGTCAATTTCGTGTTAAGTATTATATTGACACATAGCGATTGCATTTGCATGCGCCGGCATGTCATAAAGACTAATTCATCCCACTACCCACCATGTTAATCTGCTTTGAGCAAGTATAATAAGAAATAGAGAGAGGAGTAAGAGAGAGTAGAAGCGAGTTTTAAGCTTACAGTCAACTTAGACACGAGAACCAAAGAACCTTGTGAGAGAAACAAGTAGATCATATATTAATTAGTGAAGGCTAACTACTATATGGACGGATTAATCCTTACTCATAGCGGTCTTTTGACTTTAGATCTTGGTTTGTTATTGGTTGAGTTTGGTTATACCTATTCAGTTATGTATGCGTGACTTGTGAGATTGGAATATGTTCATGCCTTTAATTAATCTAAGAAAAGTAATACATACACAGTTGTGGTGTTGCCGTGTTGTATGTGTGTGGCTTTGTTGCGGTACACACAAGTGACTGTAAACCATTCACTTATATATATTGATCAGACGATTATGATAATATATTACCTCCTAGAAGGTAATAGATGAAATCAATATTTTATTTAACTTTTTAATTGGTAACATTGAATAAACAAAGGAAGTATCTCCTTAAAGGTAAAAGTGAACCTTAGCATTGCCTTACTACATTTAATTCAGCACGTTATTAGAATTCTAAAAACTGTTATCGCTTGAAAAACGGTCAGTTCAAACTTAAAAAAAATATATATATAATATTCAATGCATTCCAAACTATAAGTTATTGAAAGCATCTAGGCCCCTTGATGTGGGTTTCGATGATTGATGACAACGTAGATTACTATAACTAACGTGTGTTTTGCAGGAACAGTGGAAGTTAGGTCATGGTAATGGGATCTCAGGCAATATGGTTGTCATGCCCTCTTATCGATGGAAATCGTTTTCGGTTTTCAAAGGATGGACGGCAAGGTTAAGGACGGTTAGTTCCGATTGTCATTGGCGTTGAGAGACATCGGATTAGTCGTTAGGACTTTATTTTCTCTTTTGGCCGTACTATTAAGGGGGGTGCAAATGGGTAGCTTGACCTAGTTAAGTCTATTGGATTAGGTGTGGTGCACACTGTGAGGAATAGCGCTAGGAAGTTACTTGAGAGCCCTGAGACTGGTTGGAGTCGTCGTCGTTTTCAAAGTTCGCTGAATTGGATGAAAACAGGACTTCAAAAGGCGCCGGACGCGCCAGCCAAGGGCGCCGGACGCGTCCGGCGCATGCTTGTGTTGGCTTTGGTCTGCCCTATGCGGCGGACGCGACGCGGATCAGTTTGTTTCTAGGATCGGGCTGTGCAGGTCGGTCGCGCGCCGGACGCGGGCCTCGGACGCGTCCGGAGCTCGCACTGTAGCCCAACGGCTAGTTAGCCGTTTGAATCCCATAAAGCGCCGGACGCGTCCGGCGGTGGGCGCCCGGACGCATCCGGTGCTCACGACTGAGCTGAGATTCGAGGTAACGGTTGGATTTTTGGCCTTGGCTATAAATACAACCCCACCCTCTACATTTCGGGTCTCTTGCTCATTTGTTCAGCTACAGCTATCTTGTGAGAGCAAGGGAGTTGCAAGAGCCTCATGAAGTGAAGTGATTTGCGAATCCATGAGTTCATGAGAGATCGAGAGTAGCTAGTGTGCATCCACTCTTCTCCCTAGGCTTTGCAAGGTCAAGTGAGAGTTTGTGCTTGTTACTCTTGGTGATCGCCATCACCTAGACGGCTTGGTGGTGATTGGAGCTTGGTGATCATCCGGCGGTGCTTGTGGATGACCCAACTCATCTTGTGAGCGGTTCTTGGCGATTCACCGCGTTGGAGTGACGAAGAATCAGCCTTAGAGAGCACTTGATCCTTGCGAGGATCAAGGGGGAGCTACACCCTTGCGCGGGTGCTCCAATGAGGACTAGTGGAGAGTGGCGACTCTCCGATACCTCAGAAAAAAGATCGCCGTGTTCCTTGTCCCTTTAATTTCCGTATTTACTTTCTAGCAACTACCTTCTTGCAATTACTTTCGTAGAATTGCCATGCTAGAATAGGATTGGAACTTAGGGTGCAAAACTTTAGTTGATCGATTGTTTAGGAACACTCATAGGCACTGAGGGTGAATCTTGGGCTAGTAGGTTTAATTCCGCAATAATTTTTAGAATTAGCCCAATTCACCCCCCTCTTGGGCATCTTGATCCTTTCAAGTGGTATCAGAGCAGGTTTGCTCTTAATTAGGCTTAACCGCCTAGAGTAAAGATGTCCCATGGGGATGGACCTCATCCCATGTTTGATGGAGACAATTTTCCCTACTGGAAAATTCGCATGGAAGCACACTTAGAAGCGATAGATGTTGGATGTTTCCGTGCCGCTTCTCAAGGACTCCCAAAACCCAATGATCCGGTTAACCTTGTCGGTGATGAGGTTAACTATGAGAAGTGGAATGCAAAGGCAAGGAACGCTATATTCCGCGGCCTTTGTAAGGATGTGTTCAATCGCGTGAGGAACCACAAGGACGCCCATGCACTATGGTCCCGACCTTTGTGCGCTTCATGAGGGAACTAAGAGTGAGCGTGAGGAACGCTATCATCTTGTTATGCGCAAGTTAAATTCTTTTGAGATGAAAGCTAATGAAAGTGCTAATGAGATGTATTCCCGCTTGAACACTATTGTAGAGGAACTCAATGGGCTTGGACTCAATCAAATGACTGCATCCGATGTTGCAAGGAAGATCTTGTGTGTCGTCCCCATTGAGAAATATGCCCACATTGTCACCGTGCCTCACCAAGGTGATCTTTCCAATGCTACACCAACACAAATATTGGGAAAGATCAATGCTCATGAGATGTACATGCATCTCACCCCCGAGGATGGCTCATCATCCAAGAAGAAAGACTTGGCCCTCAATGCAAGTCACTCAAGAAAGGGCAAGGCCAAGGCGACTCATGATGATTCAAGCGATGCCGAAATTGATGACTTGAGTCTTGCTCTCATGGTGAAGAAGACCACCAAGATGTTGAAGAAGCTCAACAAGAATGGTGTCAAATTTGATGGCAAGAAGAAGAAGTTCTTCACAAGCAGCAAGAGAAAGCCCATCTCCGAAATGGTGTGCTTCAATTGCCACAAGATTGGACATCTAGCTCATCAATGTCCGGAGCCTCCAAAAGACAAAAAGTACAAGAAGAAGGGCAAGGACAAGAAGGATGACACAAGTGATGATGAAGAAAAAGAAAAGAAGAAGAAAGACAAGTATTACAAAAAGAAGAAAGAAAAGAAAGAGCATCACAAGAAGAAAGATGGCAAGGCCTATATTGTTGGTGATTGGCTCACCGATATTGAATCTTCTTGCGGGTCATCTGATGAAAAAAGTGATGATGAAGGAGTTGCTGCCATTGGCATTGGGTCTTCACCGCCTCCACAAATTCTACCATCATCATCTACACCATCCCACTTTTGCCTCATGGCTAAAGGTGAAAAGAAGGTACATTCTAAGCATGGGGATAGTGATGACAGTGGTAGTGATAGTGATAGTGATGAGGAGTATGAGTCACCTTCTTATGATGAGCTTGTTAAACTGATTAGAAAATACTCAAAAACTATCATAAAGACTAGAGGAAGATGTGATGAGCTTGATAGTGAAAATACCTCTCTTTTAGAAAAGATGGAAGCTGTGCAAAAGACTAGAGATGAGCTTAGAGATCAAAATGAAATTATGTCTTCTCAACTCAAGGAACTCAAAGCATCTGAAAAGAAGCTTAAAGTTGAAAATAAGAACCTCGAGAAGAAGCATAATGAGCTCAAATCTAGTTATAGCTCTCTAAAAGAGGAGTACACAACTATTAAAGTTGATCATGAGAATCTAGCGATGGCTTATGAGCTTCTCACCGAAACACATGAGGCTTCTAACAATGTTGCTAAGAGTGATGTAGCTACATCATGTGATGAGACCATTAAGCAAAGTGCTAGCAGCAAAGGCAAGCTAGTGGTGGTGGCTGAGCATTATGATGATTATGCCAAGATGAAAAATGAAAATGATCAGCTCAAGAAGGATCTTGAACAAGCCAAAATCAGTCACACTGTCACCATTGAAGATGAGGGACTAGCACTTGAGAATGAGAAGCTCAAAGAAGAGAAAAAAAGACTCCACTTTGAAATGTCATGCTTGAAGCAGTCAACAAATCAGTCACTTCTAGAAGAGAACAAGAAGCTCAAGCAAGAGAAAGAACATCTCAAGATTGGGTTGAGCAAGTTTGCAAAAGGAAAGTCACTTCAAAGTGAACTCTTGATGAACACCGTGATGAAGACTGATAGAAGTGGCATTGGTTTTAAGGCACATCAAGAGAAGCAACATCAAGCAAAGCAAGCAAGTCAACAAAAGCAAAAGCCAAAGCCGAAGCCAAAGAGATGCTTTGAGTGTGGACAAGAAGGTCACTTTGCTCATGAGTGCCAAACTCCACCACCACAACCCTTGCCCAAGCATGCTAGACCCTTTGCATACAATACTCATTATGTGGTTAGAAAGGATTCAAAAGGACAAGTGAATGTTACCTTCTTAGGCCCCCCAACAAGAATAGGCCTAAGCAAATTTGGGTTGCAAAGTCTCTAGTAGAGAAAGTTAAGGGCCCTCAACAAGTTTGGGTCCTTAAACCTCAAGCTTGATCTCTTGTGTGTAGGTGAACTACAGGACCGGTGGAAGTCATTGGGTTATTGATAGTGGTTGCACTCAACATATGATCGGTGAACCTCGTATGTTTGCCTCACTAGATGAAGGGGAGCAAGATCAAGATAGGATCACATTTGGTGATAATTCAAAGGGCAAAGTCAAGGGTTTGGGAAAAGTTGCTATATCAAATGATCACTCTTTGTCAAATGTGCTTTATGTTGCACCATTGAGCTTCAACTTGCTGTCAGTAGGCCAATTATGTGACCTTGGTTTCAAATGCTTGTTTGATGAGAAGGAAGTGGTAGTGTCAAAGAAAGAAGACTCAACAGTAATATTCAAAGGCTTTAGATACAACAATCTCTATCTAGTGGATTTCACCTCCGAAGATGCAAATCTGAATGTTTGTTTGCTGTCCAAGACTTCACTTGGGTGGTTGTGGCATAGGAGGCTAGCACATGTTGGGATGAGTACTCTCAAGAAGCTTTTGAAGAAAGAGTTAGTGAGAGGCTTGAAAGATGTCAAGTTTGAAAAGGACAAACCTTGCAGTGCATGTCAAGCCGGCAAACAAGTTGCAAACACTCACCCAACCAAAGCTTTTCTGTCAACTTCAAGAGTGCTAGAACTGCTGCATATGGACCTTTTTGGACCAACCACATACAAGAGCCTCGGTGGGAAACTCCATTGCCTAGTGATTGTTGATGACTTCTCGAGATACACTTGGACATTCTTTCTTCATGAAAAATCCGAAGCCACCCCTTGCTTCAAGAAGTTTGCAAAGAGAGCTCAAAATGAATTTGATGTCAAGATCAAGAAAATTAGAAGTGACAATGGCAAAGAATTTGACAACACCAACATTGAAGCTTATTGTGATGAAGTTGGGATCAAACATGAAGTCTCATCCACCTATACACCTCAGCAAAATGGCATAGTAGAGAGGAAGAACCGGACCTTGATCACTCTAGCAAGAACAATGCTTGATGAGTACAACACCCCAGAAAACTTGTGGGCTAAAGCTATCAACACAGCATGCTATGCTTCCAACCGGTTATATCTTCACAAGTTTCATGGCAAGACCCCCTATGAGCTGCTCAATGGGAAGAAGCCGGACGTCTCCTACTTCCGGGTGTTTGGTTGCAAATGCTACATCTACAAGAAAAGGCAACACCTAGGGAAGTTTCAAAGACGTTGTGATATTGGTTTTCTTGTTGGTTACTCATCAAAATCCAAAGCATATCGAGTATTCAACCATGCCACCGGTTTGGTAGAAGAAACATATGATGTGGAGTTTGATGAATCTAACGGCTCCCAAGGAGCAATTGAGAATCTTGATGATGTAGGTGATGAACCATTGAGGGAAGCTATGAAGAACATGCCAGTGGGAGACATCAAGCCTAAAGAAGATGATGATGAAGTGCAAGTCATCGACAAGCCTTCCTCCTCTTCAAGTGTGCCTCAAGATGACAAAGAAAAAGATGGGATGACTGAACATGAAGATACTCATGTCTCCCATGAACAAAGAGAGGCACAAGCTCAAGATGTTGATGCTCCCCAACCTACTCCTCAAGTGGTTGAAAAGAGAATTTCTAAACTTCATGATCATCCACAAGATCAAATCATATGGAGTCCATCAAGGGGTGTAATGACTCGATCTCAAAGACTTGCTAGTATTGCTGAACATCACTCGTTTGTTTCCTGTGTTGAGCCAAAAGATGTAGGTGAAGCTCTTCAAGATTCGGATTGGGTGAATGCCATGCATGAAGAATTGAACAACTTCACCCGCAACAAAGTTTGGACACTTGAAGAGCGTCCCAAGAATGCAAGAATCATAGGTACCAGGTGGGTGTTCCGCAACAAGCAAGATGACCAAGGCAATGTTGTGAGAAACAAGACAAGGCTCGTGGCAAAGGGGTTCTCTCAAGTTGAAGGCCTTGATTTTGGAGAGACTTTTGCACCGGTTGCCAGACTTGAAGCCATCCGTATCCTCCTTGCATATGCCTCACACCATGAAATGAAACTATTTCAAATGGATGTGAAGAGTGCATTTCTTAATGGTTTCATTAATGAGCTTGTTTATATTGATCAACCTCCCGGGTTCGAGGTCCCTAGCTGCCCTAATCATGTTTTTAGGTTGTCCAAGGCACTTTATGGGCTCAAGCAAGCCCCTAGAGCATGGTATGAGCGCCTTAGGGACTTCCTCATTGAGAAGGGGTTCACCATCTAGAAGGTTGACACCACACTCTTCACCAAGAAGCTTAATGGAGAGATCTTCGTTTGTCAAGTGTATGTTGATGATATCATCTTCGGCTCAACAAATGAAGAAGAATGCAAGAAGTTTGGTGACATGATGTCAAAAGAGTTCGAGATGTCTATGATTGGCGAGCTCACCTTCTTCCTTGGTTTTCAAATCAAGCAAATGAAGGAAGGGACCTTCATATCTCAAGAAAAGTATACCAAGGACCTCCTCAAGAGGTTTGATATGAAGGATTGCAAGCCAATCAACACACCCATGGCATCTAATGGGCATCTCGACCTTGATGTGGAAGGTAACTCTGTGGATCAAACTCTTTACCGCTCTATGATCGGTAGCTTGTTGTACCTCACTGCATCTAGGCCCGACATCATGTTTAGTGTGTGCATGTGTGCTCGCTTTCAAGCCGATCCTAAGGAAGCTCACCGAGTGCTTTGTCAAGAGGATCCTTAGGTACTTGCAGCTCACCCCAAGCATTGGTCTATGGTATCCCAAAGGAGCAAGATTCCAACTTGTTGGCTATTCCGATTCGGATTATGCCGATTGCAAAATTGATAGAAAAAGCACATCCGGAGGGTGCCATTTGCTTGGGAGGTCACTTGTCTCTTGGTCATCAAAGAAGCAGAACAATGTTGCTCTATCTACTGCAGAAGCGGAGTACATAGCAGCGGGGGCTTGTTGTGCACAAATCTTGTACATGAAACAAACCCTCCTTGACTATGGTGTGAATCTTGGTCAAGTGACTCTTTTGTGCGACAATGAGAGTGCAGTAAAGATTGCCAACAACCCGGTTCAACACTCTCGCACAAAGCATATAGATATCCGCCACCACTTTCTTAGAGATTATGTCTCTAAAAAGGATATATCTCTAGAAGGTGTGAGAAGTGAGGATCAATTAGCGGATATCTTCACAAAGCCATTGGATGAATCAACTTTTCGTAGGTTAAGGAATGAGCTCAATATCCTTGACCTAAGCAACTTCACAAGGAAGAGATGAAGTGTGTTGTCGGTTGCATTGCATTGTTTATAGAGCACGTCTAAATTTCTGTAATGCATCTAGGGCTTGTCTAACATGGTTAAGATAACCCTCATCGGAGGTGTGAAGAAGCTTACCCTTGGTTCAAACCTGACAAGCCACCTAGATTCAAATTCCAGTAATTTACTGCTTGTGTGTTGCTCTTCATTCTTTTCAGTTATCTTTTGAGCAACCTCTGTGTTCGTCCATGAATTGAGAAAGATTTTGATGCTTCTACTGGTTTAGAAACTCAAGCTCATGGCCATACGCTGTTCCTCGGCTTATTTTCGAAAATTATTATAAGCCTATGGCAAACTATTTGAAAAACAGAGTGTTTGAGAGTGAGGATCTCATATTGGCTCCAAACTGTGTTTATTTGACTCTTCAAAAGTTTGGAAACCAATTGGGAGCAGGTGCCGTGGAGAAAAGTTTCAACTCAGCTCTTTAAAGAGCGCCGGACGCGCCTTTGAAGAACCGGCGGACGCGTCCGGCGCGTTATGAAGAAGAACCCAGTGTGAACCAGCAAAGTTCTACTGGCCGGACGCAAAACAGTGTTTTGTCCGCGTCCGGCGCCCGCGTCTGCAGCGCGTCTGACGGCGTTGGTCTGAGCAGCAAATTCCCAGAACTTTTTGTTCGGCGTACGGCGACCGCCGGACGCGTCCGGCGTGAAGAGGAGAAGCGCAAGTCATTTATTCTGACGTGTGGGGCCACCCGGACTTCATCTTTTTCATTTCCTCGGCCCGCGGCATTCTTCTTCTTTTCGCCAACTGTACACCGCGCCGCCGCCTGTGAACCCTAACCGCCGTCGTCGCGCCGCCCAGTTGCCTCGCGCCGCCCTGCTTTCTCCCCACACGCGCACCTGCCAGCCACCGCCGCACACTCAATCGGCCGCCGTGCCTACTCCTTGCGTCAGCGCCACCTCCACTCTGCTAGCTCGCCGCCGTGGTTCACACCACATCCATCCTGTCATCGCCCTTTTTCTCCGGCGAGTTCTTCGGGATTCCGTCCGAGGCGCCTTATCACCTTGTATTCTGTGTGTGTTTGCTCGCCAGATGGCGTCATTCATGCCCAAGGGAAGCTAATCCATGGTGAGGCCTCCACCCTGCCCTTAAGGTGTTCGACAGAATGTCTCAACCAGTTTTTCAGTCACTGATTTGTCATTTCTTCGACAAATTCTTCTGTGCAGTGATCCTGACAAGCTGTCGAGAGTGCCTTATACCCACTACTAGGTCATCCTTCGTCTAGTGTGGTCAAGCTCTGTGCTCGAGGGTGCCCTACATTGTCATATCTTATCCTTTCACAGGAGTTTGTTGTGTCCTAGGTATAATCCTATTTCTTCTATATTCTTACCTAATGCTATGCTCAAATAGGATTACTCACCTCTAGAACAAAGTGCTTATGGTTATAAATCTCTTCTATTCTAACTCTTGCAGCGAGCTGGTCATTTGTTTGCTTGTTCAGTGAGTTTGGTCAGTGGGCAGCGGAACTCTAGGCCAAGCCTAGGAGTATGGATTGAGGCCAAGCCTCTTGAGGTGACAGTTCATCTTCTGACATTGATTCAGTTTGCTTGATCACTAGCAGCTTCAGTCATGCCCAGATGCAAGAATTCATGCAGGGATTCAGGGGGAGATGATGATCCTCATAGAAGGCCAAATCTTCCTGAGTTGATTGAGAAAGGGAAGGGCAAGAAGACTGTAACTATGAGGAAAAGGAAGAGGTTGCCGACAGATTCACAGGCAGCTCTAGCTGTAGCAGCAGCAGCAGAGCATGCTGAGCGGAGAACTCGCAGAGGTGCAGGCATTCAGATCCAAGAGCCCGGATCAGCAGCGACACAGGAGGCAGAGGTAGAGGCCGAAGAGGCAGAGGAGGCCATTCTAGAGCAGCAGGAGCTCTCTCCTCGACGACGGTCCTCCCGTGTCAGGACACTCCAGCAGCAGGCAGCCCAGCAGTCACAGGAGACAGGGTCCTCATCTTCTCCACAGAGGCTGCCCAGCAGGGGCCCTACAGGACCTAGATTGAGTACAGAGGATCTTCTGAAAGCAAGTGCCAAGAAGATACAGGCAATCAGATAGGTGGACATCAATACTTGGTTTCCTGCTTCCAGAGAGAGAGCTGGTGCTCCTTACTATACAGCCTTGCACAAGTCTCTTGTTGAAGCATACAGGCAGAAGTCCAAGATCACCAAGCAGAGGACAGTCTCAGCTGAGAGTTTCTCACATGTCATGGGCCAGGCTTTCAGAGAGTATTTGGGTGCTCAGCCAGGCATGATTGATTTGATTCGAAGAACTGGCAAGTACGTTCCAGAATGGGTGTTAGAATTCTATGCCACATTATGGATTGCTCCAAATCACTCACTCATTTCATACACCATCCATGGTCAGAGACAGGATTTGTCTAGTGAGGAAGCCAGAAACTTCTTGGGGATTCCAGAGCAGCCCATCAAGCTGCATCAGCTTTGCTTTCCTCTCCATTGAGCCACCCGGACGTGCACGGGGAGGGGTAGTGCCACCTCGAGATCATGAGAGAGGTCTTTGGACCTAACTTTGGAGCGTGGTCGAGCAGGACACCCGGGATGAGCTACCTCTTGCTCGCATTCTCGATCAAATTCAGAGGTACACCATTCTTGCTAGACCCGGTTTCAGAAATGGATTCACCAGGCTTCAGCAGTGGACAGTGTCACATCTTGTGAGGAAGATTCCTTTTGACATCTGGGATTTGATGCTTTGTGATATGAAAGATGTCATCTATGAAAGTTTCACCAAACATCGCCTGATGCACTATGCCCATTGGATCACTTGGCTTATTTACAGAAATGGTGATCTGCCAGACTCTATCAGAAAGGAATATGAAGATCCTGCTAGGTTTGAGATGTTTGGCTCCTATGATGCTTCTCAGATTGTCAGAGTCACTGCCAGTCCTACTCCAGTCATCCCTCGACATGGAGATCCAGTTACTGAGACAGGAGTTGAGCAGGATGCTAGAGTTGAGCAGTTGGCAGCAGATGAAGAAGCAGAGATTGCAGCAGCCGAGGCAGCAGGATATGAGATCACTACCTCAGAGTCCGAGGATGATGATGAGTACTACATTCTAGTTCGTCCTCCACCTCGTCAGCACGATGCAGAGGCAGGCAGCTCAGGAGCAGCTATTGAGCGTATGACTCAGGTTCTTGACAGATTGGCTGCAAATCAGGAACGTGCCCAGCAGCGGCATGAGATTGCTCTAGCTGAGATACGGGCTCGTCAGGATTCACAGCATCAGCTATAGCAGCAGCAGCACCTGCAGACCATGGGCCTAATTGCCTCACTATTTCAGCAGACAGGTGCCACAGTTCCTCCGGGAATCCTCCCCTCTGCTCCGAGTCAGCCAGCAGGACAGTCTTTGGGAGCAGGACCTTCTCAGGTGCCAGGTCAGACTACCGGCTTACCAGCTCCGGGTGCAGGACCTTCTTCTCCAGCTGTTCAGGTGTCACAGCACTTCCAGTCACCGGGTTTTCCTCGGATTGCTACCGGTTTCTCTCCTGTTGGTTCTCACCAGCTGTTCATCCCCGGATCAGGAGGAGACCGACACCAGACTTCGTTTAGTGCACTCACAGGAGAGGTGACACCTGAGTACATGAGACTGCCCGTCCAGCAGGCCACGCAGCCACAGCAGCAGCAGCTTCAGCCTGTGATACCCCCAGTGACAGGGACATGCACTTCAGGCACCATTCCGTCCTCAGTGGCTTCCATAGATCCACTTTCTGTCACAGAGACACAACCTCATGTGGCTCCTACTCACCCACTTGCTACACCATCAGAGCCACAGGGTCAGCCAGAGATAGCTCCAGCCACAGTGCCGACTACGGAGACCGCGACAGTCACAGTGTCAGTTGAGCAGACCCAGACCGCCTCACCGCCAGCGTCACAGCCAGAGGGTCAGCAGGCTCCTGTCACTCAGTCCCAGCAGAGCTCAGACGACAGCCCAGATGATGCTACTGCGTTCGTCATTGCCCCACATGCTCATGAGACCGGCTCGTCTGCTCCTTCTACCCCTCAGCCTTAGGTTTTGGTCCTTGATGCCAAAGGGGGAGAGTTAGGAGTATGTAGACTTAGGGGGAGCTTCTGCTCGAGATTTGGTTCTTTTGCTTGATACATTTGCATGCATCATGTCTACTTTTATGCATTGTATGATATGTGTGAGGTACTTCCAGTGACAGTGACATATGATCTTCGTTCCGGTATCACTCTCTATGTCACTTGGTTCATTGCTCATATGTGCTTGGCTTCCACGTTTTACTCTGATTCCATATGAGCTATATATGTTTGTCTTGTGCTAACTCGTTTTCGCAGATATTATGAGCACAGATCTATTGGCTTGGTGTCACATGAGTCATTCTAACCTTTGCTCTTATTGTCAAAGGCTCATGTGAACCAAGCATGCTTGAAAACCTCAACTCAAATCTTCATACTCCAGAGGTTGTCATCAATCACCAAAAAGGGGGAGATTGAAAGCATCTAGGCCCCTTGATGTGGGTTTCGATGATTGATGACAATGTAGATTACTATGACTAACGTGTGTTTTGCAGAAACAGTGGAAGTTAGGTCATGGTAATGGGATCTCAGGCAATATGGTTGTCATGCCCTCTTATCGATGGAAATCGTTTTCGGTTTTCAAAGGATGGATGATAAGGTTAAGGACGGTTAGTTCCAATTGTCATTGGCATTGAGAGACATTGGATTAGTCGTTAGGACTTTGTTTTCTCTTTTGGCTGTACTATTAAGGGGGTGCAAATGGGTAGCTTGACCTAGTTAAGTCTATTGGATTAGGTGTGGTGCACACTGTGAGGAATAGCGCTAGGAAGTTACTTGAGAGCCCTGAGACTGGTTGGAGTCGTCGTCGTTTTCAAAGTTCGCTGAATTGGATGAAAACAGGACTTCAAAAGGTGTCCGGCGCATGCTTGTGTTGGCTTTGGTCTGCCCTATGCGGCGGACGCGTTGGCCAGGCGTCCGGCGCCCCGCCGGACGCGGATCAGTTTGTTTCTAGGATCGGGCTGTGCAGGTCGGTCGCGCGCCGGACGCGGGCCTCGGACGCGTCCGGAGCTCGCACTGTAGCCCAATGGCTAGTTAGCCGTTTGAATCCCACAAAGCGCCGGACGCGTCCGGCGGTGGGCGCCCGGACGCGTCCGGCGCTCACGACTGAGCTGAGATTCGAGGTAACAGTTGGATTTTTGGCCTTGGCTATAAATACAACCCCACCCTCTACATTTCGGGTCTCTTGCTCATTTGTTCAGCTGACAGCTATCTTGTGAGAGCAAGGGAGTTGCAAGAAGCTCATGAAGTGAAGTGATTTGCGAATCCATGAGTTCATGAGAGATCGAGAGTAGCTAGTGTGCATCCACTCTTCTCCCTAGGCTTTGCAAGGCCAAGTGAGAGTTTGTGCTTGTTACTCTTGGTGATCGCCATCACCTAGACGGCTTGGTGGTGATTGGAGCTTGGTGATCATCCGGCGGTGCTTGTGGATGACCCAACTCATCTTGTGAGCGGTTCTTGGCGATTCACCGCGTCGGAGTGACGAAGAATCAGCCTTAGAGAACACTTGATCCTTGCGAGGATCAAGGGGGAGCTACACCCTTGCGCGGGTGCTCCAACGAGGACTAGTGAAGAGTGGCGACTCTCCGATACCTCGGAAAAAAGATCGCCGTGTTCCTTGTCCCTTTAATTTCCGTATTTACTTTCTAGCAACTACCTTCTTGCAATTACTTTCGTAGAATTGCCATGCTAGAATAGGATTGGAACTTAGGGTGCAAAACTTTAGTTGATCGATTGTTTAGTAACACTCATAGGCACTGAGGGGTGAATCTTGGGCTAGTACGTTTAATTCCGCAATAATTTTTAAAATTAGCCCAATTCACCCCCCTCTTGGGCATCTTGATCCTTTCAGTTATTTTGATCTTTTAGTTCATTTATTTTGCTATATATGTAAACATATTATTTATTTAGATGAATAGTAAAATAGATGTACCGAAAAAGTTAAAGTGACTTATAATTCATAACGGAGGGAGCAGTAAGCTGGTTAAATGTTGATGTGGAGGAGAAAGCAGATGAGAGAGAAGAAATGCTTAGAGCACAGAACTTAAAAAATTTATGAGAGGGACAAATAGACCACGTATTAGTTAGTCTAACTACGTACTTTATAGATGGACTGAGAGAGAACTGTAAGTAACCTTAAAACCAGAAGTCGGTTGTAACTACTATCGGTTGTAACTATTATCCTTGCTACTGCGGCGGCTAGGGATCCATATCACCCCCACCAACCATTTCTTAGCCCGCGCTTGGTATTCCTGTATAAACCGCAACATGGCAACAAGGCGCCAAGCAAAGCAAGGAGTCACGCAGTACGAGACCCCGAGCTCAAGTTCTTAGCTTGCATTGCTTGCTGCGAAGCTTAATCGATCCGCGAAAGAACGACGAGCACACCATCATTATAGTTAGTTACGTTCAACTTCGACAGCAATATAATGGAGGTTGAGGTGATGAGCTCCAAGCTCGTCAAGCCCGCTTACACTGCCGGTACGGCCCCGGCACCGTCCACTGCAGATGAGTACATCCCCCTGTCCATCTTTGACAGGGTCACGTACGTACAAGATGCAGATGGCCATCATCTACGCCTTCCCGCCACCGGCCCCGTCCACGGCTGCCATCGAGAGCGGCCTGGCCGTGGCGCTGGCCGAGTACCGCGCGTTCGCGGGGCAGCTCGGCGAGGCCCCCGATGGCACGCCCGCGGTGCTGCTCAGCGACCGCGGCGCGCGCTTCGTGGAGGCGACCGTGGACGACGCCGACCTCGTGGACATGATGGCGCCCGCCAAGCCCACCCCGGAGCTGCTCCGGCTTCACCCGGACCTGCTGGAGGAGGAGGAGCTGCAGGAGGTGGTGCGCCTGCAGCTGACCCGATTCCGGTGCGGCTCCCTCGCCGTCGGGTTCACGTCCAACCACGTCGTGGCCGACGGCCACGCCACCAGCAACTTCCTCGTGGCGTGGGGACGCGCCACCAGGGGCCTCCCCACGGGCCTGCCCCCCGTGCACCACCAGGCGGGACTCTTCAAGCCGCGCGCCTCGCCCCGCGTCGACTTCGACCACCGCAGCAGGGAGTGGTACCGGCCGTCGTCGTCGGCAAACGAGAAGCACGGCCACGGAGGCGGCGAGGGCGCGATGGTGGAGAACATCGTGATCCACAAGGCGCACTTCACCAAGGACTTCATCGCGGGGCTCCGCGCCAGGGCGTCGGAAGGCCGCCGCGGGCGTCCGTTCAGCCGGTTCGAGACCATCCTGGCGCACCTGTGGCGCGCCCTGACGCGCGCCCGCGGGCTGAGCCCCGACGAGGTCTCCCGGATCCGGCTGTCCGTGGACGGGCGCCACCGCCTCGGCCTGCCCGCCGAGTACTTCGGCAACCTGGTGCTCTGGACGTTCCCGACCGCGACGGTGGCGGATCTGCTGGGGCGGCCGCTGAGGCACGCGGCGCAGGTGATCCACGACGAGGTGGCGCGCGTGGACGGCAGCTACTTCAGGTCGTTCATCGACTTCGCGGCGTCGGGCGCCGCGGAGAAGGAGGGGCTGGCGCCCAGCGCCGTCTGCAGGGACGTGCTGTCCCCGAACGTGGAGGTGGACTGCTGGCTGACCTTCCCGTTCTACGAGCTGGACTTCGGCACGGGCTGCCCGAGCTATTTCATGCCGTCCTACTTCCCCACGGAGGGGATGCTGTTCCTCGTGCCGTCCTACGTCGGCGACGGCAGCGTGGACGCCTTCGTGCCGGTGTTCGAGCACAACCTCGAGGCATTCAAGGAGTGCTGCTACGCCATGGACGCCATGGAGCACAACCTTGTAGGATCTGACGGACTGCAGTCGTCGTATTGAGTCTTAGCCTTAGGCTCTTTGGTTGCATGTATATAGCTTTACAGTCAAAAGCACTTACACTATGCATCTATCATCAACACATGCTGTAGCTCCAGTATTGCTGGTGATTTGGTGAAGCAAACGCGTGCGCCTTGGTCATCTTGAGAACTTCACTTGGCCGTCCGAGGCTCTGCTGCCGTACGTATAAGGATCAGTCCAGGAATTGTCTTCCGCAGCAGCCACCTCCCATCTCCTGTTGAATACCTGCGTCTCCTTGAATGATCGCAACCTCACCGCCGCACGCCCTGCCGACGGCGTCGCCTTGCCGATGCCGCCGTCGTCACTGATCAGCAAGGGGACGCCGCGGTGGAGCACGTACTCGCTGTCGACGACGCCAACATTGAGAGCGCGGTCGCCCTGCGTGCAGTATCCGAGCCTGTAGTCGATCCCCCAGCCGTGGATGAGGTCGTTCTGCACCATCCCCCACGCGCACCGCCACGCCGCGCGCGAGAACATGGGCACCACCACCTCCACCCACCCCTCGCACGGCGGCCCCGGCGTGGTGTCACCGTGGCAGCGGACGTTCCGCACGCGCCGGTGTACGCCGTCCGCCGTCGGCAGCAGCGCGCGCCGTGATGACGTAGACTGGTGGTCGAGCGGTGGCTGCGACACCTCGAGGCCCTCCCTCAGCACAACGTTGAGGTACCTGGCGGGGTCGAAGGCATCGACCTCGACGTCCTCGTCCCACACGAAGACGTAGTCGTACTCCGCCACCACGTCCGGGTGCAGCAACCGCTTGGCGAACCACCACTTGGTCTGCCCCCGCGCCGCCACGTGCACGGTGAAGTCGGCGGCCGGGAACTTGGATCACACCAGTTTGTGGCGTCCACGACCGCCTTGTTCTTGATCCCTACGGGGACCGCCAGGAGGATCTTGGGGCTTTATGTTGCTGCATGCATCCGCTCGGGGTCCCCGGCTAGGGACGGTTCCATCTCCAGGTTGGTGATTTCATGGACGAGTCTCCTTGGCAGCGGCTGGTGCGCCGGCTCGCGAAGTCGATGCTGCTGCTGCTGCTGACTTCTTCGATGACCTCGAGTCGAAGAATTTTGGGCGGAAGGAGGCGGTCGTTTACAAGGACGACGACACCCCGTGCCGGCGCGTTGTCCCTGTGATGAAGTGTGGCAACGCCGCCGGTGACGACCAACAGCAGCACGAGGAAGATGAGCGCCGCTGCGGGATCCGATGCTGCGCAGCAGGGAGGATCGTTTCGCGCTTGACGAGCCGAAAATTAGACGTTGTCGATACGTGCAGCAAAACTTGTTTAGTTAAAGTTTTGGGCCGGGCCACCAAACACCAAAGCGTCGAATTTGGGCCAACTCCGGCCTTCGATTAAGCTAGTCCTCAGGCCCACTTCACTCACGAAACGAGAGCATTCGGTTTGTTTGACCAAAATGTAGCCTAGCCCTTTGCGTGATCAAACGAAGAATTAAGCGTACGTCTCAGTCTTAGCCAAGCGCTGATGTAATGATGAACGAGGCTGTACGTGTTCACCAAACCTTGTACAGATGCTGGGATCTGCTGTTTCCATTTCAAAATTTCGTCGAAAAAAGAACGGATCCTCGTAGCACTAGTACCTCGCTCGGGTTGGTTGTCCGGTTTGGGTGTACGTTGGACTTCAATTTCTAGTAGCACATACTACCAGGCGCATTGTCACGTCCGTGTTATTGAGAGCAACTGCTACCAACACAGAACTCAGTGGTCTAGCTAGGTCTACAGGAGTAGACCAGCAACAGGCTGCAGTTGGAGACTTGAGGCCGCACTGAATCTTGCGATGCGTCTCCGCTGTTGACTTCAGTTCCAGTTCGAGAAGAAGGGACGACATGCATGTACGTCGTCGCGAGGAGGGAGAAAGAGGAAGATGGGGCAGTTAGTTGGTGCTGATCGATCGAAACAATATAATGCTGATGAGAAACAAACTACATATATACTGACGAATAATTAACTCGACAATGCAATACAGTAGTCGTCGCCGCACCGCGCATGCTTTCGTGGCTCATCAGGGTCGACGACGCAACGGAGTAATCAGCTAAGACGGCCGTGGCAACCTACGAATTGTACGTACATGCATGCGAAACCCGATAGAGATTCGAGGCAGCCACAGGGGACAGAATTCGCACCCGCAGGGGATTAGAATTCGGATGGATCACGTTTGCACTCTAGCACGAGAATACGGTTCGCTTTTGCAACCAAAAGCTAGCACGTCGGTGATCCTCCGATCCTCTCTGCTCTACACACCTCGCCGTTAATTTAACTTTTCCAATGCAACCGGTGTCTCTTCTGCCTCTTCTGGACGATAATTCACCTACAAAAATGGTTTTGCTTTTGCAACAAAAAGAGAAAGTTGACCAACCTGTGGGAACACGGCTGCACTAGCAAAGACACTACTTATGCCGGGACCCGACGTGTTAGCAACTTTACTTAACTACCATCGACGACAGCGGTCAGTATCTATCATCTGAAGAAACTTCAGGAGATTCGTGCAGCCGCGTGAGGGAGGCGGCCGTGGTTTCACGCTGGGGCGATTCGTGTCCTGGGCCTCCTGGCGCGATGATGAACTTTTCGGTGTGGCGAGAGATAAACGGATAGATAGGCTTGCCAGTAGCCACCGCCTGCGCTAGCGAGTTCGACAAAGTTAGTGAAAACAGACGGACGCAGCATAACCCCCCCCCCCCCGAAGAAAACTATCCAGACAACTGGATAACAAAACAAGGAATCAGAGAATTCAAATCAGGGGTTATGTACACACTCAACTGCACGTCTGCACTGCCGTCAAGGTCTCAAGGATGATTCACGTCGTACTGGCCCGGCGTCCAGAGTCTTCGTCCATTGACAATAGGAGGATTTAATTTGCGCTTTAATTTGGACCTCCCGCCCCTCCTTTTTCGGATTATAAAACTTTTAATTTTATACGGCCGGGTGGCGTCACGGCGGTGCCCTGCCTTTTGTTGTATAATAATGGATATAAGCTAGATCACCTGTTACGCTAAAGTCACTATATATGCCAGATTTTTTTAAGAAAAGGGAATAGATTTACTCCACCTAACTAAAATTTGGAAATGCTTGAAGTGCTTCAGTCAAGAAAAAGAAAAAATTTCTACTGGGTAAACAAATGCTGCTAGTCGACTTCTGTGAACCTTACATCCACTCTAGGAAAAACAATCCACGATCAAGTTAGTAAATGTTCGATTCGCAAAAATGAATTTAGTAATGTTCAGGTCAAGAAAAAAAGTTGTTCATTCTACTGTGGAAAATGGTGCACTGACAGAAAATTCGGTGAACCGATAGAAAAATTGTATTTTTATTGTCGATCCATTCGGCCTTTTCCAATCAGTTTATTCGGTTTACGAACAGATTTTTTTTCATTTTTAGTCGGTATTTGATATTTTTCTGTCGGTTTTAAAACAATAGAAAATTTTGAGTTTCCGATAGTGAATAGTAAAAATTTTGCTTCATGACAAATTGTTATAGCAGCGTAACAAAAAAATTGAATGGCAAATCTGATCGAGCAGTTGTGGTTGGATACGGATATATACAAAGTGGCCTCTAAAACTGTACATCATAACGTGTCATGGTTAAAGGACAACGGTAGGACTATCAGTGGGACGCTACTCATCAGGGTTCAAATCCTGGTGCCGATCCTTAGCTCCGCCCGGCCTCTGGCTTCGTTCGAGGCTCGGGCGCCAGAAGACAACACCTCGAGCCATCGAGGCTCGGGGGCTCCAAAGCGCTGCCCCTTCAGCGCAGCGTTGCCGACCACTCCCCCAACAGGGTTATGCACGGAGCGTGACATAAGAGAAAAAAATTCCTTCTCCACAGCCTCAAGGGGAACGCGTTAACCCCTCGAGCCGGCCTCCCTCGCCACTCCAAGAAGACTCCAGAAGGTGCGCTTAGGGGAGAGTGGTCCAGAGCTTCTTCGGCGCCAAGACATTTCCGCGGTCCACAAGACGTTGCTGCAAGGCCTCCACGGACTTGGGCACTTGTAGACCATAGACACAAACTCTCCAACTGTATTATACCCGACCTACCCTAGAATATAAGGGGATGTCAGATCCTACAGAGGGGGAGAGAAACGAAGAAGGCTAGTAGCTGAATTACAACGAACAAAACAGATCATTCCACTCAGCCTTGATCCTCCAAGGATCGTGACCCGCTCTCGCCAAGCATCGAGGGCAGAGCACCACCACTCCCGTAGTCTTCCTCCTCTCAGGCAAGAAGACACCACCGGCGGCAAGGCCTCCTAGGCATAGCACTGAGGTAAACCCCTACCAAATCTCTTTGTACAGTCAGCTATAACCCTCCTCCCCTCCCTGTTTTGGGTGCTCTTGAGTGTAAGGATCATCATCCCCTACTATGGTGAACTTGTTAATTTGTTTTTTCACTTTGTTTTACATCCTCATTCCTTTCCTATATTCCTATGATTTCTATCATTTCTATGTTTCTTGTTTCTACATACAAAACACTTATACTGTGTGCGCCGCCTATCAGTTATGCATTGCCATTTGCCATAAGGCTAAAGAACAACAGGCAAACAAAAAGAACGCGCCAACAAATTCATGTAATCCGACGGTGCATCATGATCGTGTCTACTACAATAGTCTTCTGTTAGGAAAAAAGAAAGAAAGATAGAACAGCTCCAGCCCAGCTCGCGTGCATCACTTGTAAATGAAAGATGCGTGGTATATATGTATATAAAGTAACTTAAAAATCAAAACACAACAGCTAAACAATTTTAATCACCTTCCTCAATAAATACATTCCTTTGGCTAGATCTCCTGTCAACATCTTAGACGATGAATCGAGTAGCAGATCATATGCTCGAGTATGCTCGAGTCAGATCATATGCCGCTTCTCGATTGAGCATGGACCACAGCCGGAAGACAGACGAGCGAGGTAGGTGAATTTTGAAGAGACGGCCGCATTGAATTCCTAGCTCGCTTGAATTGAGACTGGGACGGAAAATGCGATTCAAATACTAAACATTATATCGACCAGGTCTCACAAATGCTTGCATCGTCACTTCGTCAGGCGAACAGCTGCTGGCGTATTGTTGCGCACGACTAATTATAAACATTTTATGAAATGCCAGATCAGACCAGCTACACAGCCGTAGACACACGCGAAGAATAAAGAATTGAGAAGAACCTCGTCGCGGGGCATCTATGGTTGAAGAGTCGGGAGCGGTCTGCATCGTCCGAGTCTCGTCCGCCGTCGACGCGGTGAGGAAAATTAATTGAATTGCACCAGACGACTCAACCGCCGACGTCTCGACGGCGGTGATCGGCTGGCCAGGCGCATGTAAACGAAAAGAACTGGCGACCAGATGACGAGGAAAATAACTTCTCTCTCGATCGGTTCAAGCCCTTGATCGATCAGGTTTGCACTCTTCGTCAGCCGGCTAGCAAGTACAGTAGCAAATTAAGCAAGAATGCAAGACAGTGTAGTATTAAAATGCAAATGCCGAGTACTCGCCGTCGCCGGCGCTAGCAAGATACTGAATGAATGAATATAGAAATGCAGCAAAGTGTATTCCTCGTCTGCCAACGCAAGCTACTCCAGGTCTAGCAGAAAATTCAATCGTCAAATAAACAGAAAATATAGTGGGATCTGACTTGACCCTGTACGCTGTGTATGAGAGCACGGCCATGGTTAGGTGACGCAGACATAGCAGACAAGTACGTAGCGGTGAAGCCTGCTGGCACTACGGGCATGTCGCCGGGCAAGTGCCGCCGCACATAACGGAATGCCAATTGCCAGAGGGATGGACCGGAGCTAACGCCGTACGTGCTGCGGTGCTCTGCTTCAATTCAAGGCAAAAAATTGAATGGTACTCCTAGTATTCAACACGAAGACTAAGTTTCTCTTTCAGAGACCACGGTGCGTAACGCTGGCGCAGATGGATCGCAACAATACTCTCCACGGCGTCTTCACGCATCCTCCTCAATGGTAGGCTGGGGAGGCCAATCAAACACCTGCGAGGAGTGAGGCAAGGTGACTCGCTGTCACCCATGCTCTTCATCATCGCCATGGAGGTCTTCGCTAGGCTGATGGAGACCGCGGCGGCGGCCGGGGTGCTGCAGCCACTGGGGACGCCAGCAATCAGACACCACTGCAGCCTATATGCAGACGACGTCATCATCTTCCTGCACCCGAGCGTCAATGAAGCAAGGGCAATCAGAATGATCTTGGGCTCCTTCGGCGACGCCTCCGGCATGCGCACAAACTTGTCCAAGTGCTCCATCACGCCAATTCACGCGCCGGACATCGACCTACGAGGGATCCAGGCCATCATCGGGTGCCAACTCTCGGAGTTCCCCATCACCTACCTGGGGCTGTCGCTAAGCACCAAGAAAATCCCCAAGGCCAGAGTTCAGTCCGTCGTCGACTCGGCGGCCGCGAGGCTGCCGGCATGCCACGGGCCACTCATGGCTAGGAGCGGCCGCCTCATCTGGATAAAGTCCATCCTTTCGGCGATCCCAATCTACACATCGTGGACGGCCTACCTCCATGGACTATTGAGATCGATGGCATATGCCGCAGGTTCCTATGGACGGGCAAGGAAGGTTCCGTACGGGGGAAGTGCATGGTGGCATGGCCGGTCGTCTGCAGACCCACCGACCTAGGGGGACTCGGCGTTCCGGACCTGCGGCTCACCACCATCGCACTTCAGGCGAGGTGGCTCTGGTTCCAGCAGACGGATGAAGGACGCGCTTGGGCACAGCTAGAGGTCCACACGTCGCGGGAGGTGCGGGACTTCTACCGAACCTCCACGTACATCATCCTTGGCAATGGAAGGAGTACGCCCTTCTGGACAGGAAGATGGATTGATGGGAAGGGATTGATGGGAAGACAGTGGCGGACATAGCACCCTCTCTGCTGGCATACGTCGGACGGAGGCAAATCAAGGAGACCACAGTTGCGGAGGGACTGCACCGCGGACCGGACGGGAGAACTTGGTTAAGGCAAATCTCAGGCGGGGTTTCAGTCGCGGTCACCAGTGAGTACCTGAGGCTATGGCACATCATTGACCAAACACCTCTCTCAGATACGGACGACAAGATCATCTGGAGGTGGACCCGCGACGGGAAATACACAGCCAAATCGGCCTACAGGGCCCTGATGAGAGCCTCGCACCCGATTCCGGGATGTGCAAGGATCTGGCGAACGTGGGCGCCCCTCAGAGTCCGGTTATTCCTGTGGCTCGCCATCCGCAGGAGACACTGGACAGCGGACAGATGACACCGCCACGGCTTGCAGGCCTGCGACAGCTGCTACCTCTGCCACCAGGAGCCAGAAACAATTGACCATATCATCTCAGATTGCTCCTTCTCTTCGGCTAGTTACCAAGATCAGGATCCTATGTCGTGAAGATCGAGACAACGACTTCATCATTGGGAGTCGGCTTAGAATGTTGCTAACTCACATATACACAAGTGTTGACATACTTGGAGTTGACACACATGCACAAGGGTGAAGTGATTAGAGGTGAAAAGAAACACCTAGAGCATGGCATAAGAGATTGAGAGTTTTCTTACTCTCTAAAAGGTTCAACATGAGCAAGGTTGACACTACTTTCTTCACCAAGAAGATAAAGAAAGACTTGTTTGTGTTGCAAATCTTATGTTGATGACATCATATTTGGTTCAACCAATCAAGATTTTTGTGAGGAGTTTTGAAAGATTATGCTAATTAGTTTGAGATATCCATGATTGATGAGCTTAGTTACTTCCTTGGACTCCAAGCCAAGCAAATGAAGAATAACTCATTTGTTAGTCAAGGCAAGTACATCAAGGATAAAATCAAGAAATTTGGTTTGCAAGATGCTAAACCAATGAGTAAAACAATGGGCACAAGTGGTCATTTAGATAGTGATGCTAGTGGCAATATGGTGGATCAAAAAGTTATATCGGTCTATGATTGGAGGCTTACTCTATATCACTGTTTCTAGGCTGGACGTCATGTTTAGTGTGTGTATGTGTGCAGATTCCAAGTCTCACCAAGAGAACATGGCAAAAGTTTAGTGTTAATGTATGTGAATCAAATAGTTGTACTGGCAAAAGTTTACAGCCGAAGAAATAAGTACACTACAAGGGCACCTCCTCAAGTACCTCGTTAAGGTTAGAGGCTGATGGTAAGATCAGCCCACTGCCAGACCAAGAATGCTTCCCTGAATCCTGATGTTGGCAGCAAGATTATGGAAGCTTCAACTTCACTTCCTAATTTGCTGCAAATGTAGAGTTATTGCATTTCTTTTCAGATTTGAACTTTGTAATTGTCTAAAAATTTGGTGGCATTGTCACAGAATTTATACTATATATCTGTAATCATCCATAGTTGGCGCAACGAAAGCTCAAGGTGTTGGTGGTGTTCATAGCTAGAGTTGTGAATGCCATGGTCATTTATAAAATAAAACATATATAGCTTATGTAACATTCTTGCACTCATTTCTCATTAACATTGGATGCACTGGAATATTTTTTAGTAAGAAAGAACATATATATTATTAGTCCCGGCCCGACGGCGTCGACGTTGGCACTCAGCTGGAGTAGGCTACGTAGATCTTTATGTCTGACGTCGCGTAGCCATTGAAGTTGGAGCCGGCTCCGGTGGTGTAGGCGCCCATGTCGTCGAAGACGAGCCAGTCGCCCACGCTCATCTCCGGCAGCTGGTACCCGGTGACCACCGTGTCGAGAGAGTCGCACGTTGGGCCGAACACCGTGGAAGTGTAGGTTTTGTCGCCGGGGCGCGGGCTGGCGAGCGGCCTCGGGGTCGGCACGTAGTGGTCCATGATGATGCAGTTGAGCGAGCCGTAGAGGCCGTCGTTGATCCAGTACTCGCGCACCTCTCCACGCGTGCGCTTCCCGATGACGCGCGCGGCGAGCGTGAAGGCGGTCTCGGCGAAGTACCGGCCGGGCTCGCCGATCACCTCCACGCACGGCAGGTCGCCGAAGTGCTGCGCGAGCGCGTCGTTGATGACCGCCGCGGCGTCGTCGAAAGTGGGTCCGGACACGAACCCGCCGCCGATGTCGAGGACGCGCATGGGCGGCATCCCCAGGGCAGCGGCGGCGTCGAACGCGGCGCGCGCAGCCTGAATGGCCCCGCGGTACACGCCGAGGTTGGACGCGCCGCTCCCCACGTGGAAGGACACCCCAGCGACGCCGACCCCCACGCGCTGGGCGGCGCGCAGGAGCGGCACGACCTCGTCGGCGCGCGCGCCGTACTTGGTGCCGAGGTCGACCCTGACGTCGCCGCCGTCGGGGCCCTTGAGGCGGAGCAGGAGCTCGCAGCCTGGGTGGCAGCGCCTGACCTTGGCCACCTCCTCCTCAGAGTCGTAGGTGGCGAGGCCGACGCCGGCCTCCGCGGCGTACTCGAGGTGCGCCTCGGGCTTGCAGGGGTTGGCGTAGACGATGTCCCTGGGCCGGACGCCGAGCGCCAGCACGGCCTCGATCTCGGCGCGGCTGTGTTAGCTAAATAGTTGCATAGCATATCTTTGTTTCAGTTAGAGTTTCGGTCAGGTTAGCGGATTGTGCACGGGTGGAGGCATGCTCACGCCGTGACACGATCTAGATGCATGAGTCGGTTCAGCGCCACGGAACGCGTTGCAGCATGTTGTGTGCGTCGCGGTGCAACGACGCGGCACACGGCGCGTAACGTGGCGCGGGGATACTTGGAGACATGTTCCATGACCCCACCATTGTATCCATATAAATAGCAATGAAAAAGACCGAAAAAAGCTGCGACATTTGGCGGCGACAAAACCCTAGTCTCATTGTTCCAATCTACTATCTGTTCGCGGTCACCACGGCGTAGCACGCCGCCGGCGACGAGCGCGGCGCAGGGCTCGGCTTGCGCTATCAAGTGGTATCAGCTCCCTAAGGAGAGATCCTGGTGTCGAGGGGGTGTAGTAGAGGAGCTGTGGTGTTGAGATCCATTGGAGACGAGTTGTCGAGGAAGCCGGAGTCGTCATAGATGGGTGGATCAGGAGAAGCTCAGAAGGAGCAGATGGAGAAGGCGTTCAACCAGGCGGCCGGGAACTTGATGTGGCCGATGTTGACGCGCACGAACTACCAAGAGTGGTCGTCACATATCCAATGCAATCTGGAAGGCATGTTCTTGTGGGATGCGGTCACCGATGAGAAGGCAGATCGACGTAGAGATCGCCTGGCTCTCGGGGCTATGCTTCGCGGCGTACCAACGGAGATGCATCCACTCCTGCTGAACAAGAAGACGGTGAAGGAGGCTTGGGAGGCCATCAAATCGATGCACCTTGGGGAAGATCGCGTGAAGGCGGTTAATGCCCAGAAGTTGCTGGCGGAGTTTGAGTCGATCGCCTTCAAACCTGAAGAGACGGTCGAGGACTTTGCAATTCGCATCACCAAGATCGCCACCGATCTGACGGGGCTGGGAGAGAAGAGCATTGACGACAAGCGTGTAGTGAGAAAGTTCCTCAGGGTTGTACCATCTCGGTATAACCAGATCGCAGTTGCCATAGAGATGTTCTGTGATCTGGACACGCTCTCGGTGGAGGAGTTGATCGGCCGGCTGAGAGCGGCCGAAGATCGCTTTGAGCCATCGGTGGAGAAGGTGACTGAGAAGACGGGTAACTTGCTGCTCTCGGATGACTAGGAGTCGAGGAACAAGAGTCGAATGCAGGAGTCCTCATCTTCAGGCCAGAACGGCGGTGGCGGTCGCCATGTCCGAAAGGACAAGAACGGGGCTCGTGGCAAGCAGGCACGGGACTCCGGTGGGAAGAATCTCACCAAGATGGGAACTCCGCGTCGAAAAGGAAGGTGTCATAGATGCAACATCTATGGGCACGGTGGCGAGGTCATCGACTCCTGGAGCGCAGGGCGTGTTTCTGAATCAGGACCGGGTGTTCCCGGCTGAATACAAGGAGGGGACATGGATCCTTGACACGGGTGCGACGAACCATATGACAGGGTGTCGTGAAGCACTGACAAGCCTTGACGAGTCCGTGCATGGAGCAGTTCGTTTTGGTGACGGCTCCATGGTGGAGATCCAAGGGATCGGGGCCGTGGCGCTTGCCGGGAGACAAGGAGAGCATAGAGTGCTCACTGAGGTATACTTCATTCCTTCTCTAAAATGCAATATAGTAAGCCTTGGACAGCTGGAGGAGGCAGGTTGCCGTGTCGAAATCGACAACGGTGTGTTGAAGGTGATAGAGCGTCGGCAGGCTGCAAAGGGGCAGCGCAACGTTCTGATCAAAGCCGAGAGGAGGAACCGGCTCTATGTGATGACAGTGAAGCTGGCCTCACCTGTTTGTCTGCTATCCAAGATGGAGGAAACCGCGTGGCTCTGGCACGCGAGGTATGGTCACCTGAACTTCAGGGCGCTGCAGGAGCTTGGCTCAAAATCTATGGTGGATGGTCTACCAGTGATCCGTGGGGTGGAGCAGGTTTGTGATGGGTGCGCCCTAGGCAAACAACACCGGAAGCCATTCCCAAAAGCCACGGTGTATCGAGCAACTGTAGGACTGGAGCTTGTCCATGGTGATTTGTGTGGGCACATCACGCCGCCCACACCAGGAGGTAAAAAGTATTTTCTGCTAATCGTCGATGATTACAGTCGATACATGTGGGTCGAGTTGCTTGCAGAGAAGTCAGAGGCATTTGTTTGCTTCAAGAAGATCATTGCTGCAGCTGAGCTTGAGTCTGGACTGAAACTGAAAGCGTTCAGAACAGACCGAGGAGGAGAGTTCAACTCGACAGTGTTCGTGACATTCTGCAATGATCGTGGTGTCAAGCATAACACGACCACAGCCTATACGCCCCAACAAAATGGTGTAGTTGAACGACGGAATCAAACCATCGTGGAGATGGCACGCTGCCTGCTGAAGACGAAGTCGGTCCCGGGCAAGTTTTGGGGTGAGGCGGTGAAAACTGCAGTTTATCTCCTGAACAGGGCTCCAACAAAGAGTTTGGATGGCAAAACGCCATATGAAGCATGGTTTGGGCGGAGGCCGGCAGTGAAGCACCTACGCACATTTGGGTGCGTTGCATTTGTCAAGAAGCTTGGACCAAGTATCACTAAGCTAGCTGACAGAGCGGTGCAGTGTGTGTTCTTGGGCTATGAGCCAGGAACCAAAGGGTATCGGGTGTATGATCCAATCAAAGATAAACTGATGATCGCGAGGGACATCTTGTTTGATGAGAAGCGAGCGTGGAATTGGGTGGAGAACGGAGGCAGTAGTGGCAGTGGAGATGGTGGAGATCAGGCACAATTGGCGCCATTCACTTTCACTGTCGAATATGCAGATGAAGAACCTGACGAAAATCCGACAATAGGCGATCAGCCTCATCAGGATGCAGATACAGGCGATACAGATTCTGATGCTGCTCCGGCCACTCCTGCAGGTTCAATTCCAGCGCAAGGGAGTATGGGTGGGATCAATACACCACCATACACTCCACCTGGCAGTTCACAGGGATCAACACATCAGGTACAATGGGCCACACCTCCCACAGATGCATCAGCTGACACTGATGGACAGCCAAGAAGGTACAGAACAATCTCTGACCTGCTTGATCACACCGAGGAGATGGTGGATGTTGAGTACAGCGGGCTGTGCTTGGTTGCTGCAGAGGAACCATCATCTGTTGAAGAAGCCATGACAGAAAAATGTTGGAGAGATGCAATGCAAGCAGAGATGCAGTCCATTGAACAGAATAGGACATGGGATGTGTCTGATTTGCCATCAAAGCAAAAGGCTATAGGCCTCAAATGGGTCTTCAAGGTGAAGAAGGACCCAAGTGGCAAAGTTGTCAAGCATAAAGCTCGACTGGTGGCTAAGGGCTATGCTCAGATCCAGGGAGTGGACTTCGATGAAGTTTTTGCACCTGTTGCCAGAATAGAAACAGTGAGGGTATTATTGGCTTTAGCAGCTCAAGGAGGATGGGAGGTACACCATATGGATGTGAAGTCGGCATTCTTGAATGGAGACCTTACTGAGATTGTGTTTGTGAAGCAACCCCCTGGTTTCATTGTGGGCAGAGGTGACAAAGTCCTGAAATTAAGGAAAGCACTCTATGGTTTGAGGCAGGCACCTAGGGCCTGGAATGCAAAACTTGACAGAGAGTTGCTTGCTCTAGGATTTGTAAAGAGCAAGTTGGAGCATGCAGTATATAGAAGAGGCTCCAATAATTCCTTCCTGCTTGTGGGGGTGTACGTTGATGATCTGGTAATCTCTGGACCAAATGTGGATGACATATGTCAATTCAAGCTGGAGATGCAGAAAAAGTTCAGCATGAGTGACCTTGGGCTCTTGAGCTATTACTTGGGCATAGAAGTAAAGCAAGATGCAGAAGGGATCACAATAAGTCAGAGTGCATATGCTAGGAAGATTCTTGAATCTGCAGGCATGTGGAACTGCAACCCTAGTGCAACTCCAATGGAGGCTCGGCTTAAACTCTACAAGAGGGAGGAAGATGAAGTTGTCAGGCCAACCGAGTATAGAAGTGTCATTGGGAGTCTCAGGTACATAGTAAATACCAGACCTGATCTTGCATATTCGGTTGGGGTTGTGAGTAGATTCATGGAAGCTCCTAGTCAAGCACATTGGGGAGCTATGAAACAAATACTCAGGTACCTGAAAGCAACTGCAGATTTTGGCTGCAAGTATGAGAGAGGGGCTGCACTGAAACCATTCTTGCTTGGGTACAGTGACAGTGACTTCGCTGGAGATGTCGTAGACAGGAAGAGCACTACAGGGATAGTGTATTTTCTTGGGAATAATCTAGTCACCTGGAGCTCACAGAAACAGAAGATTGTGACTCTGTCATCATGTGAGGCCGAGTATGTGGCTGGAGCGGCAGCAGCTTGCCAAGGTGTTTGGCTGTGCCGTTTGATTTGTGATCTGCTGGGAACAAAGGAGATGCCTGTGAAGCTGCACATGGACAATAAGTCCGCAATCGCACTCAGTAAGAATCCTGTCCATCACGATAGAAGTAAACACATTGACACCAAGTTTCACTTCATCCGTGAATGCATTGAGGAAGGAAAGATTGAGGTGGGCTACATCGGCACTGAAGAGCAGTTGGCTGATATGTTCACCAAGGCACTCGGGCGAGCAAGGTTCGTTGAACTCAGGAGGGCTCTCGGCGTCGTCAAGTTGCAACTAGTTTAGGGGGTGATTTGTTAGCTAAATAGTTGCATAGCATATCTTTGTTTCAGTTAGAGTTTCGGTCAGGTTAGCGGATTGTGCACGGGTGGAGGCATGCTCACGCCGTGACACGATCTAGATGCATGAGTCGGTTCAGCGCCACGGAACGCGTTGCAGCATGTTGTGTGCGTCGCGGTGCAACGACGCGGCACACGGCGCGTAACGTGGCGCGGGGATACTTGGAGACATGTTCCATGAGCCCACCATTGTATCCATATAAATAGCAATGAAAAAGACCGAAAAAAGCTGCGACATTTGGCGGCGACAAAACCCTAGTCTCATTGTTCCAATCTACTATCTGTTCGCGGTCACCACGGCGTAGCACGCCGCCGGCGACGAGCGCGGCGCAGGGCTCGGCTTGCGCTATCAGCGCAGTCGAAGCCCGCGCCGAGCGCGGCCTGCGCGCCGAGCAGCGCCGGGTCCGGGTTGCACTTGACGGCGTAGCAGGGCCGCGCGTCCGGCAGCGCCCGGCGCCACGCCCGGAAGAGGTCGACGACCGTGGCCAGGTCGAAGACGTAGAAGGCGCTGCGCTGGGCCGGGCTGGTGGAGGCGAGGATGGAGTGGATGAGACCGGTGGAGACGGCGTCGTTCTTGTCGTTGTCCTTGAGGGCGTCGCGCTTGAACGCGAGCACCTTCCTGTCCCTGACGCCTGGCGCCGCCAGCACGGCCTGCAGGGGGCTGCTTCCAACCATGGTGATGACAGGCACGATAAAATGGTCAGCAATCAGCGTGCGTGATCGAGCTTGTGTTTGATGGAGAGCTTGTTTGATCGAGCACGTTAATAAACGATGACAATATTGTAACCGTTGCAGCAGCTTCCTTTATCTCGTGTCGTCTGGTAGTGTCACTATGCTGGGTCACTTCACTTGCGTCTGGTAGTGTTAGAAAAATTCCATGATTTCCTTTATTATATTTATTATATAAAAGGAAAAGGATAAAAGAAATTCATCGCATGCATTCACACCAACGCAAGCATCATGCATGGTCGGGTGCTGAGTCGAGGACGCAGGCATTCTAGACTGTGTTTTCGTTTGGTGAGACGCGTCTCTTGGTGTGTGCGCGGCTTGCTGCGCATGAGCGGGGCTACCTATATAGGTCGCGGCTCGCGGGGCGGAGGGAGGTGCTCACGTTTTTGTTTTCTTCTCTGGACAAATGGTGCTCACGTTTCATTAGTGGAGTCCGGCCGCGTCCGGAGTGGGTGGCTGGAAGCCTGGAACTGGAAGTCTGGAAGCCAGAGAGAGGCAGAGCGGGCGGGCGATGTGGTTTGGTGCGGTGCCACTGTGCCCGGCCAACCCGTACGTCATGCTCTTTGGTGCAGATCCCCTAAGAGGTTCTGATGGTATTTTACAATAGGTAAAATTTGCTGCAGGACACCATAAAAACATCAAATTGGCTGGCTCACACCGCAAACGAGCTCCTTTGCTAAGTATCATTATAATTTTAGTGCTCTTTGCTGTAACACACCATGCTTATTATTTTAATATTTTTTCGTATTTGTGAAGAGAGAACGGGAGACAAATGACCCTATTACCCTCGTCTTCAACCTCCGGCTATGCTGCCATTTTTGCTACAGCACACCGCGCTTAAGATAAAGATGGGGAGGGCCGCGCGGAGGCGAAGCAGCAGCGGTGGCGCGGCCTGCGCAGAGGTGGAGCGGCAGTGCGGCCTGTACGGAGGCGGAGCCGCGGCGCGGCCGCGCGGAGGTTAAGCGGCGGCGGCGGCGCGGCCAGCGCGGAGGCGGAGGCGCGGCCTGCGCGTAGGCGGAGCAACGGCGATGGTGCGGCCTACGCAGAGGTGGAGCGGCAGTGCGGCCTGTGCGGAGGCGGAGCAGCGGCGTGGCTGCGCGGAGGAGAAGCAGCGGCGGCGGCGCGGCCAGCGCGGAGGCAGAGCAGCGGCGGCGGCGCGGCCAGCGCGGAGGCGGAGCGGCGGCGCGCCCTGATGCGGAGGCAGAGGAGGCGGCGAGGTGGATGCCCAACGGCGACCCCTGCGCGCCGTCACCGTCCAGCGGGTTCGAGGGCATCGCGTGCGACGTCCACGGCGCCGTCGCCTAGTTTGGCTCGAGGGTAGGGGAAGGAGCTCGCCGGCACGCTCCCGCCTGCCGTCAGATCCGCTCCGTGGCTGTTCTTCTTCTCCTCCACAGGTGGCCGGTGGCGATGCAAAAGGAGGCAGCGGTGTGTTAGAGAAAAAAAAAATCGAATGGCTGGATGTTGAAGATGAGGGCAACAAGGTCATTTGTCTCATGTTCTCTCTCTACAAATACGAAAAAATATTAAAATAATAGACGTGGTGTGTTGCAGCAAAGAACACTGAAATTATAATGGTACTGGGCAAAGAAGTCCGTTTGCAGTGTGAGCTAGCCAATTTGATGTTTTTGCAGTGTCTTGTAGCAAATTTTGCCTTTACAATAGTGTTATCTGCACGTTTTCTTGCTACTATATTACTATATATACGTACCAATAAAATTTGTATCATTGTATTCCTCTCTTAATATAATGATACGTGCGCAGCTCTCTTGAGTAATAGTTGTTACCAACCGCACAACATTGTGCCTTACCTTGCGACTACGAGGAATGGATCATTGTTTGCTACGACGTATTGGATGACGACTTTGTTTCATTGAATTGCTCTTATGAACCTTCACTATCAGTTCGCAATTACAACAGTACTGATACAATTTGAGGAAGAAAGCAAGGATCGGAAGTAGGTAGCATTGTAGCAAGAACAACACTACACGAAGAAGGGCTCTTGACGGAAGGAAGAAGACGACAGTTTCTTGTTCTCGTTCCTCTGTTCTCTTGTAGGCGCTGTCCCCTGTGCTTGAGCAGGCCCAAAGTCCAGCCCTCATGGCCAGCGCTACAGTCGATAGACCATGTAGAAGGCCCACTTATGACTTATGTGACAGTGGCCTTCCTCGGGTAGTCGGGTTTATGGAAATCTGGTCAATAAGACGTGCACTCCGGGTCTAACCACAGCCTAGGGTCTAACAAGGCACCCTCGGTTGAGGATTGCAAGGAATACATTTTCCTTGAGTCCTCTCTGCTTAAGTACAGAGTTAAAGCTTCAGTTACCCCCTGCCTTGAAACTTGGCTTTCCTCTTTTATTTAGTTTTTTCTGTTTCCCTCCTTTGGTTTCCCTTTGCTGTTCCCTAGGCCTGTTTAGTTTTTAGACCTTTAGACCTTTCTGCATCTTGCAGATCAGGTTTTCTTTCTCTCGTAATCGTTGTAACTCTGTTCTTTTATTCAATAAATTTTCAGTAGGAGCCTCGGCTCCTCCTGTCCTTAAAAAAAAAAAAAAAACCCCACAGCCACCGCCACGCCACGCACACTCCACGCTGCTTGAGTACACACATCAACTTGTTAATTTGTTGCGAGCATATATTAAGGCTCACGCAATGCAAGTATGTTTTTCTACTAGATCAATGTTACTTGCTGGGCACAAAATTTTGGTGGACACCAGGACCAATGTGACTCCTGTTGGACTGAGTACAAACACACATCAGCACATCAGTACATCAGTATGCTAGCCGGTATGTGAGATTTTGAATAGGGCTTTGTCTTGACCAAGTATAGTGTTTGGTCCTGCTACTATTACACTTGGTTTGGTCTTACACACATCAGTACTACATCACTATGCTAACCGGTCAGCCGCATTCAATTCCTAGCTCGTTTACATCGATCACGTCTCACGATATGCTCATATTGCATTGTCACCTCGTCACACCCGGCGTCACTATTACAAACGAAGGAGAATGCATTGCAAGGGAGGTTAGACCAGCCACTCTTATTTAAATGATCTTATAATAAATTTCACTGAGCGGTTCAACACCAGCCGTTTTTACAAATGGCCACTATAAGGACGGCTGAAAACACCAACTGCCCTTACAGTGGTCATTAGTAAGGGTGACTGATGTTCCAGTCGCCCCTATAGTAATTTGACTACAGTTTTCAAACTTTAAATGATCTCAAATAGAAAAGTCATGAATAACAGGTTTGTTAAACACATTAAGATCTTATATTTGTTGTAATGGCCAACATTTTATTTGACAAAGTTTGAACCATTCAAATTTTGAATTTTGACACCTCCAAACAAGTTTTCGAAAGTTTAGATGGTCTCAACTCCAAGTCATGAATACTAAGTTTGGTCCACTCATCAAGATATATAAATGTCATATAGGTCATTTTTGCATGTAACAAAGTGTTAGCAAAGTGTAAGTGAAATTCAAGATTTTTTTTTTTGGAATATGAAATTCAAGATTTTGTGACTAGTATTTACTAACACTTTCACAAAAGTAAAAATGATCTATGTACCAAATGTAGATTTTGATGAGATTAAAAAACTTGGTATTCAAAAGTTTTTCATTTGAGGTCATTTAGTGTCTTATTTGACTATTTTTTTTACCAAAATCTCTATAAGTGGCCACTATAAGGACGGCTCCAAAGCCAGCCGCCCGTGGAGAGGGTTCAAGTAGTGAGTATTGTTGTGCATGCCTAATAAACACTTTATAATAACCGGTAGAAATTTCAGTGGTGTTGTTATTGTATACTACGAACATGCATCTCAAACTTGGTATATGGCTGCAAAATCTTAAATTCCTATAGAATTAAGACTCATTAGCCTATTTCTCTAGTCTGTCCTCGCGTCACGTCATCCGATAGTCCCAGCTTTTCTACTGCCACTTGCAACGGCGGCCGCGCCAAGCAGCTTGCTAGTATTAAAATGCAAATGCCGAGTATTCGCCGTCGCCGGCGCTAGCAATATTGGGCTTCAGCTTTCTCTTGGGCCGAGTGACGCCTTCTGGCCCAACCAAAGACTTGGCAACGCTTTGATCAGACTTGTTCAAATTTGCCGCCGTCTTCACTTTGCCGCCATCATCATCATCAGCTGTTGTCACAGTTTCTTGTTCCTACGTTAAAAACACTTATACCGTGCGGGAGCCGTCTCCATCGTCCTGCGGGACCCAAACCAAAGGCCGAGGCCAAGTCCATTGGTGCTGGAGAGTGGAGACAAAGCACAATGTTGCAGAAACCAGTCCATAGGAGATTTAAATAATCGATATCACGTGGCTGAAGCATTGTGGCACTAGTCCATAAGGTGGTCCATAACTAAGGTCATCCATAAGCTTATGGACTGCTGATAAGCAATAAAAAAATGTTTTTCTCTCTCTGCTCTTCGCCTTGGCATCCTCCGTACCCGAAGGTCTCGCTCCCAAGCATTCACGTGCGTAGTAAAAGGACCGTTGGGCATCTAGCTTTATGTGATGTGGGTCCCATATATATACCAGTCCATATAGACTTTACATTGTGGCAACGGTCCGTAGCTATTCTCTGCTGATACAAAAGCTGCTCCTATGGACTAACTAGTCCATATACATTGAGGTTGCTAAAAGGCGCGGCCAGCTGCTGAAAGCCAGGAACAGACGACAGACCGCGGCAGCGCCCAGCAGCTTGCTAGTATTAAAATGTAGATGCCAAGTATTCGCCGGCGCTAGCAAGATACTGAGTTAATGAATACAGAAATGCAGCAAAATATTCCTCGTCCACCAACGCAAGCTACTCCTTGTATATCTCAGTCCAGGTCTAGGCAGAAAATTCACTCGTCAAACAAACAGGATCAGACAAGTAGCCGGTTGACCTCCTGTTCCCTATTGGCACGGGCAGTGGCCGGACGCAAGAACCGACGACCGAGCCAGGTAGAAACCACGCACGGGGCAGCAGCTGCGGCCAATCGAATATGATCCCATATGCAGCGCAAAACAAGTCCACGAGACGTTCGCCACCGCTAGCGAATGAAGTTGGATTGTGTCGCACATGGTGACAACCGGACACTGTACATGACGCCATGACGGCATGCCAATTGCCAGAGGGATATGAACCGGAGCTAGCGCCGTATGTGCTGAGATGCTCTGCTCCAATTCAAGGCTGGTACTCCTATTCAACACGATGGATGACATGACATCAATTGCAGTAAAAATACTATCAGTGAGCTTTCAAAAAAGATGGTGGAGACAAGAAAAGATCATTGTTATCCATCGGAGTCATCAACTTTTAAAACTTGTGCTAGTATTATCAATTGTTATTACAACTGTGGAGAGGATATTTTTGACGATGAAGATTGGGAAAACATCTTTTAACAACCGTCTTGTTCGTTTGGTCATTTTTGGCTGGCTGAATCTCACTGCTGCTGATTTGTTGTGAGAGAAAAACACTGCTGAATCGCTGGCTGGAGAGGATATTTTGCTATCTGGAGAAAGAAGAATTAAAGAAAGTTACTAAATGATGGTTCATCACTTCGTGAATGCATCTCTTTTTAGTTTTTCACTAGTACATCCGATAGATTCTTTACTTAAAATGAATGGTTTATTTATAGGTAAATGTATGTTTAGGCCACTAACTTGCGCGGGTGTGTCGATTTGGGCCACCAACTTTGAAAGTGCAGTTTTTGGGCTAAAAACTTGACTAGGGGCGCATAAAGAGTCCACACCGCTTCGTTTTATGTGAAAACACCCAGCTTGTGGAGCACGTGCCCACGAAGCCCGCACGGCGGCGGCGCACCACCCTGGTGGCCTCCACCTCCCCGGCGACCCTGCATGAGCAGCTCCCGAGGCGAGTCCCATGCGCGAGAAGGTGGAGCACGCCCGCGGAGGCTGAACGTGCCCGCGGCCATGGACGGTGCCGGCGGCGGAGGGCGAGCAGCGGCCGGAGCGGTGCCGGTAAGCGCGCGGGCTGCCTCCTCGCGGATCCGGAGCCGGGCGGCGAGCTCTGCTCCTTCCCTTTTCCCTGTCCGGCGGCGAGCTCGCTTCGTCGGGAACCCCGGGCTGTGCCCCACCAACGACGCCAGCTTCCTCCGCCGCTGCGGCCCGAGCTCCGGGAGCCCGTCGGAGAACGCGGCACGCCTGTCTGTCACGTGCATCCTCGTCGTCACGGCGGTGCTCCTGGTGGTGCTCGGCGTGGCCATATACCTGCAGAAGCGGCGGCGCGCCGCGGAGGCCGCCGACGCCCTTGGTCCCGCCGCGGGGAAGATGTTCGCCAAGAAGGGGTCGTGGGACCTCAAGTCGTTCCGGATCCTGGCGTTCGATGAGCAGGAGATCATCGACGGCGTCCGCGACGAGAACCTGATCGGCAGCGGCGGGTCCGGGAATGTGTACCGCGTGAAGCTCGACAACGGCGCGGTGGTGGTGGTGAAGCACATCACACGAAGGGTGAGCACGGCGGCGGCGAGCACGGCGCCGTCGGCGGCCATGTTGGGCAACGGCGCGGGCGCGGCGTGGCGGACGGCGTCGGCGCGGTGCCACGAGTTCGACTCGGAGGTAGGGACGCTGAGCGCGATCCGGCACGTGAACGTGGTGAAGCTACTGTGCAGCATCACGAGAGCTGACGGCACCGCGAGCGTGTACGAGCACCTCCCCAACGGCAGCCTGTACGACCGGCTGCACGGGGCACCGGGGAGGAGGCAACCTGTACGACCGGATGCACGGCGGGCTCGGGTGGGCGGAGCGGCACGACGTGGCGGTGGGCGCGGCGAGGGGGCTGGAGTACCTCCACGGCTCCACCACGGGTGCGACCATGGAGTAAAAGGATACAAATGCGAAAAGGGAACTAAATATAGGGGATTTTCATATAAAACGAAGCGGTATGGACTCTTTATGTGCCCCTAGTCAAGTTTTTGGCCCCAAAACTGCACTTTTAAAGTTGGTGGCCCAAATCGACATACCCGCGCAAGTTAGTGGCCTAAACATACATTTACCTCGTTTATTTATTTTCCTTCAGGTCACTGAGGATTTCATGGTTGAGGATTGCATTTATTGACCGGCAATCTTTTGTTGTTATAATTGTCATTCTCTAACTATATTTTGGTAATGTATCATTATTGTTGCTTCCTTGAAGTGGTAGTGATACAATTGTCTCACTGTGAAATCTTAAACCAGTAATGACTCATGATTGTGCTCTATCGTACGCAATTCTAGCAATGAAGGGAGATTTAGACTCGACAGTGATTGTTGAATCTAGAACAGTGGAAGCAACAACGACATAGATTCATATTATCATATATACGGGTTGCAGCAAACAAGAGTTGACATAACTCAAATTAAGGTTTTAACTAAAGACATGTCAAACATAGTTGAGTCATCTAACTCGAATAAACTATAATCCAGTCAAAAAAACTCGAATAAACTATTCTCATTCTAGTATTCGAATATATATAGTCGTATTTTTCAAATAGTCCGTTGTTTTCGTCAATGTACTTTGTATCTTGATGGTTAACATTTGTGGTTCTTGGCGTATCAAAACGCCGGGCTAGTGTTGTCACACTCAATCTCTCGTATCACCTATTATATTGACACATAGTAATCGCATTGCTAGCGAATTAGCTGCAGTTTGGTTTGGGGTTAATCTGCTTAGCAGTCTTTTAGAGGCTTTTCGACTAATGGTTTTTGCGGCTGACTGATATCTTACTGTGAAAATATTGTACCACGCTTACCATGACTGATAAGCTAGACTAATAATAAGTTAAAGCGAATAGGCCTTTTAGACCTCGATTCGTTTTGGTTCAATGTTGTTATACCATTCAGTTGTCTACCTGTGAGACCGGAATACATTCGTTCCTTAATAAAAAAAAGTAGGGGTGATACAGGCCGAGAGGCAAGCCCCCGCGCCGCCTCCATGCCGGCGGCTCGGGTGGAACCCTAGCCGCGCCACCGTCCTTCGTACACTCCCCTCTCTTCCCGTCGCGCCGCTGCCGGAACAGGCATGCGGCAAGGCCAGCGCGGCCAGCCAGGATGGTGACAGCGGGGCCCTCGCAAGACGAAGGTGTGGCGGCGGCGGGTGGTGTGGCGGTGCAGGACGACGCGGCTAGATGGGGCGACTCGCCCGGGCAGCGTGGGGCTCGGCGAGGTCGCCGTCCACGACCGTGGCAGTGTCGGCCAGAGGCCCGGGCAAGCGCAAGGAAGTGCGGCAGTGGCGGGTCGCTCCGTCATCGGCGTGTAGTCGTTGTGGCGGCGAAGGGTCAGATTTGGGCCCTGCAGGCCTGGATCCGGCGTCCTCGGTCCTGGCTGGGGCTGTCCCTTTGCCGGCAGTTCCCTGATCCGTGTGTGTGGGGGGGGGGGGTCGTCGGCGTCGGCCGGCGTGCCGTTCGTCTGGCGGCGGCGGCGGCGGTGGGTCGGGTTTGGGCCTTCTGGGTATGGATCTGGTCCACGACCAGCACTGCGACTGCCCGCCCTCTGAGCTCCTCTGACAGTGATCTTCCGATGAAGGCGACCTTCCACGTTGGTAGGGCACAGAGTCGACGGGTGGTGGTGGCGGTTTGGGTGAAAACCTTGCCTGGAGTGTTACGCCGGGCAGGCGGCGGTTGAACTGTCTGTGCGGCGTACCTTGTTGAAGGCGCCGCTGGAGCCGTTGGTTAGTCAGTCTCCTGTTGTGTCCGCGGGCGTTCATTAACTGGGTGAAAACCTGCCTAGTTTCTCCGGGCCAGCGGCAATGGCGCAGGCGCGTCGTCGAAGTTCTTGTTCGCCAAGGCCGAGCAGTTCTCCCGTGTGGTTACTCTGTTCGGTGTTCAGCTCAAGGCGGAGGTGACATTAGTTTGCGTAACATCTCGGCATTTAGTGGTCTGCACCAAGTGCTTGTGCTGTTGTCAAGAAAGAAGCATCTAATCTCCAATGGTGGTCGGTGTCCAACGTATTCAGTACCTTTATTAGGTCTGACAAATGTGTTTGGCGGCTTCGTCTTGATGTTGGTGATCTTATTATGTGGAGTTGACAATATGGTGCAGTCAGAGGCCGCGTAGTACTACTCGAGCCCGTTGTTGGGATGTATTTTCTTAGTTAATTTCTTTCTTTAACTTTATTGCTGTAATAATTTGGTCTAATTCTACCCACGGGTAGATGATTGGATAGTTTCTATGCTTTATCTAAAAAAAAGATAAATAAAAAGTAATACATACAGCTGTGGTGCTGCCGTGCTGGTCCCTAAGTTCTATTCACTGTTGAACGCACAGCATGCAGCATGCTGAAAGAGTAAGTGGCAATACATCCATACAGTAGTACTAGGATTTCTAGCTATTACATTCAGTTCAGCACGTTGTTAGAATCCTTTTTTTTTTTTGACAACAATTGTTAGAATCCTTAGACAGTCGAACACAAAAGTACCCTCGCGCTTGGTACTCTCCTATATATAAACGGCACGGCACGAGTGCACCAAAACGTAGAGCTCAAGTCCTTGCACTCGTGTTGTTGCCAACTCTTCTTGCATTGCTTGCTGCAAAGCTTTGATCGATCCGCGAAAGAACGACCGCACCAGTATTAGTCACGTTCAACTTCGACAGCAATGGAGGTTAAGGTACTGATCTCCAAGCTCGTGAAGCCCGCTTACAATGCCGATGCAGCCCCGGCGCCGCGGGCGAGTGCGGACGAGTACATCCCCCTGTCCATCTTCGACATGGTCACGTACAAGATGCAGATGGCCATCATCTACGCCTTCCCGCCGCCGGCCCCGTCCACGGCTGCCATCGAGAGCGGCCTGGCCGTGGCGCTGGCCGAGTACCGCGCGTTCGCGGGGCAGCTCGGCGAGGCCCCCGACGGCACGCCCGCGGTGCTGCTCAGCGACCGTGGCGCGCGCTTCGTGGAGGCGACCGTGGACGACGCTGACCTTGTCGACATGCTGGCGCCCGGCATGCCCACCCCGGAGCTGCTCCGGCTGCACCCGGACCTGGAGGAGGCGGATGAGCTCCAGGAGGTGGTGCGCCTGCAGCTGACCCGGTTCCGGTGCGGCTCCCTCGCCGTCGGGTTCACGTCCAACCACGTCGTAGCCGACGGCCACGCCACCAGCAACTTCCTCGTGGCGTGGGGACGCGCCACCAGTGGCCTCCCCACGGGCCTGCCCCCCGTGCACCACCAGGCGGGACTCTTCAAGCCGCGCGCCTCGCCCCGCGTCGACTTCGACCACCGCAGCAGGGAGTGGTACCTGCCGTCGTCGTCGGCCAACGAGAAGCACGGCCACGGCGGCGGCGAGGGCGCGATGGTGGAGAACATCGTGATCCACAAGGCGCACTTCACCAAGGACTTCATCGCGGGGCTCCGCGCCAGGGCGTCGGAAGGCCGCCGCGGGCGTCCGTTCAGCCGGTTCGAGACCATCCTGGCGCACCTGTGGCGCGCCCTGACGCGCGCCCGCGGGCTGAGCCCCGACGAGGTCTCCCGGATCCGGCTGTCCGTGGACGGGCGCCACCGCCTCGGCCTGCCCGCCGAGTACTTCAGCAACCTGGTGCTCTGGGCGTTCCCGACAGCGACGGTGGCGGATCTGCTGGGGTGGCCGCTGAGGCACGCGGCGCAGGTGATCCACGACGAGGTGGCGCGCGTGGACGGCAGCTACTTCAGGTCGTTCATCGACTTCGCGGCGTCGGGCGCCGCGGAGAAGGAGGGGCTGGCGCCCAGCGCCGTCTGCAGGGACGTGCTGTCCCCGAGGTGGACAGCTGGCTGACCTTCCCGTTCTACGAGCTGGACTTCGGCACGGGCTGCCCGAGCTACTTCATGCCGTCCTACTTCCCCACGGAGGGGATGCTGTTCCTCGTGCCGTCCTACGTCGGCGACGGCAGCGTGGACGCCTTCGTGCCGGTGTTCGAGCACAACCTCGAGGCATTCAAGGAGTGCTGCTACGCCATGGACGCCATGGAGCACAACCTTGTAGGATCTGACGGACTGCAGTCGTCGTATTGAGTCTTAGCCTTAGGCTCTTTGGTTGTATTTATATAGCTTTACAGTCAAAAGCACTTACACTATGCATCTATCATCAACACATGCTGTAGCTCCAGTATTGCTGGTGATTTGGTGAAGCAAACGCGTGCGCCTTGGTCATCTTGAGAACTTCACTTGGCCGTCCGAGGCTCTGCTGCCGTACGTATAAGGATCAGTCCAGGAATTGTCTTCCGCAGCAGCCACCTCCCATCTCCTGTTGAATACCTGCGTCTCCTTGAATGATCGCAACCTCACCGCCGCACGCCCTGCCGACGGCGTCGCCTTGCCGGTGCCGCCGTCGTCACTGATCAGCAAGGGGACGCCGCGGTGGAGCACGTACTCGCCGTCGACGACGCCAACATTGAGAGCGCGGTCGCTCTGCGTGCAGTATCCGAGCCTGTAGTCGATCCCCCAGCCGTGGATGAGGTCGTTCTGCACCATCCCCCACGCGCACCGCCACGCCGCGCGCGAGAACACGGGCACCATCACCTCCACCCACCCCTCGCACGGCGGCCCCGGCGTGGTGTCACCATGGCAGCGGACGTTCCGCACGCGCCGGTGCACGCCGTCCGCCGTCGGCAGCAGCGCGCGCCGTTATGACGTAGACCGGTGGTCGAGCGCCGGCTGCGACACCTCGAGGCCCTCCCTCAGCACGACGTTGAGGTACCTGGCGGGGTCGAAGGCGTCGACCTCGACGTCCTCGTCCCACACGAAGACGTAGTCGTACTCCGCCACCACGTCCGGGTGCAGCAACCGCTTGGCGAACCACCACTTGGCGGTCTGCCCCCGCGCAGCCACGTGCACGGCCCGGCCCGACCACTCCAGGTGGAACAGCATCACGGTGAAGTCGGCGGCCGGGAGCTTGGACAATGGACACCAGTTTGTGGCGTCCACGACCGCCTTGTTCTTGATCCCTACGGGGACCGCCAGGAGGCTCTTGGGCTTTATGTTGCTGCATGCATCCGCTCGGGGTCCCCGGCCAGGGACGGTTCCATCTCCAGGTTGGTGGTTTCATGGACGAGTCTCCTTGGCAGCGGCTGGTGCTGTTGGCTCGCGAAGTCGATGCTGCTGCTGGCTTCTTCGATGACCTCGAGTCAAAGAATTTTGCGCGGAAGGAGGCGGTCGTTTACAAGGACGACGACGCCCCGTGCCGGCGCGTTGTCCCTGTGATGAAGTGTGGCAACGCCGCCGGTGACGACCAACAGCAGTCAGCAGCACGAGGAAGATGAGCGCCTGATAGCCGAACAGGATAGCTAGGTACTAACCCTGAACGGGAAACTCGAACTCGGCACTCCCAGCGATCGCCGGAGAGCCCACCGCCGCAGCCAACCGGCTCGGTTTTCAGTTACGTGTTCAAGTCTGCCTTCTCCTCTCCTCTCTCAACGATACATAGGCGACAGCAGCGCCTCTGCCCGTTACATGGGCCAACAGGAAGTAAACTACTTTGGGCCTATTACATATTTAGTTCCAGTCTGGGCCGTAGACATTTGGGTTGGGCTTCTTGTTTCGCTTCAGACGGCCCGTGACGCCTCCATCAGCTGGTGCTTGATCTTCATTGTCATCAGGCGCACCTTCTTCATCATCATCAGGTCGAGCAGGTTCAGGTACATCAGATGAGCCGGGCATTCTGGTAACATACCTCCCCCCTTGATTTCCAGCTTGACCCCAAGCCGGAGCCCGGGGAAACTCTTGTTTCAGTGCTTCTTCGTCTTCCTAGGTGGATAGCTCCCTTGGCAGATGAGACCACTTGATCAACACTTGTGGAATAGCATCATCTTTACGAACATGTAGGCGTCTGTCCAGTATCTCTTCAGGTACCTGAAAATACATTGAAGGATCTGGCAATTCTGGGCAAACCGCCTCATCAGCAGAAACAGCTTGTTTCAGTTGTGAAACATGAAATACTGGGTGTATAAGTGCATCAGGGGGCAACTCAAGTTTGTAAGCCACTTCTCCAATTTTCTCCAGTATCTTGTATGGCTCGAAGAACCTGAAAGACAGCTTGTTTGAAGAGCGATTAGCCAGAGAAGTTTGGACGTATGGTTGCATCTTCACATAAACCATATCCCCAGGACTGAAAGAACGAAAAGATCTCTTCTTGTCAGCTTGTGTTTTCATTTTCTTTTGGGCTCTGAGTAGGTGTTGCTGCACCACTTGATGCATCAAAGCTCTGTCTTGCAGCCACTCCTCTAACTCCAATGTCTCAGCAGGACCAGGAGGGTCAATACCCAATTCCATTGGGTGATTGCCATAGAGCACATAGAATGGGGTTTTACCAAGAGAAGAATGGTATGTGGTATTGTACCAATACTCTGCTAAAGACAACCATGAAGACCATTTAGCAGGACAAGAGTGTACAAAGCATCTTAAGTATGTCTCCAAGCACTGATTCACTCTCTCTGTCTGACCATCTGTCTGAGGATGGTAGGAGCTGCTCAAATTCAGGCTGGTGCCAAATGATTGAAACACCCCTCTCCAGAACTTACTAGTGAATATTCTGTCTCTGTCTGAAACAATAGACTTTGGCATTCCATGAAGTTTGAAGATGTTTTCCATGAACAAGGTAGCCACATAAGCAGCAGTAAAAGGGTGAGAAAGAGGTAGGAAGTGAGCATACTTTGAAAATCTGTCCACCACCACTAAGATAGAATTGTAGCCCTTGGATTTTGGAAGGCCTTCTATAAAATCCATTGATATGCACCTCCATGAACTGTCGGGCACTGGTAATGGAGACAGTAACCCAGGGTAAGCCCTCTCTCAGATTTAACTTGCTGGCAAATGGAGCATTTTGCCACAAATTCTTGTACTGATTTTAGTAGATGAGGCCAGGCAAACATCCCCTTAACTCTGTGATAGGTAGCTTCAATTCCTGAGTGCCAACCCACAGCACTGTTATGGAGACTCAAGAGAATTTGATGTTGTATGTCATGAGAGTTTCCAACCCAAACTCTAGACTTATAGTAGATGATTCCTTTTTCCAGTTTGTAATGGCCAGAAGGAGACTGTATTGACAAACTCTGTAGAAGTTTCACTGTTTCGGGGTCCTGGGTGTATGCTTCTTGTAAGACTGTGAGCCATGGTGGTGTGACAACTGAGGTTGCAGAGATTTCATGATCAGAAGCATGATTGGTTCTAGATAATGCATCAGCAACCTTGTTCTCCCTCCCTTGCTTATAAACTATTTTATAGCTCAGCCCCATCAATTTTGTCAGTGCTTTGTGCTGCCATGGTGTTTTAAGCCTCTGGTCATCCAGATGGACAAGTGACTTTTGATCTGTCCTGATAATGAATTCAGCATTTAACAGATAGGATCTCCAATGGTCCACTGCCAAAAGGATAGCAAAACATTCCTTCTCATAAGTTGAGAGTCCTTGAGCTCTTGGGCCTAGTGCTTTACTCACATAAGCAATTGGGTGGCCCCCTTGTTGAAGAACTGCACCAATCCCCTTTTCTGATGCATCAGTTTCTAGTTCAAAGGGCTTTGAAAAATCTGGTAGAACTAGGACAGGTGCTGAGATTAAGGCTTGCTTAAGTGCTTGAAAAGAAGCTTCTGTCTCAGATGTCCAGACATATATTTCCCCTTTCTTCAATAGATTTGTCAGTGGCTTAGCTAGCATGCCAAAGTTCCTGACAAACTTTCTATAATATCCTGCCATTCCCAGAAAACTCCTCAGCTCTTTCACAGATTGAGGTGCAGGCCATTCAGCAATAATCTTGACCTTGTTGGGATCAGTTGAAACTCCACTTGAGCTAACCACATGGCCCAGATAATTCAGTTCCTCCTTTGCAAAAGAACACTTGGAAAGTTTTACATACAGATTGTGTTGTTGCAGCAATTTGAACACCTCCTCCAAATGTTGCAGATGTTCCTCCCAACTTGAACTGTAGATTAGCACATCATCTATGAAGACAACTACAAACTTTCTCAAGAAGGAAGCTAGGACATGGTTCATTATTTCCTGGAAAGTAGCAGGTCCTCCAGTGACCCCATATGGCATCACTTGGTACTCATAATGCCCATTGTGAGTTTCAAAGGCTGTTTTGAACTCCTCTCCCTCTGCTAGCCTGATTTGATGAAATCCTGAGAACAGATCTAAGTAGGTAAACCATTTTGCTCCATGCAACTCATCAAGCAGCTCATCAATAACTGGCAAAGGGTATTTGTTCTTAACTATCATTGCATTCAGCTTTATATAATCAACACAGAGTCTCCAGTCTCCAGTCTTCTTCTTCACCAGTAACACAGGAGAAGAGAATGGACTAGAACTGTGTTTAATCCACCCTTTTTCAAGCATCTCTTTAATTTGTCTTTCTATCTCATCCTTCTAGAATGGATTATATCTGTATGGCCTGATTCTGAATGGTGCTGCACCAGGTAACAAGGGTATGGAATGATCACCCTCTCTCCTGGGAGGTAATCCAGGTATTCGTTGGAAAATTGAGTTATATTTTTCCACCAATTGCTATATAGATGGGGGTATTTCTTCTTTGTCTTCTTTCTGCATGTCATCATCCACAAACTTAACTTGCACACAATACAGTACAACATCTTGTCTGATCATTGACTCCAATTGGAAGTTGTCTACTGGAGGCCCCATGACTATCTTGGACTGGATGCCATTAATGGTAACCAGTTTACCCTGATGTTCAAACTGAAACCACTTCTCTCCCCAGTGGGAGTTGATTGGGCTCACACTGTCCAGCCAATCAATTCCCAACACAGCATCATAGCAGCTTAGTGGAATGTTCTTGAAAGTAGTTCTGAAAGTATTACCTTGTATAGTCCACAGTAGGTGAAAGGTCACAATGGCTAGAGGGGGGGAGTGAATAGCCTAATAAAATTTCTAGCAATAACACTAGACACAAAATTAGATAGCAAGGCGGCAAATGTGCAAAGCTAAAGCTGTAACTACTCTATGCAAGCCGTCCTAACCAAAGCAAGGCTACTCAATTCAATGCACAACAACCACGGTGATCAAGCTACACAATGTCGATTCACCAAAACCAACCAAGCAATTCTACCCACGGGATTTACTCTACACAATGAGTGGTTCCCGACCGACCACAACAAGTAGTTCTACCCACGGGATTTAAACTACTCAAAGAGTGGTTCCCGACCGACCACAACAAGCAATTCTACTTTGCGGAAAGTAAAGAGATGATGGAAGGTTATACCGCTGCGAAGAGTAGAAGATAGCCAATCACCTAGAGATGCTCAAGCACAATCACAAGGAGGTCGAAGCCTCGGCAATCACAAATCAACACAATAATTTTTTACCGAGGTTCACTTGCTTCCCGGCAAGCTACTCCTCGTTGTGGCGATACACTTGCTTGGTGAGTTGCCCGCTCAATTGGCTCGGTGCCAAAGACCCCAATGGGGAGCCGCAATCTCCACACAAGACAAGGATCCACAGGCCACGAGCAATCCACTAGAGTATCCTTTCGCGAACTCCCGCGGGGAAGGATCAAGAACCCCTCACAAGAACCCGGTGTGGCCTCGAACAATCTCCAACTCGAGCTCAACCACCACCCACTGCTCCAAACCGTCTACGGTGACGGGAATCACCGAAGAGTAACAAGAATCCATAGCTCACTCGATGAATAAGTGCCTCTAGATGCAACTCTCAATGCAAATCACTTGTTCTCACTCAAATCTCTCTCAAGATTAGCAAAGGAATCAAAGAGATGATTGGGGGAGTGTCTCTCTTGCTCAAAGTATGCTCAGGTATGAAGAAATGGCGAAGAGACCTCCCCAAGACCGGCCAACCCTCTATTTATAGACCCAAGGTCGAAATAGAGCCGTTGCCCTCAGGCTGGTGCTCCAACACGCGCCGGACGCGTCCGCCGCTGCCCGCCGGACGCGTCCGGCGCTCTTCAGCGCGCCGCGATCCGCCGACCGTTGGAAGCTTCAACGTTCAAACCCTGCTGACCTGGCGCGTCCGCCGCCTGCGTCCGACGCGACACGCCGGACACGTCCAGCATCTCAGCGCGCGCGAGCCAGAAACTCAGAAGTTTCTGGTCGGCGTCTGGCGACCCGTCGGACGCGCCACGGCCGCGTCCGGCGCTCACAGCGCCCGGCCAGCACGCCCGAGCCAGCCAGCACGCGCCGGACGCGTCCGGCCCGCCTGGCCGCGTGTCTGGCGCTCACCAGCGCCTAAGCCAGCAGCCTAGCTAGCTCAACACGCGCCGGACGCGTCGACCGCGTCCGGCCGGGTCCGCCGCTTCGAAGAAGAATTCTCCGTAGAATCTTGCGCCGTCTTCGCTCCAAGTCCAATCTCTTGCCTTGAGTACCAACTCCACCAAGTGTAGACCTCGTCTCATGCACCGGAGTTAGTAGTACAAGCACGACCACGTCGGCAAGAGTTAGCCCTCTAGTTAGTCTCTCATGCATCATGCAAAGTCGCAACTAGAGGCACTTAGGACCGCGAATGAAACCGAGGAAACCCCTCTTGATAGTCGGTTATCGATCCTAAATGTGGTCACACTCGCTAAGTGTCTCGACCACCAAACCGGAAAGCCCTATCAAGTATACCTTCGCCTTGATCTCCATGGGCCTCCGTCGGAGCTTGATCACCTCACATGTCCACCATGTTCGTCACCGTGATCACCATGCTCCATCATCCACCATCACGTTGCTATGTGTCTAACCACACTTAGAGCAAAGCATTAGCAACGTTGAGTGTCATTAATTACCAAAACCAAACCGGAGCTTTCAATCTCCCCCTTTTTGGTAATTGATGACAACCCCTCAACAAACTCACAAAGATATGGAAATTGAATTCAATATGAAATTAAATTGCTTGCCCAAGACATTTTGATCATGAATCTTGGATTGGACAAGCATTTCAATTCCGGTTTTGGTAGTGGTAGCTCCCCCTACATGTGTGTAAAAAATGTTTGGTCGATTTTCAAGCACACATGCATAGATAAAACTTGTGTGAGAGTTACCACAACCAAAATGGTACTAAGGTTTATAGAATTGACCTTTGAAGCGTGATACCAATCGGAGTGCGATAATAAACCTTCCTTAGCACCATGGGAATCTAGACATCATCAAAACTCAAAATACCTCATGAGATCACTTTATAAGCAAGGTATTTGAACAAGAGAAACTCTATGTCTAGAAACCACCTATGCATGCTAGCACTTCATTTCATCAAATAAGTTCTATACTAGCATTACACCAAACAAGCATGAATATTGAATTTAGCTTGCAATGCTCCATATCATCATGTATGCACACACAATATGCAACAAATAGTCTATGAGCTTGCTCCCCCTATTTGTGTGCTCATGGTTAGGTCATATCATAAAAATTGATCCCCTTCCATTGCTCTTTGTGACTTCTTTCTCCCCCTTTGTCAACAATCACCAACAAGGGTGCATAAGATGAGAGAAACAAGTCAATCAACTATGGCCAAATCTAAATCACATGCCTAGAGAATGTATCTCAGTTTGAACCAAAGGCAAGCTTCTTCACACCTCATAAGAATAAGGGTTATCTTGACTATGTTGAGATACACATCATGAGCAAGTGCTAAAGATTCAACACTAGGTTCACAAGCTCACAAACAAGTCATATGCCACAACTAGATCAAAACAAACATAGAAACAATAGTGGTGCCATATATCCTTCAAATTCATTTGATTTGCAATGAATGAGCCTAACAAGATGCACATGTATACATGTCTACACAACTAGCAAAGGATGCATGAGATGCAACAACCAACTTTACCTTGCTATGTTGGAGGAGAGGCATGTCATATATGGGGTGCATCAATCCATGTTGGAGAAGCTAAGTATGTTCAACTCATTCCTCAACTTGCAAAACCTTTTCTCATCAAGAGGTTTGGTGAATATGTCGGCTAGTTGATCTTCGGTGCCAATGCTTTCAATGCTCACATCTCCCCTTTGTTGATGATCTCTAATGAAGTGGTGCCTCACATCAATGTACTTGGTTCTTGAATGTTGAACCGGATTGTTTGTCATCTTGATTGCACTTTCATTGTCACAAAATAAAGGCACATGCTTGAACTTGATCCCATAGTCCTTCAAGGTGGTTTTCATCCATAGCAATTGTGCACAACAATTTCCCGCACTAATATATTCGGCTTCGGCGGTGGAAAGTGCCACACTATTTTGCTTCTTTGAAGACCATGACACAAGAGATATTCCTAGCACTTGGCATGTTCCACTTGTGCTCTTCCTATCAATCTTGCAACCGGCATAGTCGGAGTCGGAGTATCCAATCAACTCAAAGCTTGACCCCTTGGGATACCATAGACCAACATCTTGGGTACCCTTCAAGTATCTCAACACCCTCTTGGTTGCCGTCAAGTGACTCTCTCTTGGAGAAGCTTGATATCTTGCACACATGCACACACTAAACATGACATCCGGCCTTGAAGCGGTCACATATAGCAAGCTTCCAATCATTGATCTATATAGCTTTTGCTCAACCAACTTGCCACTATCATCAATATCCAAGCCGCCATTGGTTCCCATAGGTGTGCTAATGGCCTTAGCATCTTGCAATCCAAACTTCTTGATCATGTCCTTGATGAACTTGCCTTGACTCACAAAGGTGCCATTCTTCATTTGCTTGATTTGAAGACCAAGGAAGTAGCTCAACTCTCCAAGCATTGACATCTCAAACTCACTAGCCATCATCTTAGCAAACTCTTCACAAAAGAATTGATTTGTTGATCCAAAGATAATATCATCCACATAGATTTGCAACACAAACAAGTCATCTTCTATCTTCTTGGTGAAGAGAGTAGTATCAACTTTGCCCATCTTGAAGCCTTTGGAGATGAGAAAATCCCTCAGTCTTTCATACCATGCCCTTGGAGCTTGCTTCAAGCCATACAATGCCTTCTTGAGCTTGTAGACATGGTTGGGCTTCTTGTCATCTTCAAAACCGGGAGGTTGTGCAACATACACTTCCTCATTGATGAAGCCATTGAGAAATGCACTCTTGTTGACGGTCGTTAAGTATCAATTTTATACCATCAACGCAGCAAGAGAAAGGACTAATATGAGTTCACCTATTAGATATAGGGGTTACACTGACAGAATTCCATGAGTTTTGGTGATTGTCTATTTCTGCAGGGGGTTATCAGAAAGAGAACCAAAGGAGGCCCACATGTCATGGTTACATAGAGATAAAGACCGAACGGGTGAAAAAGTATAATCTAGAAGACTCCGTAAGGCGACCCCGAAGGCCGGGGCCCCACCGGGCGGCCTCCCGGTCGGCCGCCTAAGGGGGAGTCGGCCGACTCCCCACCTCGCCCAATCACGTCGAGTCTCGCGGATCCCGCCTCCACCGCCTTTGAGGATGAATAATTATCGTCCATTTAGGTCGGTTTGATCCGAGGTCTGTGGTTCATCCTAGGGGGCTATATATTCGAGCCCCCGGCCCCCGGGTAAAACCCTAATTCATTCTCTCTTCATTCATCCGAGAGGATTCGAGAGAAGCCGAGCCACCATCTCAATTAGAGCTCCATAGTTTAGTAGCATAGCTACATAGGAATAGATCTAGAGGTAATCAAGCCTAGCTTGGAGTCCGGATCTATCGGAGTTCTTGGTAATTCCCCTCTACATTCTTGTAATATTCATCATTGTTCGTGATACTATGAGTAGTACTTTATTCTATTCTACTATATCAGACTTGACTTTGCTCTATTTGATTATGTTCTCAATTATATTGTTCTCAGTCTACTTTGATTATATGTTTAGCATAGTTGGACTAGAATTATGTTTATGCAAAGGATCGTATAGTGCTCGCTCATTAGATCGATGGGTGAGTGGTAAATATTGTGTAGGCGTGGTGCCTAGGCCGTATTTATCTGCGATTGCACCCTATATTCCGGATCGTGAGGTAGATCGCGGGAGTGACAGTCCTGTTGAGTCCTTCGTAGCCCTTCTCCCGAGTATAGGTCTAGCAGAACAAACCTATTATATTGAAGTCATTGCTATGTCTCTTGTCTTCTCTGGTAGTATCACTATGCATAAATGTAACCTTTTCCCGCCATGATTGCTAGATGTTCTTGCACTAATCATTGTATGCTTTGACTTTATAGTTAGAATAACATAGGATTACACCCTAGATCGTCCTAGTCCATGCTAGTGTTATAAGCTTAGAGTGCTAAGTTGAGATGGCTTATTACTATTATGTTATGTGGCTAAATGCTCTCATTTATCTTATGTCATTTATCATTCATTCCTATATTTTATGTGACACTTACCCCGTATGAGATGATCGATACGACAAGGTTGAGCTCTCCATTATCGCATGTGCATTGCTCATCACTCATTATCCAAGTGCATTCCCTTCCCAAAGTGGTAAAATTATAAATAACGATACCTGGATTACTCCGGTTAAAATGCTACGATGATATATTCGTGCGCTTGCGGAACCCTTTTATTTCAGTTGCACTTAATAGACATCAACAAGCATTTTTGGCGCCGTTCGGGGAAGGTTGAAAGCCAATGGATAATGAGCAGCATTGCACTACATAATGAGATTGAGCATTGTCACCATTCTCTACTCATACAGCCTTACCCTTGTCTTTCGTTTATTTTATATCTTATGCAGGGTAATGTATGAAAAAGACTACTCTTCCTGATAACTATATTGACAATCCAGAAGCTTTAATCGGAAGGCCGAAGCAAGTTGATGAAGACCAATCAATCATCATCATCAACTCAACTTGGAAGTTTATCGGAAGCGTAAAGTCGACCTTTCGTTCGAGACTTGACACCAGCGTTTGAAGCCATGGCAAACAAGTCACTCCGCGAGTTCTCGGCTCCCACTACGGACAACATTTGTACCTTGGACCGCCCTGCGGACATCGAAGGAGCTTTTGAGCTCAAGCCTGCGCCGATCAACATGGTGCAAGCAAGCCGGTTACGTGGGAAGGCCCATGAAGATGCTAGTGCTCATCTCCAATACTTCCGGAGATTTGTAGCACATTCACTATCAAGGATGTCCCCGAGAGATGCTATACTACTTCGCCTCTTCCCATTCTCACTCTTGGGGAGAGCGAAGCGATGGTTCTATGCCAATAAGGAGAAGAATACTACGTGGGCACTATGTTCCACCAATTTCTTGGCGAAGTTCTTCCCCATGGGCAAGACAAATGCTCTTCGTGGGAAGATATCAAGCTTTCAAAGCAACATCATGATGAGACTGTCCCAGAAGCTTGGGAGCGCTTTCAAGACTACATCCTTGAATGTCCTCATCATGGCATGGAGAATTGGCGTCTTATGCAGACATTCTACCATGGGCTCAAGCAACAAGACACGTGAGACGATGGATGCCGCTGGCGGAGGTGCATTCTTATCACTCACTATTCCTCGAGCCACAGCTCTTGTGGAGAAGATGGCATCCAACCAATGTTGGAGTGAAGAAAGAACTCGAGACCCGCAAGAGAGGAGGAGGAATGCACCATTTGAAGGAGGTAGACATGCTATCTCGCCAAAATGGATCTCGCTAATGAAGAGGCTCAATGAGAGAGCCACGTAAAAGAAAGAAGTCATGCATATACATGATGCTCGCATGACATGTGAAGAGTGTGGAGAAACCGGGCACACGGGTGCTAAGCGCCCGTAGCCGAAGGAGGACGTGAACTACCTCAACAACAACAACAACAACAATTACTATCGTCCTCGCAGAATCAAGGTTGGAATCAGCAGCAGAGGCCTAACTACTCGTGCAATTATTCGGGCAACTATCAAGGTAATGGCTCCTCCTACAATAATTACAACCAGCCGCCTTTGAGAGAGTTAGTGCTAAATCAAGGCAAGATGATGGACAATCTGTCCAAGAAGCTGGCATCAAATGACAAGGTCTTAGAGACACTCAGCAATAGAATGGATGGCTTTTCCAATGCCATCAAGAGTCAGCTCAGCTTCAACAAAATACTTGAGTCGCAGGTACAACAGCTTGTCAACCTTGCTCCCTCTGCTGGCCAAGGTAAATTGGCAGGACAACCCGAAGAGCTCGAAACTGCAAATCATGTTGATATATTCAATGTAGAAGACAGCCGGAGTGATCCATCGAAGGGGTCATGGATTGATTCAACTCTGCCAATCAAGAAAGGCGATCCAGGGAGACCAGTTATTCCGATCTCCATTGGAAGTACCAACTTCAATGAAGTAGTCTGTGACTTCGGTGCAAGCATCAACATCATGCCAAGAGTGATATACGAGAAGCTATTCAGATGCCCCTTAGCATACACAACCATTTGCTTGCAGCTTGCAGATCAGTCACTCCATGTTCCTTTGTGAGTACTAGAAGATATATGTGTACGAGTAGGCAACTCGTATGTCCCTGCAGACTTCGTGGTAGTGGATACAGGCAATGATGAAAGGTCCCCTATCATTCTGGGACGACCATTCTTGAACACCGCTGGAGCCATCATGTATGCCAACACTGCCAAGATCATCTTCAATATCAAGGGCAAGAGAGAGACCTTCTTCTTCAAGAACAGAGTGCTGCAGTTCCCAAAGACACCCTCATCAATGAACAAAGTGAGAAGAAGAAGAGTCCGGCTAAGAAGAGCAAGAACAAAGATAAGAAGACCAAGAAGGCGGAGACGGTGAGGATGGTCACCAGTCCACAAGGAGCATGACCACTTACTCGGGTCCCCACGTCGATCAAGAAGGATGACCCGTGTGTCCCAACCATCCAATGCTCCATCAACAGAAGCTCTTTCAATAAAGCTGTCTGTGACACCGGATTGGGCGTCAACATTATGGCCAAGGTAACCTATGAGTATCTATATGGTACTATGCCTTTGGAGCCCACCTATGCACAGCTGCAGATGGCAGATCAGACATTCCGCTTCGTCGAAGGAGAAGTAAAGGATGTCCTCATCCAAATAGATGACCATTATGTCCCCATAGACTTTCTAGTCATCGATATGGGAGATGACTACGACCCTCCAATCATCCTAGGAAGACCATTCCTGAACACCACCAGAGCTATCATCTATATTGGAACAGGGGAGATTCATTTCCACTTTCCCACTGAAAAGGTACGCCGCTACTTCAACAATAATTTTATAATCACTGAGGAACCTAAGAAGAACAGAACAAGGAGAAGGCAGCGTACCCGTCGCCAGAACAAGAAGAACATCACTACAGATGGATGGGCTGATTATGAGGGAGAAGTGTCAAGATATGAAGATCGGTACCCAGAAGAGAAGAACATTGTAGAAGAAGAAGAGGTGCTACCAACAGAAGAAAAACAAGTGATCCAAGAAGCTTCCTCCTCAAGGTCACCCTCTCCGACAAAGAAGGTGTGGAAGGTAAAAGAAAAATCAGAAACTATTTCTACACAAGAGGCGACATCATCAGAGGCGCCAGCCAATGCGTCCCTTGAAAAATGAGCTAACATGACAAGTCCTGTTCGGAGGACTTAAAACCATCGAACGCCGCGCCAAGAGGTAACTTGGTATTTATCAGCAATTACTTTTTAGCATTTCATTTTTACCTTAGCATATTTATTTTCCTACTAGCATCTTAGTTGTATCTTTACTCTTTTATCTCTGCATTAGAAAAAGAAAATAAAGATGTTGTGCATTTGCATCCAGAAAATCATTAAGCCCCATGTGGATAATCATTCACTGTGGTGGCACAAAAATAATTTCTCAGCATGTTTATTTTTCCCTGTTTGCATTCCTTAAATAATAAAAAGATAAAAATATTTCTTGTGATCCTGTTAGAATGAGTTTTAAGTTAGGAAAGTTCTAGACAACTAAGGCCTAGAGGTTTTTATCACTAACGCTTAATCAGTTCCACGAGCTTTGTTGTCTATTTGAGCTTCACAGAACATCAAGGATCAAGAAGAGCCAACAGGCAGAAGGACATCCAGTCCCCTGTCGGAGTGCTGCCCGCGACACTTGAACGCTGTCTCCAACAGCAACTATCTACGACACACCAGGAGGACTAGAACGTCTCCATTGTCTGTCAGCAACATCAGCAGACTATGTCAACATCCAGCTTGGGGGAGGACATCCCCCGTGTACCAAGCTAAGTGTTTCCAACTTATCTATCTATGCCTTATTAGAGTATGCTTTGTTAAAACAACTAAAAAGATGCATAACCATAGAAACCCAGAAAGATTTCCTTATTTATCCTTTTCTACTTTTGGAGAGCTCTTACAATCTGTCTTAAAAGTGATCCCTAGAATAAACTCCACATGGAGATGAGGAATAGTTGCTCTGCCGTAATTTCTTTCAAGTACCTAGTTTTCAACCTTGCACTCTCCTGAGTTTTGGACACAACTGTTTAGACTTGAGATTTGCTCTGAACCTGAAACTTGTGGGTAGCGAACACTTGATCTAAGTCTAGGTGGTTGACGGGTATGATATGGGAAGGTTTTGAGCTGCTGTCCATCTTGTTCCTAGAGACACTAGAGTTCTGGATAATTTATCTGTGAAAATATTAAATTCCTGCATGATGAGTTCCTTTATGATGAGAGTTCAAGTTCCTACCACAGCCATATATTCATGCTTACTAGATTAGGAAAACCCATCTGTTTATATAGATCATATTGTAGGCTTGAGTGTAGTCTTTATAGGCATTGAGTGTGGTTATGCTGTGGACCCATAAGGAATCAGTCATGCAGTTAAAGTCAATACTATGTGCTCTCCATCCATTGATCTATGCTACTTCTGTCCACAGAAGCATGCACCCATTTTATAACTATTACAATCATTTTGTGCTACTTCTGTCCCTAGAAGTACCACCCACATATAGATCCATATCCACCACATATCGTGCTATCTCTACCCTGGAGATACGCACTTATGCTGCTCCTACCCTAGGAGTACGCATTCTCCACTTACTGTGCTGTCTCTACCCTGGAGACATGCACCTATGCTGCTCCTACCCTGGGAGTACGCATCCATCCATCCATCCATCCACATATACATACGCCATTCATTTCACTTCATCCAGAAAAGGTTCTACTCCTATCCTGGGAGTGAACATCTAGAAAAATCATCGCCGTTCCAATTGCCTACATCAAAGCTCCAGTCATTATCATTTCAAGTTATACACTCCCCGTGCTAAAGTTTCGTTTTCAGAGTTTTGTTTCCAGAGGATTGGTTATTCAATTAAAAAAAAGAGAGAAGAAAGAAAGAGTAGCCAAGTCCTTCCTTTCAAAAAGTTTCAAGAAGTTTCAAGGTTTCCAATAAAGGGAGTTATGTTATCCCCAAGGAGCAAGTGTAGAAGTAGATGTTCACCAAAGTGATCAACCCCCATAATCATTTCCTTATCACCATCATTCCATCATCATCCTATTATCATCTTATCATCCATTCCACTTCCTCAATCACATGCACATATGACTTTATTATTATTTTAGTTCATATTGGATCCATGTCTTAACTGTGCAATATATGCAAGTGAGTTTGAGTGTCTCCCCACCTATGAGCTCCATATAAGCCTATTAGAAAGTAGGGTGAGAGAGAGAAGGCACTTTCCACTATGCCTTAGTTCCATAAATACCACATATTTTGAGAGAGAGAGAGAAGGCATACACTACTCATGCCTTGGAGAGGATCCAGAAATACCACAAATGAGAGACCTGAAAGGTTCATACAAGGAACTCTGAGTTTTATTTCAAAACTTTGCAAAAACTCCGGGATAATAGTTGATCAAAGAGCGAGAAACATGGCGCTTGACTTGACCGTTCTATCTTTCAACTACTCAAGACCCAAGTGACGGTTACAAGCCCCATGGTGAAAGGTAATATAAGTGAGTTTTGAGTCAGAATAGTTCACTCTAATCCGGAGGAGAGTTCTTGTTTGAACGCATGTGTACTTGTGAGGAGTGAAGGCATTGTAGCAACTCCCGATCCATCATGAGTCTATCTTTGCTCGGGGACGAGCAAAAGGTAAGCTTGGGGGAGTTTGTTGACGGTCGTTAAGTATCAATTTTATACCATCAACGCAGCAAGAGAAAGGACTAATATGAGTTCACCTATTAGATATAGGGGTTACACCGACGAATTCTACGAGTTTTGGTGATTGTCTATTTTGCAGGGGGTTATCGTAAAGAGAACCAAAGGAGGCCCACATGTCATGGTTACATAGAGATAAAGACCGAACGGGTGAAAAAGTATAATCTAGAAGACTCCAGAAGGCGACCCCTGAAGGCTGGGCCCCACCTGGCAGCCTGCCCAGTCGGCCGCCCAAGGGGGGAGTCGGCCGACTCCCCACCTCAGCCAATCACGTCGAGTCTCGCGGATCCTGCCTCCACCGCCTTTGAGGATGAATAATTATCGTCCATTTAGGTCGGTTTGATCCGAGGGCTGTGGTTCATCCTAGGGGGCTATATATTCAGAGCCCCTGGCCCCTGGGTAAAACCCTAATTCATTCTCTCTTCATTCATCTGAGAGGATTCAGAGAAGCCAGAGCCACCATCTCAATTAGAGCTCCATAGTTTAGTAGCATAGCTACATAGGAATAGATCTAGAGGGAATCAAGCCTAGCTTGGAGTCCGGATATATCGGAGTTCTTGGTAATTCCCCTCTACATTCTTATAATATTCATCATTGTTCGTGATACTATGAGTAGTACTTTATTCTATTCTATTATATCAGACTTGACTTTGCTCTATTTGATTATGTTCTCAATTATATTGTTCTCAGTCTACTTTGATTATATGTTTAGCATAGTTGGACTAGAATTATGTTTATGCATAGGATCGTATAGCGCTCGCTCATTATATCGATGGGTGAGTGGTAAATATTGTGTAGGCGTGGTGCCTAGGCCGTATTTATCTGCGATTGCACCCTATATTCCGGATCGTGAGGTAGATCGCGGGAGTGACAGTCCTGTTGAGTCCTTTGTAGCCCTTCTCCCGAGTATAGGTCTAGCAGAACAAACCTATTACATTGAAGTCATTGCTATGTCTCTTGTCTTCTCTGGTAATATCACTATGCATAAATGTAACCTTTTCCCGCCATGATTGCTTGATGTTCTTGCACTAATCATTGTATGCTTTGACTTTATAGTTAGAATAACATAGGATTACACCCTAGATCGTCCTAGTCCATGCTAGTGTTATAAGCTTAGAGTGCTAAGTTGAGATGGCTTATTACTATTATTTTATGTGGCTAAATGCTCTCATTTATCTTATGTCATTTATCATTCATTCCTATATTTTATGTGACACTTACCCTGTATGAGATGATCGATACAGACAAGGTTGAGCTCTCCATTATCGCATGTGCATTGCTCATCACTCATTATCCAGTGCATTCCCTTCCCAGTGGTAAAATTATAAATAACGATACCTGGATTACTCCCGGTTAAAATGCTACGATGATATATTCTGTGCGCTTGCGGAACCCTTTTTATTTCAGTTGCACTTAATAGACATCAACAACTCTTCACATCCATTTGATAGAGCTTGATGTTGTGAGCACAAGCATAGGCTAATAAGATTCTAATTGCCTCCAATCTTGCCACTGGTGCATATGTTTCTCCAAAGTCAAGACCCTCAACTTGTGTGTAACCTTGAGCCACTAGTCTTGCTTTGTTCCTCACCACCAAGCCATCTTGATCTTGCTTGTTCTTGAAGACCCATTTGGTTCCAATCACATTGTGCCTCTTTGGCCTCTCAACAAGCTCCCAAACTTCATTCCTTGTGAAGTTGTTCAATTCCTCATGCATGGCATTTATCCAATCCGGATCCTTCAATGCTTCTTCAATCTTGGTTGGCTCAATGAATGACACAAAGGAGTAGTGCTCACATATGCTAGCCAATCTTGATCTTGTTTGCACACCTCTTTGAAAGTCACCAATGATACGATCTAGAGGATGATCTCTTGCAATGTTTGAAGGTTGAAGAACTAGCTCATTTTCATTGCTTGCTTGACCTTGATCTTGATCTTGATCTTCATGTTGAGTACCACTTGTGCTTGCCTCATTGGAATCATCAATCACAACTTGAGTTGGCACTTGCACTTCATCACCATCATCCACTTGCCTTGGCCTAATGTCACGAATGTCCATGTGTCTCATTGCATTGCTCAATTGATCTCCACCCACATCATCTTGATTTTGATCTCCAACTTGAGAGCCTTGGGTTTCATCAAATTCAACATCATGAACCTCTTCAACTAGCCCACTAGCCAAGTTCCACACTCTATAAGCCTTGCTAGAAGTAGAGTAGCCAAGAAGAAATCCCTCATCACATCTTTTGTCAAACTTGCCAAGTCCTTGTCCCTTCTTGAGTATGTAGCACTTGCAACCAAAGACCCGGAAGTAAGCAATGTTGGGCTTCCTCCCATTCAAGATTTCATATGGAGTCTTCTCTAACTTCCCATGGCAATAGAGGCGATTGCTATAGTAGCAAGCCGTGTTGATAGCATCACTCCAAAACTTTTCACTCACATTGTACTCAAGTAGCATAGTTCTTGCCATCTCAATCAAGGTCCTATTCTTCCTCTCAACTACACCATTGGATTGGGGAGTGTAGGTTGGTGAGAATTGATGCACAATCCCAAGCTCATCACACAACTCTTCGACTCTTGTGTTCTTGAATTCACTCCCATTGTCACTTCTAATCTTCTTGATGGTAGTGTCAAACTCACTATGCACCCTCTTGACAAAAGACTTGAATAGATCATAGACTTCACTCTTGTCATAGAGAAAGAACACCCATGTGTATCTTGTGTAGTCATCCACAATCACAAATCCATACTTGTTGCCCCCAATTGATGTGTAGTGAGTTGGGCCAAACAAGTCCATGTGCAATAACTCAAATGCTCTTGAAGTTGACATCTCATTCTTCTTGGGATGTGAGTTTCCATGTTGCTTGCCGGCTTGACATGCACTACAAGGTCTATCCTTCTCAAATGTGACATCATTCAAGCCTCTCACGAGATCATGTTTCACCAACTTGTTCAATTGCTTCATGCCAACATGTCCAAGGCGCCTATGCCATAGCCATCCCTTGCTTGACTTGCTAATCAAACATGATGAAAGTTGAGCTTCACTAGCATTGAAATCCACCAAGTACAAGCTTCCATGCCTAAACCCCTTGAAGATGATATTTGCTTGATCCTTGCTCACCACCTCAACTTGCTTGTCATCAAATATGCATTTGTAGCCAAGATCACACAATTGTGCCACCGACAAAAGATTGAAGTTCAAAGTATCAACTAGCAACACATTGGAGAGATCCTTCTCATTGGAAATTGCAACCTTTCCAAGCCCCATGACATCACCCTTGCTATTGTCACCAAATGTGATGGAGTTGAATCCACCATTGTCATTCCTATCAAGTGATTTGAACATACTATCTTCACCGGTCATATGATTTGATGCACCACTATCAAGCACCCAATGCCTCCCTCCGGCTTTATAATTGACCTACAAGAAGACATCAAGCTTTAGATCCCAATTTTTGCTTGGGTCCTTGAAGGTTAGTCACTAGAGTCTTTGGCACCCAAATAGCTTTCTCCCTTGAGCTCTTCCATGGTGTACCAATGAATCTAGCACTCACACCACTCTCACTCTTAACAAGTAAGTAGGAAGCATTCAACTTGTAAGAGGAAGCACTAGTGTTCTTGTTCTTGCATGCATGCTCTAAATGGCCCACTTGCTTGCAACTCTTGCAATAACTACCATTGTTCTTCACAAAATAAGTCTTGTGAGGAGCAAAGGCGGCTTTGCCTTTCTTGGGGGAATAGCCTAATCCCTCTTTGTAGAGAGAAGCTCTTTGGCTACCCAAGCACATAAGCAAGCGGTCCTCACCACCAAAAGCCTTAGCCAAGGTGTGATTGAGCTCCTTGACTTCCTTCTTAAGAGACTCATTCTCAACTACTAGTGTAGAATCACATGCATGACCAACACTACTAGATGAAGTAGAGGCATAAGAGCATGAAGGGTCAAGTGATGCAACAACAATTGAATCATCAAGTGAATCACATGATGTGGACACATCTTTCTTTTCTATGGTCACCACTTGTGATTGCACTTTCTCTTGCTTCTCAACTAGAGAAGAATGAGCTTTTTCAAGCTTGGAGTGAGCAATCTCTAGCTTTTTATGGTCTACCTTTAGACTCTCATAAGAGGCCCTCAACTCCATAAGTTCTTGCTTAAGGTTTTGTTTATCCTTGCGCAAGCCCCTACATTCTTTCCTAGAGTCATTTAAAGCACCTTTGCAATCCTCAAGCATGACCCATAGTTCTTCTTTTGTGGTGTCATCATCATCATCACTCTCATCATCACTATCGGGTGGAGGTTGTACCTTAGTGGCCTTGGCCATGAAGCAAGATGATGGAGTACCAAATAGAGAAAGCTTCTCTTGAATGGCAATGCTTGCGTGCCCCTTCTTCTTGGAATCATCATCATCATCACTTGAGGAAGATGAATCACTCTCCCAAGTTGCCACATGAGATTCACCCTTCTTCTTCTTGTGAGAGGAGTCATTCTTCAACTCCTTCTTCCTCTCTTGCTTCTTCCTCTCCTTCTTCATGGCATCTTCATCATCACTTGCATATGGACACTTGGCAATGAGATGGTCCTTGCTATTGCACCGGAAGCACTTCATGGGACGGTCACTAGACTTGGATGAGCTTCTCTTGCTCTTGGACCGGTACCCCTTCTTCATGAGCTTCCCCATTCTCTTCACAAGGAGTGCCATTTGTTCACTCACTTCTTCTTCTTGCCCACTTGAGCTAGAGCATGGCTCATCTTCACTTGATGACTCTTTTTTCTTCTTCTTGCCCTTGCTCTTGGATGATGTGGCCTTGAATGCCACGCTCTTCTTGTCATCATCCATCTTCTCATTCTCCCTCTTCTTCTTCTTCACCAACTCTTCCTTCTCATGATTTTCCCTAAACTCATCATCGGCCATGATCTCTTGAAGGACTTGATTGGGTGTTGGCTTCTCCTTCATGGTTGTCTTTACCATGACGGTCTTCAACATGTCAAATCTCTTGGGAAGACACCTCATGAACTTGGTGGAGAATTGAGAGTCCTTGATTTCTTCCCCAAGTCCCTTAAGCTCATTGACAATGACTTGGAGCCTATGGAACATCTCCGGCACACTCTTGCAACATGTAGGCTCTTGCGGTCTTGACACTTTCGGTGCCCTCATAAGCTTCTTCTAGCTTCTTCCAAATGTCATGAGCCACCTCAAGGTTCTTGATGAGCTCAAAAGCTTTATCATCAAGTGCCTCAAAGAAAGCACTCACGGCAATGTCATTTGCTTGTTGCTTCTTCTCTTCGGCCGGTGTTGGCACCGCACCCTCAACAAGCTCAAATTTTGTCTCCGCCACTTTTCACACCTCAAGGTTGATTGACTTGAGATGACTCTTCATCTTGAGCTTCCATTTGGCATAGTCATCACCTCGAAATGATGGTGCCTTCTTGGTGTTGTTGATATGCATAACCAATGCCATTGCTTCACCGTAGGATGTTAATCCAACTCAAACAAACGGTGCCCGGCTCCGATACCACGTGAAAGGTCACAATGGCTAGAGGGGGGTGAATAGCCTAATAAAATTTCTAGCAATAACACTAGACACAAAATTGGATAGCAAGGCGGCAAATGTGCAAAGCTAAAGCTTCAACTACTCTATGCAAGCCGTCCTAACCAAAGCAAGGCTACTCAATTCAATGCACAACAACCACGGTGATCAAGCTACACAATGTTGATTCACCAAAACCAACCAAGCAATTCTACCCACAGGATTTACTCTACACAATGAGTGGTTCCCGACCGACCACAACAAGTAGTTCTACCCACGGGATTTAAACTACTCAAAGAGTGGTTCCCGACCGACCACAACAAGCAATTCTACTTTGCGGAAAGTAAAGAGATGATGGAAGGTTATACCGCTGCGAAGAGTAGAAGATAGCCAATCACCTAGAGATGCTCAAGCACAATCACAAGGAGGTCGAAGCCTCGGCAATCACAAATCAACACAATAATTTTTTACCGAGGTTCACTTGCTTCCTGGCAAGCTACTCCTCGTTGTGGCGATACACTTGCTTGGTGAGTTGCCCGCTCAATTGGCTCGGTGCCAAAGACCCCAATGGGGAGCCGCAATGTAACACCCTGGTTTTTTGACCCGTTTTGAAAATCACTAAAAAATTTAAACCTTTTTAAAATTGTATGCGTAGGTTTATTTTTATGTTGCGAATAGATTTTATAAATAAAATAATCTTGCTTGAGTGAAGTTGTCATGTTGCTTTTCCTTTGATTGTTGAACTTATGGTGGTACTATCCCTTGATATCTTTTTTGAATCCCTTGAATCATCATCAATTGTCTCTTAAACGAATTCGGGAAAGTAATAAAGAAATAAAAACCATCTCGGGCTCACTCCTCTCCTCACGTAGGCCGAAGCCACACCCACGGCCCAAGATGGCACAAAGCGGCAGCCCATCTCCCTCTTCCTTCTCTTTCTATTTTATCATCGAGATGAACAGCCAAAGCATCGTCGTCTTCCCGCCCGCGAATCTCGCGTCCGAGCTCGCAAAGACCGACCCGCGTGGCCCCTCCCGCACGGAGAGGAAGACAAGTGCACGAGCACCAGCCTGTCCACCGCCCGAGCCATCCCATCACCCTCCTCCTCCTTCCCCGAGCAGCACCGTGCCATCACGTCCACAAGGACGACCGGCGCAAGAATCCCGCCGGCGCCATGGACGCGACCTCACGAAGCACCGACCTCGCCGGAGCAAGCGGACGAGCAGCGACCAGCTCATCTCCTAGATATTTCCCGAGCTCGACCACGTGCATTCATGGCTTGGGAAAATATCGGGCCGGCGGATGAAATATCGCCGCCGCCGTCGCACCGCCATTGCTGCCTATAAATAGGCCGGCAACGACACCGCAGCTCCCAAGCTCACCACTCCCAGCTCCATTGGAGCCCGGAACACACCATCTCCCCATCTGTTCCCATCCTCCACCTCCGCACCGAGCTCAATCCCATTCATTTCCAAGTCCGCAGCCGCCGCCGCCATTGGAGCGAAGCTTCGGTGCCAAGCCGCCGAGAGCTTCCGGCCAAGTTGGAGAGTCGAGGTGAGTCCCCGATTGCTGCTCTACTTTTCCCGTCATCTACGGTTCACCCTCACTCTATTGTACCCGCCACCGTGCAAAGCATCCGCCGTCGGGCCATGGCTTCATGCCGCTTCCATGGTCACCAATGGCGAAGCCCGGACAAGTACGTAACCACTCTGCGTGCACACACACACATATATATCTCACACACACAAACTCGTATATACTTCACACACACACACGTATATATCTCACACACACAAACCCGTATATACTTCACACACGCACACTTATATATCTCACACACACACACGTACATACCTCACACACGCGCACACACACACACTCACGTACACACACAAGCACATGCACACAACCAGCGTATGCCGGTGCCTAGGCACTCGGTGCAAGAGCAAGCACATCACGTCACCACGCCGCCGCAAGTGGAAGCCGCCGCCGGAGCCATGGTCGGCACCGCGCCGCCCGGCCCGCTCAAGGTCACCGCACTGGTGCCATGGCCGGCACCGCCGCCGCCCGCCCACCGGCGTCTCGTGTCACCGAGCGCCGCCGGGTGCTTGAGTCGCGGTTGCTTCCGCCACAATTAGCACGGCGAGTCCGTGGCCCCGCTCCGTTTCCGGCGACGGCGGGATGCGTTTCGTATCCGTTCTCATCCATCCCCTCCGTCTTTCTCTCGACTTTGTGTACAAAGCAAGTAACCACTAGTCTTAGCCGTCAAGAGGAGAGGCAAGGATGACACACGGTCAAGAAGAGAGGCAAGGATGACACACATGCCAGCGCGGTCTTGGCGTGAGTTCAGTTCACGCTTGGCCACGGTTCGGTTCACGTACACGGTGCATTGCACAGGTCACACCGGCAAGTATACAAAGAGCGTTGGGAATCTATTTTCCTTGCATCCAATAATTCCCAGAAAATTCCTAAAAACACTAGAGCCATCCCGAACTCATCCATGCCCGTACTTCGCCACTTTATATTCCTAGAGATTCTACCCAGTTTCCAATAATATATAGTAACTTCTATAAATCATATCTTCGTAATTTTAACTTCCGTTTCCACAAAACCACCACCGAAATCCCTCTAAAATCTTGCTCTTTTTGTTTTATCCAATACCACCATATAGTTCTTTGTTTGTTTTGTGTTGCTTCTATGTTTAGCAAGTAGTCTTATTCGTTCGTGACGATCGAGTAGGCGACGACTACCAGGAAGGCGAGGACCCGGACTACGTCGGATCGGAAAGCGAGTTCAACGAAGGCAAGTCCTAACTCCCCCTCTTTCCACCACCATCATATTATACCATATTTATTATAACTTGATTTTACGATACTATGGGATATTGTGATTATGAGTTGAGCTATGTGAATATATGAGATGTTAATGAAACCAAACTTGTTTTGACGGGAGCGAGTGAGGGTAATTTATGTGATATAAATTACTTTGGTAGGTTCGCCTGTGTGGGTTCCTACGGGAGATACTCGTTTCGGTCGTATAAGGACCGGTTCATAGGCCATCTCACCTAGTCTCGCTTTTACGCATGCCACATGTCTATATGGGTAGACTCCGATCTCACACCCCGTTAGGTAGAAGTATAATATCCACTAGGAGGCCGGAGTGGCAACGGACTAACAGGAGAGGACACGGTTGCTAAGTGATCTCCGTAGTCTGATCGGCATGGTTGCTGAGTGATCTTCCATGTAAAACTTATTGTTGTGCTGTGTGGGCACCTTTATATATTGAAAATGGGATGCTGAGTGATCATCCCAATGGATGCTGTGTGAACATCCAACCACTAAGGATTTTGGGATCTTGTGTGATCATCCCTAAAGCCGTGTGGGTTCCGATCCCGAGTAGACCGTAGTGGAATTATATGAAAACCTTAGGTCGCACCATCCGGTACGAGGTCTTGTTAGGCCCGTCGCACCACTAGCTATGGTGTCGGCTACGTCTATCATGTGGGGAAAGTTGTACCCCTCTCGCAGTGTATTGATCCTATTCGAATAGCCACGTCCTTGGTAATGGGCAAACACTAGGATGAGGTCCCCTTTGATTAAATATTCGTATAATGTGCTAATGACTTTAATTGGTTTAATGATAATCCGGAACCGGCGAGAATGGTGATGCTCTCCCCTGGGGCCCAAACCCCCTTTATTAAAATTATGTTACCACCTCTACCATCCACCCTTTGTTGGGACTTGCGAGTACTTTATGTACTCACCCCTTCTTGACTCACAGATAACGATCACGAGGAGGACTACGACATCAATGAGGAGGCGAACGACGAGGACTAGGAGTCACGTGAGGACCTATCGGAGATGCTGGAAGGACGTACTAGGACTTAGGGTTTCGACCGCGCTCAAGCATGCCTGTGGAATAGTGTGTATCGCATTTGTAGTTTCCGTTGTAGTAGCTGCCACCCCTATGTAATAAAACCGCCGTCTCACGGCGATGGAACATCGTTAGTTATGTAAGGCCTATGGCTATGTCGTTGGAACATTGACTATTGTAAGACCTTATTCATATTTATCAATAAAGCTCGGATTTTATATTATATAAATGTGTGTACCATTTCTGTTTGTGTGCGTATTTGTGCATGATCCTGGCGCAAATACGAATACTTTTCGACTCCTAAATTTAGGGGCCGACAGAGTGGTATCAGAGCCGAGCTTGACCGTAGGACGAAGCCCTAGGATTGGACCGCGATAGGTTATAATTAAAATAACAAAAGTGACAGTGATTATTTTACAGCAGTTGCTTCTCATTTGTATTGCAAGAATATATGTGTATATATATTAATTAATAATTGTTCTAAATTTTGCAGCAAATGGACGACAACTGGATCCGTTCGGACTGTATGACCGTCGAAGGGTTCCCACAATTCCTTTGGGAGACACTCCAGCGCTTGGGGTATACAAATCCTCCTATGTACTTTGGCCGTGAATATGAGGAGGACGGTATGCTCGAGATGTGAGGTACACCCGCATGTTCCGAACATCCGCATTGCCCAGGAATTAAGTCTAGATGCATCCCAACTATTGGAAAAGAATTAAGTGACACTTGTCGGCCTCAAAGACGACAAAGGCTCTCATGGAATATTGCCAAATATTTGAAGAAGATGTTCAGCATACTCCTGCAAGGTTTTTCCCTGTGCCAGATCAAACTACTCGAGTATGGTGTGAGAAGATTCAAGCCTTAGAGAATATTGGACGACAGATGCCAGAATCAGTCATGCCATCTATCGTCAGGTACCTACATACCCTTGACTCACTCTATGAAGACCAGCGTAAGGAGCTAAAGAGATGGATAAAAAAGGCCAAAAGGACTGAAGTCAAGGTACGAGACCTGAAGCTTGAATTAGAAAAGGCACATAAACAAATGGCAATCATAACGAGACAAGATGGAGTTCTATCGGCGAGAGCCGCAAGATACTCTGGAACGTCCACACTACATGGACCCATCAAGGAAGATGACTAAAAGAAGGAGGACGTTCGCCATTCCAGCTGATCGCAGGATAGAAGTTCCTGGAATACCAAGAGTTTCACATGACGCAATGAAAGCTATAGACGCTCTGGGGAAGGCACCCGTGAACCCAGAATATGATCCAGAACACCCTGAGTTTGATCCGGACAGGTTCTTCCAAGATGAATCACGCTCCGACCGTGCTAGAAGCATTGAAATCGAGGAATCCGTCGTCCGACAATTTTGACAAGATAAAGACTACGGGGATGCCATGACTGCGGGACCTTCACGAGACTCCATCTCGGGCGGGATGCCGATGACGAAAATGTCAATGACCTCTACGCGTCAGTGAGATGATCAGCTAGCCATGGCAAGGCAAAGCCGTGTGTTGGACCTTCACGAGATGCGGTTCGTGTGTAAAATAAATAATCCGAACTGTCACGCTTAGTCTGTAGAATAAGTGCGCTTAGAATAGCTAGTACCGTGCGCTTGTACCATGTGTTGTTACGTAGCAAATCGTAGTAGCGTGCGTGTACGTGTATATGATGAGACCATGTATCGTATATGTGTACTATCAGAAGTGGCTGTATGATGCTATGTTATGCACGTGTGTTTGTTAAATAAATAATATGCCTGCTTGCTTGCTTGGTGTATATGTGTTTTCTTGTTTTCTTTTCTTTCTTCCCTCTGTTTAAACGCCAACGGGATGTCTTCTTATTCTTGCTGTTAAAATACAGCAGATGGAGAGGAGATCGGCCCGGATCCAGCAACGCCGCGAACAGCGAGCTGAAAGGCGAGTACCGGAAGAAGAGGAACGTGTCGAACCACCACCAAGAGGCAGACAGAATCGGGGAAATCGCAGAGCGCAACTGCTAGAACATGGGCATGAAGAACAACCACAGGGCAATAATATTCAAGCACCACAAGGCAATGACGTTGAAGCACCAGGTGGGAATAATATAGTGATAGAAGAAGTTAACCAAGGAAATAATGAAGGAGGACAAGAACTTCCACCACCTCCTCCGCCCACCTTAGCAGAAGTGATGGATCGCCAAACACGTCTTATGGAGGCACTTGCTGGAAGACGTGATAATGGAAATGGGCAAGGAAAAATGGCCCAATTTATGAGGCTTAGACCACCCACATTTGACAACTCTGAAGATGATCCTTTAGTGGCGGACGACTGGCTACGTGCTATTATCAAGAAATTGAATGCAGTAGGAGCCACGGATGAGGAAAAAGTCACCTTGGCCACACACCGGCTAGTTGGACCCGGCAGTGAATGGTGGGAAAATTACCAAGATCGTTGACGATGTCATCACTTGGGAAGAATTCAAGGAAGCATTCCCGCCTACCACATTCCCGAAGGAGTAATGGAAATGAAAGCCGAAGAATTCCGCTATCTAAAGCAAGGTGCAATGACGGTGAATCAATATATCCGAAAATTTATGAAGCTATCCCGTTATGCGCCCGATGCTATCGATACCGATAAAAAGAAGCGAGATATGTTTCGAGAAGAGGTCTTAACTCACGGCTTAGAACACAAATAGTTAGCAAGCGTCTACCCCGATTTTAACACTATGATGAATCGGACAATCTTCCGGATTTGAACAATTGAAAGCCGAAGGAGAAAAGAAGCGGAAATTTAATAAGCTAAGTACACGAAGCAAGAAAGGACGCAGCGATTTAAGACCAACAATGCTCCAAGATATCAACCCACTATGCAGTACAGGACGCCTGGATCATTTAACACCCAACCGACGGCTTCCACTTTTCGAAACAATAGTACCGTTAATCAGCCCAAAAATAATAATAGCAATACCACCTCATCCTCAGATCAAGTATGCTTCAGATGTCGCCAACCTGGACACAGGATAGCCCAATGCCCATATGCTAATCAAGCGCTGCCCCTGCTCCCGCACCTTCCACGGAAGTAACCGAACCGCAGCCTCGGGAGTTGGATGAAATGGACCTCGAACTCGGGTCAACGAGAGAAGGAATACCCAAACTTTTGGGCGAGGTGGAGTCAACCACATTAGTGCGGAAGAAGTACATGATGCACCTGACGTTGTGTACGGTGAGTTTCTCGTTAACTCTGCTTCTGCAAGCGTGTTGTTTGATTCTGGAGCTTCGCACTCTTTTGTTTCTCGCTTGTTTTGTATCTAAAAATAATTTAAGAACGGTGTTATTAGCCACCCCTCTATTGATACGCACCCCGGAGCTGTTCTCAAATGCTTCTTAAAATGTCCTCGAATAAAGATAATGATAAATGGTGTTGAGTTCCAAGCATTTGGTAGTTCAAGATCGAAGGATTAGATGTAATATTGGGAATGGATTGGTTAAGGAAACATCATGGTAATATATCTTGCCGAGATAATTCAGTGACTTTAGTAAATCACAATGGTATAAAGGTTGAATGTCACCCCTAAGCCCCAAATGTTGAACCGATGGTTTGCGGTATAGAAGCTAAGACCGTTGAAGAGGTGCCGTAGTATGTGAATATCCCGATGTATTCCCGAAGATCTCCCCGGAATGCCTCCGGATAGAGATTTGGAATTTATTATTGATTTGATACCGAAACTGCTCCAATAGCAAAGAGACCATATCGGATGGCAGCTAATGAACTAGAAGAGTTAAAGAAGCAGCTACGAGAATTACAGGAAAAAGGGTACATTAGACCAAGTTCATCACCATGGGGATCGCCAGTTTTATTCGTGAAGAAGAAGGATGGAAGCCTCCGAATGTGTATTGATTATCGCTCACTAAATGAGGTGACCATCAAGAATAAATATCCACTACCTAGAATTGATGATTTGTTCGATCAGCTAAAAGGAGCCAAATATTTCTCAAAAATAGATTTGAGGTCAGGCTATTATCAACTAAAAATCCGACTTAGTGACATACCAAAAACGGCATTTGTAACTCGCTATGGGCAATACGAGTTCACTGTAATGCCATTTGGATTGACGAATGCGCCTGCATACTTCATGAACTTGATGAACAAAGTATTTATGGAGGAACTAGACAAGTTTGTGGTAGTGTTTATCGATGATATCCTCATATACTCAAGAAGTGCCGAGGAGCATGAACAACATTTGAGAGTAATATTAAATAAAGCGAGAGCCCATGAGCTATACGCCAAATTTAGCAAATGTGAATTTTGGCTACAGGAAGTTGCTTTTCTAGGACACATTATTAATGCGGATGGAGTTAAAGTGGATCCGAGAAAAAGTGAAAGCGTATCGAGAATGGAAACAACCCACAAATGTGACAAATTCGTAGTTTCCTTGGATTAGCCGGTTACTACCGAAGGTTCATCGAAGGATTTTCGAAAATTGCTAGACCCATGACAGCCTTGACTCAAAAAGGAAAAGAATTTAAATGGACGAGATGCATGCGAAAAGAGTTTCCAAGAATTAAAGACAAGGCTAACTACAGCCCCCGTACTCACATTGCCGACATCCACAGAGGTTTTGTAGTATATTGTGACGCCTCCCGACAAGGTTTAGGATGTGTCCCGATGCAAGACAATAAAGTCGTCGCCTACGCCTCAAGACAGCTAAAGAAGCATGAGGAAAATTATCCGACACACGACCTCGAATTAGCAAAGCTGTAGTGCACGCACTAAAAATATGGAGGCACTATCTTATTGGAAATAAATGTGAAATATTCACGGATCATAAGAGTTTAAAATATATTTTTACCCAATCGGACTGAACTTAAGGCAAAGGAGATGGCTAGAATTAATTAAGGATTATGACTTGAGCGTACAATATCATCCGGGTAAAGCCAACGTAGTTGCTCATGCGTTAAGTAGAAAATCTTATTGTCATTATATGACCACTTTGAACCGAAGACCGAAATAGCACAGAAGTACGCCAATTAAATCTACGAGATTGTACCATATGGCACATTAAATACTCTACACTTACGTCCAACGTTGGAAGACCAGATAAAGGAAGCCCAAATCAAAGACAAGGAAATACAACGTCTTAAGAAGAGAAGTGCTGACAAAGAAATTGAAGGATTTAAAGTCGACGAGCAAGGGACATTATGGTATGAAAATCGGATATGTGTACCCAGGGATGATAAGCTGAGGAAGCTAATATTAGATGAAGCCCACTGTTCAGCATACTCTATTCATCCAGGTTCGACAAAAATGTATATGGATCTTAAGCAAAAATATTGGTGGGCCGGAATGAAGCTAGATATAGCAGATTATGTGGCACGATGCGACACATGCCGAAGAGTGAAAGCGGAACACCAACGACCAGCCGGATTACTCCAACCGTTGCATATTCCGACATGGAAATGGGATGAGATCGTATGGATTTTATAGTGGGGCTACCCGGGACACGAAAAGGAAATGATTCGATATGGGTTATAGTGGACAGATTAACTAAAGTAGCTCACTTCATCCCTGTAAGGATCAGAGACCGAGGAGATAAACTAGCACAACTATATATAGATAATATTCTTAAATTACATGGTGTCCCAAGCCGAATTGTGTCAGACCGAGGCACACAATTCACCTCTCGATTTTGGAAAAGTCTACACACCGCCTTAGGCACCCGTCTAGACTACAGTTCAGCATACCATCCACAAACGGATGGACAAACGGAACGAGTAAATCAGATATTGGAAGATATGCTACGTGCATGTGTACTCACATACGGAAAAGATTGGGAAAAGAGTTTGTCCTTCGCCGAATTTTCGTACAATAATAACTATCAAGCGAGTCTAAAAATGGCTCCATTCGAAGCATTATATGGAAGAAAGTGCCAAACACCTTTGATGTGGTCGAAGTTGGTGAACGAACTCTATTTGGACCGGATATGATTAAGGAGGCTGAAGAACAAGTTGCTAAAGTCCGAGAAAATTTAAAGGCAAAGACAAAGCGAGTATTTAAAAGCTATGCGGACACAAGACGAAGACCGTTGGAATTTCAACCAGGAGATTTTGTCTATTTGAAAGTGTCCCCTATCGAGGCACCCGAAGATTCCAAGTCCGAGGAAAATTAGCACCACGATATATTGGACCTTACAAGATTTTGAAAAGAATTGGAGCCGTAGCCTACCGCCTAGAGTTGCCCCGAAATGTCGGACGTACACAATGTGTTTCATGTATCACAACTAAAGCAATGCTTGAGAGTGCCGGAAGTAGAGCAAGTACCCTTGGAACTAATGGACCTACGGCGACTTACAATACCAAGAGAGACCGATTAAAATTTTAGACATCGCCACAAGGCAAACAAGGAGAACAGCAGTAAGATTTTGTCGAGTACAGTGGAGCAACCACACTGAGGCAGAAGCCACATGGGAAAGAGAGGACGACCTTAAAAAGGAATTCCCATACCTATTCGAGGAACAATATGAATCTCGAGGACGAGATTCTCTTTAAGGGGGGTAGGTCTGTAACACCCTGGTTTTTTGACCCGTTTTGAAAATCACTAAAAAATTTAAACCTTTTTAAAATTGTATGCGTAGGTTTATTTTTATGTTGCGAATAGATTTTATAAATAAAATAATCTTGCTTGAGTGAAGTTGTCATGTTGCTTTTCCTTTGATTGTTGAACTTATGGTGGTACTATCCCTTGATATCTTTTTTGAATCCCTTGAATCATCATCAATTGTCTCTTAAACGAATTCGGGAAAGTAATAAAGAAATAAAAACCATCTCGGGCTCACTCCTCTCCTCACGTAGGCTGAAGCCACACCCACGGCCCAAGATGGCACAGCAGCGGCAGCCCATCTCCCTCTTCCTTCTCTTTCTATTTTATCATCGAGATGAACAGGCCAGCATCGTCGTCTTCCTGCCCGCGAATCTCGCGTCCGAGCTCGCAAAGCACCGACCCGCTGTGGCCCCTCCCGGTACAGAGGAAGACAAGTGCACGAGCACCAGCTGTCCACCGCCCCGAGCCATCCCATCACCCTCCTCCTCCTTCCCCGAGCAGCACCGTGCCATCACGTCCACAAGGACGACCGGCACAAGAATCCTGCCGGCGCCATGGACGCGACCTCACGAAGCACCGACCTCGCCGGAGCAAGCGGACGAGCAGGCGACCAGCTCATCTCCTAGATATTTCCCGAGCTCGACCACGTGCATTCATGGCTTGGGAAAATATCGGGCCGGCGGATGAAATATCGCCGCCGCCGTCGCACCGCCATTGCTGCCTATAAATAGGCCGGCAACGACACCGCAGCTCCCAAGCTCACCACTCCCAGCTCCATTGGAGCCCGGAACACACCATCTCCCCATCTGTTCCCATCCTCCACCTCCGCACCGAGCTCAATCCCATTCATTTCCAAGTCCGCAGCCGCCGCCGCCATTGGAGCGAAGCTTCAGTGCCAAGCCGCCGAGAGCTTCTCCGGCCAAGTTGGAGAGTCGAGGTGAGTCCCCGATTGCTGCTCTACTTTTCCTGTCATCTCTGGTTCACCCTCACTCTATTGTACCCTCGCCACCGTGCAGCATCCGCCGTCGGGCCATGGCTTCATGCCGCTTCCATGGTCACCAATGGCGAAGCCTGGACAAGTACGTAACCACTCTGCGTGCACACACACACATATATATCTCACACACACAAACTCGTATATACTTCACACACACACACGTATATATCTCACACACACAAACCCGTATATACTTCACACACGCACACTTATATATCTCACACACACACACGTACATACCTCACACACGCGCACACACACACACTCACGTACACACACAAGCACATGCACACAACCAGCGTATGCCAGTGCCTAGGCACTCAGTGCAAGAGCAAGCACATCACGTCACCACGCCGCCGCAAGTGGAAGCCGCCGCTGGAGCCATGGTCGGCACTGCCGCCGCCCGGCCGCTCAAGGTCACCGCACTGGTGCCATGGCCGGCACCGCCGCCGCCCAGCCACCGGCGTCTCGTGTCACCGAGCGCCGCCGGGTGCTTGAGTCGCAGTTGCTTCCGCCACAATTAGCACGGCGAGTCCGTGGCCCCGCTCCGTTTCCGGCGACGGGCAGGATGCGTTTCGTATCCGTTCTCATCCATCCCTCTGTCTTTCTCTGACTTTGTGTACAGCAAGTAACCACTAGTCTTAGCCAGTCAAGAGGAGAGGCAAGGATGACACACGGTCAAGAAGAGAGGCAAGGATGACACACATGCCAGCAACAGTCTTGGCGTGAGTTCAGTTCACGCTTGGCCACAGTTCAGTTCACGTACACGGTGCATTGCACAGGTCACACTGGCAGTATACAAAGAGCGTTGGGAATCTATTTTCCTTGCATCCAATAATTCCCAGAAAATTCCTAAAAACACTAGAGCCATCCCAGAACTCATCCATGCCCGTACTTCGCCACTTTATATTCCTAGAGATTCTACCCAGTTTCCAATAATATATAGTAACTTCTATAAATCATATCTTCGTAATTTTAACTTCCGTTTCCACAAAACCACCACCGAAATCCCTCTAAAATCTTGCTCTTTTTGTTTTATCCAATACCACCATATAGTTCTTTGTTTGTTTTGTGTTGCTTCTATGTTTAGCAGTAGTCTTATTCGTTCGTGACGATCGACAGAGGGCGACGACTACCAGGAAGGCGAGGACCCGGACTACGTCGGATCGGAAAGCGAGTTCAACGAAGGCAAGTCCTAACTCCCCCTCTTTCCACCACCATCATATTATACCATATTTATTATAACTTGATTTTACGATACTATGGGATATTGTGATTATGAGTTGAGCTATGTGAATATATGAGATGTTAATGAAACCAAACTTGTTTTGACGGAGCGAGTGAGGGTAATTTATGTGATATAAATTACTTTGGTAGGTTCGCTGTGTGGGTTCCTACGGGAGATACTCGTTTCGGTCGTATAAGGACCGGTTCATAGGCCATCTCACCTAGTCTGCTTTTACGTACAGCCACATGTCTATATGGGTAGACCTGATCTCACACCCCGTTAGGTAGAAGTATAATATCCACTAGGAGGCCGGAGTGGCAACGGACTAACAGGAGAGGACACGGTTGCTAAGTGATCTCCGTAGTCTGATCGGCATGGTTGCTGAGTGATCTTCCATGTAAAACTTATTGTTGTGCTTTGTGCGGGCACCTTTATATATTGAAAATGGGATGCCGAGTGATCATCCCAATGGATCGTGTGAACATCCAACCACTAAGGATTTTGGGATGCCGTGTGATCATCCCTAAAGCCGTGTGGGTTCCGATCCCCGAGTAGACCGTAGTGGAATTATATGAAAACCTTAGGTCGCACCATCCGGTACGAGGTCTTGTTAGGCCCGTCGCACCACTAGCTATGGTGTCGGCTACGTCTATCATGTGGGGAAAGTTGTACCCTCTCGCAGAGTGTATTGATCCTATTCGAATAGCCACGTCCTTGGTAATGGGCAAACACTAGGATGAGGTCCCCTTTGATTAAATATTCTGTATAATGTGCTAATGACTTTAATTGGTTTAATGATAATCCGGGAACTGGCGAGAATGGTGATGCTCTCCCAGGGCCCAAACCCCCCTTTATTAAAATTATGTTACCACCTCTACCATCCACCCTTTGTTGGGACTTGCTGAGTACTTTATGTACTCACCCCTTCTTGACTCACGCGATAACGATCACGAGGAGGACTACGACATCAATGAGGAGGCGAACGACGAGGACTAGGAGTCACGTGAGGACCTATCGGAGATCTTTGGAAGGACGTACTAGGACTTAGGGTTTCGACCGCGCTCAAGCATGCCTCGTGGAATAGTGTGTATCGCTTCGCTGTAGTTTCCGTTGTAGTAGCTGCCACCCCTATGTAATAAAACCGCCGTCTCACGGCGATGGAACATCGTTAGTTATGTAAGGCCTATGGCTATGTCGTTGGAACATTGACTATTGTAAGACCTTATTCATATTTATCAATAAAGCTCGGATTTTATATTATATAAATGTGTGTACCATTTCTGTTTGTGTGCGTATTTGTGCATGATCCTGGCGCAAATACGAATACTTTTCGACTCCTAAATTTAGGGGCCGACACGCAATCTCCACACAAGACAAGGATCCACAAGCCACGAGCAATCCACTAGAGTATCCTTTCGCGAACTCCCGCGGGGAAGGATCAAGAACCCCTCACAAGAACCCGGTGTGGCCTCAAACAATCTCCAACTCGAGCTCAACCACCACCCGCTGCTCCAAACCGTCTACGGTGACGGGAATCACCAAAGAGTAACAAGAATCCACAGCTCACTCGATGAATAAGTGCCTCTAGATGCAACTCTCAATGCAAATCACTTGTTCTCACTCAAATCTCTCTCAAGATTAGCAAAGGAATCAAAGAGATGAGTGGGGGAGTGTCTCTCTTGCTCAAAGTATGCTCAGGTATGAAGAAATAGCGAAGAGACCTCCCCAAGACCGGCCAACCCTCTATTTATAGACCCAAGGTCGAAATAGAGCCGTTGCCCTCAGGCTGGTGCTCCAACACGCGCCGGACGCGTCCACCGCTGCCCGCCGGACGCGTCCGGCGCTCTTCAGCGCGTCGCGATCCGCGGACCGTTGGAAGCTTCAACGTTCAAACCCTGCTGACCTGGCGCGTCCGCCGCCTGCGTCCGACGCGACACGCCGGACGCGTCCAGCGTCTCAGCGCGCGCGAGCCAGAAACTCAGAAGTTTCTGGTCGGCGTCTGACGACCCGTCGGACGCGCCACGGCCGCGTCCGGCGCTCACAGCGCCCGGCCAGCACGCCCGAGCCAGCCAGCACGCGCCGGACGCGTCCGGCCCGCCTGGCCGCGCGTCTGGCACTCACCAGCGCCTAAGCCAGCAGCCTAGCCAGCTCAACACGCGCCGGACGCGTCTGACCCGCGTCCGGCCAGCGTCCGCTGCCTTCTGAAGAAGAATTCTCCGTAGAATCTTGCGCCGTCTTCGCTCCAAGTCCAATCTCTTGCCTTGAGTACCAACTCCACCAAGTGTAGACCTCGTCTCACGCACCGGAGTTAGTAGTACAAGCACGACCACGTCGGCAAGAGTTAGCCCTCTAGTTAGTCTCTCATGCATCATGCAAAGTCGCAACTAGAGGCACTTAGGACCGCGAATGAAACCGAGGAAACCCCTCTTGATAGTCGGTTATCGATCCTAAATGTGGTGACACTCGCTAAGTGTCTCGACCACCAAACCGGAAAGCCCTATCAAGTATACCTTCGCCTTGATCTCCATGGGCCTCCGTCGGAGCTTGATCACCTCACATGTCCACCATGTTCGTCACCGTGATCACCATGCTCCATCATCCACCATCACGTTGCTATGTGTCTAACCACACTTAGAGTAAAGCATTAGCAACGTTTAGTGTCATTAATTATCAAAACCAAACCGGAGCTTTCAGTAGGTCAGGTATTTCATGAGTACAATGAATAAATTCATCATTAGCCACTTTCACAGGAACAGGATTGGGCAATGCTCTCTTCCCACTGATCTTTTCTGCCATTGCTTCACTGATAAAACAGTGAGAGCTGCCTGAGTCAAGCAACATAAATGTCTCTTGCTTTGCAATGAACCCCCTCAGTCTAACTGTTTGATGATTCTTTGTGCCCTTTATAGCTTGAAATGGGATTCCCATAAGCTCATCACCAGAACTCTCATCTTCATCATCCTCAACAATAACTTGATCACCTGGATCTTCAGGAAGTGTGGCCCACACCTCTTCCATAACGCGGAGAGACACCTGCTGATATTTGTGTCTAGGATGCCAACTCTCTCCACATTTGAAGCACAAGCCCTTAGACTTCCTGTACTTCTTGAGTGATGACAACTTGTCTTCAGTTCTAGCTTCAGATTTTGATTCAACATTCCTCTTGCCTTCACCTGAACCAGAAGAGTATCTTGATGGAAACCCTGAATTGTAGCTCTGTTTATACCCATCAGATGCATTCCTCTTGTGGGAATCACCCTTTTTAGAGAAAGAGTAGATACCCAGTAGCGCCTCCTCCTGCAATAAGGCCAGAGAACTAGCAGCATCCAGATTTCGTGGTTTATGAACCATCACAACAGCTTTGATTTCAGGTTTAAGACCATCTACAAACCTATTGGTGATCACAGACATGGGAATTATGGGGTCATGTGCTAGGATTTGGTGGGTAAGATCACAAAACTGCTCTATATAGTCATTGACACTACCAGTCTGACGAACGTGGAAAAAGTATCTAATAAGATAACTAGCTTCATCCTTATCAAACTTGTCAAAAACTGCCTGACTAAACTCTTCCCAACTCATAGCAGACACTGATTCCTGAGCTATTTGATACCACAAAGCTGCTGAACCAGTCAAATTCATAGTAGCATACCTAACCCAGAGTCTAGGATCTACATCATACACATCAAAGAAGGACGCACAATTCTTAAGCCACATCTTAGGCTGGTTACCATCAAACCGAGGAAAAGCTAAATCAGGCATAGCAGGATTATGTAACAGGGGTTTGACACAGTGATCACCAAGTAGAATTCCTAAATTCCTAGCAAGACTGGAAGTGAGTTGGGACTGATTGACCGCACCTCTGGTTTGATGTTGGCCAGGGGTGGCGGTGTAAACCACCCCATGGCCAGCCTCGCGATGGTCTAACGACCCAGACGCCTCTGCATCAGAAGAGGACTCCAGCGTGAGGGAGCACGGCGCCTTCAGAGCCGGAGAGGGCTTTGAACTCTCCGGATCCGACGAGTTGTTCACCAGAACACTTCCATTGGGTAGAGGTATTACTTGAGGGATTCCGCCGAGTACCTTGGTCACGACATCAGTGAGCTCGGACATGGTGTCCTCCAGCTCGCGGAAGCAGTTATCGACCGCCGGCTTCCATAGGAGCATCTCGGTCTTCAACTCTCTCATCTCCTTCATCGACGCCTTCGCTTCCTTGAGATCTGACTTGTTCTCATCCAAGCGAGCCAGGATCTGACCGAATTGTTCTTCCGGCTTCGTCATGGTCACTTGTTTGCGGGTGGAGTAATGATGCGATGCCAGTGCGCGATCTCTCCACAAGCGATCTCGCGGTGCCCGGGAATTACAGGGGATTCAACCCGGCGGCAACAGCTCACTGCCGTTCGGGGATTCCGGTCCGACCCAAGGCGTTTGCAGAGTTCACCGATGAAATCTCGAGATCTAGCGAATGGAATCGAATCGGGAAATTGGTGGAGTGGTGGATCGGTAGCGAGCTGATACCAATGATAGTCGAACAGGATAGCTAGGTACTAACCCTGAACGGGAAACTCGAACTCGGCACTCCCAGCGATCACCGGAGAGCCCGCCGCCGCAGCCAACCGGCTCAGTTTTCAGTTACGTGTTCAAGTCTGCCTTCTCCTCTCCTCTCTCAACGATACATAGGCGCAGCAGCGCCTCCGCCGTTACATGGGCCAACAGAAGTAAACTACTTTGGGCCTATTACATATTTAGTTCCGCCCGAGCCGTAGACATTTGGGTTGGGCTTCTTGTTTCGCTTCAGACGGCCCGTGACGCCTCCATCAGCTGGTGCTTGATCTTCATTGTCATCAGGCGCACCTTCTTCATCATCATCAGGTCGAGCAGGTCCAGGTACATCAGATGAGCCGGGCATTCTGGTAACAGCGCCGCTGCGGGATCCGATGCTGCGCAGGGAGGAGCGTTTCGCGCTTGACGAGCCGAAAATTAGACGTTGTCGATACGTGCAGCAAAACTTGTTTATTTTTTTTATTTTTTTTTGAGAAACAGCAAAACTTGTTTAGTTAAAATTTTGGGCCGGGCCACCAAACACCAAAGCGTCGAGTTTGGGCCAACTCCGACCTTCGATTAAGCTAGTCCTCAGGTCCACACTTCTTCACTCACGAAACGAGAGTACAGTGTGCCCAAGATATTTCTGTACCTCGCGAGAGCATTCAGTTTGTTTGACCTAAATGTAGCCTAGCCCTTTGCGTGATCAAGCGAATAATTAAGCGTACGTCTCAGTCTCAGCCAAGCGCCTGAATCTTGCGATGCGTCTCCGCTGTTGACTTCAGTTCCAGTTCGAGAAGAAGGGACGACAAGCATGTACGTCGTCGCGAGGAGGGAGAAAGAGGAAGATGGGGCTGTTAGTTGGTGCTGATCGATCGAAACAATATAATGTTTGATGAGAAACAAAACAACATATACTGACGAATAATTAACTCCACAATGCAATGCAGTAGTCGTCACCGCACCGCTTTCGTGGCTCATCAGGGTCGGCGACGCAACGGAATAATCAGCTAAGACGACGGCCTGGCAACCTACGATTACGATCTGATCTGCACACACGTACGCGTATATAAGGTAAATATATAAATTGTACGTACAAGCGAACCCCGGTAGAGATTCGAGGGCCATGCATAGAGGACAGAATTCGCACCAAGCTGCTCATCGTGTGCCCGCAGGGGATTAGAATTCGGATGGATCACGTATGCACTCTAGCACGAAAATATAGTTCGCTTTTGCAACCAAAAGCGAGCACGTCGGTGATCCTCCGATCCTCTCTGCTCTACACACCTCGCGGTTAACTTTTCAATGCAACCGGTGTCTTCTGCCTCTTCTGGAGGATAATTCACCTACAAAAATGGTTTGCTTTTGCAACAAAAAGAGAAAGTTGACCAACCCGTGGGAACACGGCTGCACTAGCAAAGGCACTACTTATGCCGGGACCCAACGTGTTAGCAACTTTACTTAACCATCGACGATAGCGGCCCAGTATCTATCATCTGAAGAAACTTCAGGAGATCACACTGCTTAATTAAATAATCCTTGATGAAACTAGCTGGCCAAAACTCCAGGCTTCCATGCGTAAACACTACAGTTGCCATGCGCATTCACGCATCAGCTACCTAGCTAGCGCCCAGTGCAGACGCTACTAGCAGTAGTTCAGATTCAGAGTAACGCTGACGCATGCATGCAGCCGCGCGAGGGAGGCGGCCGTGGTTTCACGCTGGGACGATTCGTGTCCTGGCACGATGATGAACTTTTGGGTGTGGCCAGAGATAAACGGATAGATAGACTACCCACCGCCTGCGCGCTAGCGAGTTCCACAAAAGTTAGTGAAAACAGACGGACGCAGCCTAGGAATTCAGAGAATTCAAATCAGGGATTATGTACACACTCAACTGCACGTCTGCACCGCCGTCAAGGTCTCAAGGATGATTCACGTCGTACTGGCCCGGCGTCCAGAGTCGTCGTCCATTGACAATAGGAGGATCTAATTGCGCTTCAATTTGCCCCCCCACCCACCCACCCCACCCCACCCCCCCCCCCCCCCCCCAACCCACCCACCCACACACACACACCCCACCTAACTCAAATTTGGAAATGTTTGAAAAAAGGAAAAGATTTGTACTGATAAACAAATGCTGCTAGTCGACTTCTGTGAACCTTACATCCACTCTAGGAAAAACAATCCACGATCAAGTTATATATAGTAAATGTTCGATTCGCAAAAATGAATTTAGAAATGTTCAGGTCAAGAAAAAAGTTGTTCATTCTACTGTGGAAAATGGTGCACTAACAGGAAGCTCGGTGAACCGATAGAAAAATTGTATCTTTATTGTTGATCTATTCACCTTTTTCCATTCGGTTTACGAACAGTTATTTTTTTTCATTTTTCGTCGGTATTTGATATTGTTCTGTCGGTTTTAGACCAATAGAAAATTTTGGGTTTAAAAATTTTGCGTCATGACAAATTGTTATAACAACGTAACAAAAATTTGGATGGCAAATCTGATCGAGCAGTTGTGGTTCATATGGATATATACAGAAGTGGCCTCTAAAACTGCCCATCACAACATGTCATGGTTAAACGACAACGGTAGAACTGTCAGTGGAACGCTACCCATCAGGGTTTAAATCCTGGTGCTGATCCTTAATTAGCTCCGCCCCGGCCTCTGGCTTCGTTGAGGCTCGGGCGCCAGAAGACAACACCTCGATCCATCGAGGCTCGGGGGCTCCCAAGCGCTACCCCTTGGCACAGCGTTGTGCCGACTGCCGAGACAGGAAATAAATCAGGGCCTGTTTGGATTGAAGTATTTTCACAGGAATTTCACAGGAACAAGAACCTCCATAGAACGTTTAGTTAATCTCTTGAGAGAAGAGGAATTAAACTGGTATGAGAGAGCCAAGGTTAAAACCCTATTGGAAGGGGATGCTAACACTCGGTTCTTTCATCTGGTTGCCAATGGAAAACACCGCAAACAACACATCTATAAACTTGAAAACGATCAAGGTGTTGTCGTAGGTAATGAAAACCTCAAAAGTCATATCACGACTTATTATAAAGATCTATTTGGCCAACCAGAAGATCCTGATATCTCCCTGATGGAAGATCAAAACCTGGATATCCCACAGGTATCGCCGGAGGAAAATGATATCCTAATAAGCCCATTCACTGAATCAGAAGTGAGGGAAGCGGTCTTCCAAATGGAGCATAATAAAGCTCCGGGCCCAGATGGTTTTCCAGTGGAATTCTATCAGGTCTTTTGGGAAGTTATCAAGGGTGATCTTTTACCCTTATTTGAGAAATTTCATAAAGAGGCTCTTGACCTATGTAGCCTGAATTTTGGCATTATTACCTTAATCCCAAAGGTGAATAATGCCACTAGAATTCAACAATATAGGCCGATTTGTGTTCTTAACATGAGTTTCAAAATATTCACTAAAGTGGGCACAAATAGGCTTAATTTAGTAGCTAAAACTGTAGTGAGACCAACACAAACTTCTTTTATGTCAGGCCGTAACATTATGGAAGGGGTCGTTATCTTATACGAAACCGTCCATGAACTTCACACCAAAAAAAGGGATGGTGTCATTTTCAAAATCAACTTTGAAAAGGCATACGACAAGGTGAAGTGGTCTTTCCTCCAGCAAATGCTACGTATGAAAGGTTTCTCCCCAAAATGGTGTCGTTGGATTGAAGCAAAGGTGACCGGAGGGAGCGTGGGCGTCAAAGTTAATGATGACGTGGGACCCTACTTCCAAACCAAATGGGGTGTCAGACAGGGAGACCCTATGTCACCCATCTTATTTAACATCGTTGCAGATATGTTAGCTCTTCTTATTAACAGAGCGAAAGCCAATGGTCAAATAAGAGGTGTCATCCCCCATCTTATAGATGATGGTTTATCCATGCTGCAATATATAGATGACACCATTATCTTCATTGATCATGATCCAGAGCAAGCACAGAATCTAAAACTGCTGCTTTGCGCTTTCGAACAGCTATCTGGATTGAAGATCAATTTTCACAAGAGTGAAGTCTTCTGCTATGGTGCAGCTAAAGAGATAGAAAATTTCTACACCAACCTCTTTGGTTGTAACGCAGGGGAGTATCCCTTCAGGTATTTAGGGATCCCTGTGCACCATAGAAAACTCCTTAATTCTGAATGGAGCAAGATAGAAGACCGGTTTAAACAGAAACTCTCTTGCTGGAAAGCAAAATACCTGTCTTATGGGGGAAGACTAGTTTTGCTGAACTCAGTTCTAAGCAGCCTGCCCATGTTTATGATGTCCTTCTTTGAGATTCCCAAGGGAGTACTTAAAAGGCTAGATCATTATAGATCAAGGTTCTTCTGGCAAGGTTCCTCTCATAAACACAGATACTGACTTGCCAAATGGGACATCATATGTCATCCTAAGGACCAAGGAGGACTAGATATCCTTAATTTGCATCTGCAAAATAAATGCCTTCTAACCAAATGGTTGGTCAATCTATTAAACACAGATGGCATGTGGTAGTCTATGCTACGGAATAAATACCTAAACTCCAAGTGCCTGACCCAAGTGACAGCCAAACCCAACGACTCTCATTTTTAGAGAGGCCTCATGCAAATCAAAGATGAGGTACTAGCTAAAGGTTCCTTTAATATCAAGGATGGAACTAACACTAGGTTTTGGGAAGATGTATGGGTAGGTGATAAGCCTCTGAAAGTGAAGTATCCATCACTATTTAATATAGTGCGGGATCCCCACGCAACGGTGTCAAAAGTAATGACTACCAACCCACTAAACATCTCCTTTAGAAGAGTTCTGGTGGATAATAAACTTTCAGAGTGGCTTAGTTTAGTAACACGAATCTCCAATGTCGAATTGGTGGCACGAACCAGACCACTTTAAATGGTCCCTAACCAAATCTGGGTTATTCTCTGTGCGTTCCATGTATCAACATCTTATTGATACACGGACACCTTTTCGGCATAGGAAGATTTGAAAGATAAAAATTTCTCTAAAAATTAAAATCTTTCTTTGGTTCTTACAAAAGGATGTCGTTTTAACTAAAGACAACCTTGAGTCGAAATGTATCTCATTGTAATGGGAATGAAAACATCCAACATTTATTTCTAGATTGTCCCCTTACCAAAATGATTTGGAGGATTATTTTCTTTGCTACTAATCTAACCCCACCTAGATCAATCAACCACATGTTTACTAGTTGGCTCTCTAATCAACATAAAAGGATTAGGGAATTGATTTGGGTGGGGTGGCTGCAATGTGCTGGGCTATCTGGAGATGCCGCAATGATGTTGTTTTTTAATCAAATGAAATATAAGTCTATTATGCAGGTAATTTTTAGAGGAGCATATTGGTTACGCTCGTGGGCTCAATTGCAGCGTGATGGGACAGCCAAGGACGCACTCTCCACGATGAGCAAGAAGTTAGAAGTCATTGCTCTAGAGTTATCCAATAAAGGATGAAAACATTTATATTGTTTGAACTAACGTCCCGATCGGTCATTCGATCTATAAGACAGTGGCTTTCTCTTTTGTTATACACAACCTTTGTAATAATTGGTTGTGTACATCCTTGGATGTAGAGGCCAGATATTTTATCCATTATCTAAAAAAAAGCTAGGGAAAAGTTGAATGCATGTGCAAGGCAGGCTTGGCTCAGGATGTTAGTCGATACGCAAAAAGCCATTATTCGGGATGGACGTTACTCTATTTTTGAAGTCTATTTAGACCAAAACCCAGAAAGTTATGATGCTGCATGCGTATTCTGTTTGGAGGATTAAAGGATTGGAAAGAAGGGAGCTTTTTTTAACATGGAAAGAAGGGAATTTGCATTGCATTGCACGGCATATGCTTAAAGAGTAATTTTCATGTGAATACAAGTACTTTTAGTGTTGTTTTCAATAAGTTATCAGAGTCATATAGATCCGCCCCTTGCTGTCTCTGCATGTGTCAGTGGTCAGCATGGCAAGCCCTATCATATTGTTGGTTCTTCATTTTGCTTCAACACGAATTGCGACGTCCTAGAATGGGGTTTCTCCTCCTCGTCGTCCTCTTCCCAGAAAGGGGAGTCATCAAGAGATCACACTGAGAGAAATCCCAAGCTATGGAAGAAGATCTAGAAGTTGCCCAGCCCACCAAAGATAAAGCAAATGATGTGGTGGACAGCTCATAACAACCTTGCGCTCAAAGTTAATATCAAAAACAAGAAGATCGATCAGGATCCTAGGTGCCCGGTTTGTTCTAGGTATGATGGAGATGGGGCTCATTGCTTCTTAAAGTGCAAAGAGGTTCGTAAGTGCTGGCGGGAGTTGAGTCTTGAAATGATCAGATGTCATTTGGTCCAAGCTAAAACAACAGAAGATTTTATTGGCGAGGTGTTGACGGTAATTAAGTATCATTTTTATACCGTCAACGCAGCAAGAGAAAGGACTAAAATGGGTTCATTTATTAGATATAGGGGTTACACTGATAGAATTCCATGAGTTTTGGTGATTGTCTATTTCTGCACGGGGTTATCAGGAAAGAACCTAAAGAAGGCCCACATGTCGGCATTACATAAAGATAAAGACCGAACGGGTAAAAAAGAATACTCTAGAAGACTCGGGAAGGCGACCCCTGGAAGCTGGGCCCCATCTAGCAGCCTCCAGGGGCGGCCGACTCCCCCCTTGGGGCGGCCGCCTCTCCACCTCAACCAATGAGGTTGAGTCTCGCGGATTATGCCTCCACCGCCTTTGAGGATGAATAATAATCGTCTGTTTAGGTCGGTTTGATCCGAGGGCTGTGGTGCATTCTAGAGGGCTATATATTCAGAGCCCCTGACCCCAGGAAAAACCCTAATTCATTCTCTATTCATTCATCTGAGAGAATTCAGAGAAGCCAGAGCCACCATCTCAATTAGAGCTCCATAGTTTAGTAGCATAGCTATATAGGAATAGATCTAGAGGGAATCAAGCCTAGCTTGGAGTCCGGATCTGTCGGAGTTCTTGGTAATTCCCCTCTACATTCTTGTAATATTCATCATTGTTCGTGATACTATGAATAGTACTTTATTCTATTCTGTTATATCAGAATTGACTTTGCTCTATTTGATTATGTTCTCAATTATATTGTTCTTAGTCTACTTTGATTATATGTTTAGCATAGTTGAACTAGAATTATATTTATGCATAGGATCGTATAGCGCTTGCTCATTAGATCGATGGGTGAGTGGTAAATATTGTGTAGGCGTGGTGCCTAGACCGTATTTATCTGCGATTGCACCCTATATTCTGGATCGTGAGGTAGATCGCGAGAGTGACAGTCCTGTTGAGTCCTCTGTAGTCCTTCTCCCGAGTATAGGTCTAGCAGAATACCCCTATTAAACTGAAGTCATTGCTATGTCTCTAGTCTTCTCTGGTAATATCACTATGCATAGATGTAACCTTTTCCCGCCATGATTGCTAGATGTTCTTGCACTAATCATTGTATGCTTTGGCTTTATAGTTAGAATAACATAGGATTATACCCTATATCATCCTAGTCCATGCTAGTGTTATAAGCTTAGAGTGCTAAGTTGACATGGTTACTATTATTTTATGTGGCTAAATGCTCTCATTTATCTTATGTCAATTATCATTCATTCCTATATTTTATGTGACACTTACCCTGTATGAGATGATAGATACAGACAAGGTTAAGCTCTCCATTATCGCATGTGCATTGCTCATCACTCATTATCCAGTGCATTCCCTTCCCAGTGGTAAAATTATAAATAACGATACCTGGATTACTCCTGGTTAAAATGCTACGATGATATTTTCTGTGCGCTTGCGGAACCCTCCTTATTTCAGTTACACTTAATAAATGTCAACAAGCATTTTTGGCGCCGTTGCCGGGGAAGGTTGAAAGCCAATGGATAATGAGCAGCATTGCACTAGATAATGAGATTGAGCGCTGTCACCATTCTCTACTCATATAGCCTTACCCTTGTCTTTCGTTTATTTTATATCTTATGCAGGGTAATGTATGAAAAAGACAACTCTTCCTGACAATTATATTGACAATCTAGAAGCTTTATTCAGGAAGACCAGAAACAAGTTGAAGAAAACCAATCAATCATCATCATCAACTCAACTTGAAAGTTTGTCGGAAGCAGAAAGTTGACCTTTCGTTCGAGACTTGACACCAGCGTTTGAAGCCATGGCGAACAAGTCACTTCGTGAGTTCTCAGCTCCCACTACGGACAACATCCGTACTGGACCAGCTGCGGACATTGACATAGCTTTCGAGCTCAAGCCTGCGCTAATCAACATGGTGCAAGCAAGCCAGTTTTGTGGGAAGGCCCATGAAGATGCTAGTGCTCATCTCCAACACTTCCTGGAGATTTGTAGCACATTCACCATCAAGGATGTCCCTAGAGATTCTATACTACTTCGCCTCTTCCCATATTTCTCACTCTTGGGGAGAGCGAAGCAGTGGTTCTACGCCAATAAGGAGAAGAATACTACGTGGGCACTATGTTCCACCAATTTCCTGGCAAAGTTCTTCCCCATGGGCAAGACAAATGCTCTTCGTGGGAAGATATCAAGCTTTCAGCAACAACATGATGAGACTGTCCCAGAAGCTTGGGAGCGTTTTCAAGATTACATCCTTGAATGTCCTCATCATGGCATGGAGAATTGGCTGCTTATGCAGACATTCTATCATGGTCTCAGCAACAGCACACGTGAGACCATAGATGCTGCTGCTGGAGGTGCATTCTTATCACTCACTATTCCTCAAGTCACAGCTCTTGTGGAAAAGATGGCATCCAACCAAGGTTGGAGTGAAGAAAGGACTCAGACCCGCAAGAGAGGTGGAGGAATGCACCAGCTGAAGGAGGTAGACATGCTGTCTGCCAAAATGGACTTGCTAATGAAGAGGCTCGATGAGAGAGCCACGGAGAAGAAAGAAGTCATGCATATACATGATGCTCGCATGACGTGTGAAGGGTATGGAGAGACGGGGCACACAGGTGCTAACTGCCCAGAGCTGAAGGAGGACGTGAACTACCTCAACAACAACAACAACAACAACAATTACTACCGTCCTCAGCAGAATCAAGGCTGGAATCAACAGCAGAGGCCTAACTACTCAGGCAATTACTCAGGCAACTACCAACCTTGTCCAAGAAGTTGGCATCAAATGACAAAGTCCTAGAGACAATCAGCAATAGAATGGATGGTTTTTCCAATGCCATCAAGAAACAAATGTGGGTGCTTGGGGGCTTTGTGATCTGAGGTCATGAAGGTGAGGTGGCTATAGCAGGTGCTGAGAATTTGGGTCCAGTTCATGATGCTCTCATCTCGGAGCTGATGGCATGCAAACAGTCCATGGAAGCTGTTGTGCACTTTGGGATGTCGAGAGTGGTCGTAGAAACTGACTCGGTTGAGTTGAAGGAGGCGATCACGTCAGAGTTTTTCGACCTCTCAGTTGGGGGGAGGTCTCATAGAGGAGATCAAGGACCTTGTTCGTGATAATTTCCAGGTTTTCGAGTTATGTAAAATTCCTAGAAGTTGTAACTCCTTTGCTCATGAACTTTCTAGAAGGTGTTTAGTTTGGGACCCGGGTCAATACCACTTCTGGCTTGACCTCCTCCCGGAGTTTGTAAAAAGTTTATGTGCTCGCGATTCATATGAGTACAAGTTAATGAATCCAAGGCAGTAGAGCCGAGGGAAAGTTAAAACAAAGAATGGGATTTCTCCTCCGGCATCACGTCGGGGGTTGAGGGGAGCGGGGATCCATTGTTTTTAATTATTTTTTTCTATTAGATTGAGTCTTAAGGTTAATGTTTCTCCATGCCAAATTGTTTGATAGTGGTGATTATTTATCTTCTCCTTCTACTCTCCGACGACGTTGTGAAGGAGAAGGTTGGGACCGTCTTCTCCATGGAGGCTCCGCTGAAGATGGGGGCGACAACTTCGACGTCAGCATCTTCATCGACAGGACGGCATGGAGACTTTTATTTGCGGACGGCGGCATCAAGGCGGAGATGATGTCGCCGCCACGGAATAATTTTCTTCGATCTCTTCTCCGTTTTGCTATGGTTAGATCTGTCCACAATGAAGGACTAGGAAGAACAATTTTCATATCAGTCTTCCTCAACCTTCGGTGTTAGAAAGAAGAAGAAGATCTTCAATTCCGTCGTTCGTTGGGCATCTGTTCTCAGGTCATCTTTCCTTGCCGAGTGTTTGCGTGTGCGATCATCCATACTGCAAAACATCTAACAGGTTAGGTTTTGAGTTGTGCTTTTCACAGTGTGGGTAATTTATTGTTATTCAAAGTGCTTGTAATATCTTGATGTACCTCGCTATCATATAATATAATTTTTTTGTCGCAAAAAAAAATTATGACATCCTAGAATGGGGTGAAGCCGGCTAGAGTAGTCCAGAGCACCTTATCCCCTTCTAAGTGTATGATGCCAAACACTATGAAGATGAAGTATAGGGACCTAGTGATTGTTCTTCAATGTATTCTTTTATATTAAGGTCTTAGTTGTAAAAAGAGTTTTCATTTAATGAAATCTACTCTTTTTTAAAAAAAAAAAAAGACAGGATCCCTTCTAGACGTGTCGATTCCCTTTTTCTTTTTTGTTGTAAGAGGAGACTTCGTTGGCTTGTCTTGTATATCACGCTCATATGGTGCTCGACGCGAGAAACACACGATTATGTGTTCCACGCATTTTGATCGAAGAAAAAGGCTAGAGATGCTCCACAAACTCGAGGTTTCTATAGAGCTCTCCATGGTGGAGTTTGAAGGTCGGAGTTTGTGGAGTAATCCCAAATTAACACCCCCTTAATTAGAATCAACCATTTTTAATTCAATTGAATGTTTTGAGAGAAATATCTCTACTTATATTTGAAAGGACATTTTGTTTGCGAGACCCATTATGGCCACAAACACTCATGTACATAAGTGTACGCTTACCCTTACTAATGCATGAACACATACACTATCCCTATGAACACCTTTGAGAAAACTGATTTGGACTAAAGAATTTCAAGATTGATGAAGTCACCAAAGATGTCTCATTATCATTGGACACGCCGCCTACCATGAAGAGAATATCGCCGTGATATCATGAAATAAAATAGATAAATCTAAGCAACCAATCAAGTCGAGGATTTAGAGGGTAGGTTTAAAAAAAACTTAACCAGTGGAGCTACGTTCCTTATTTTTGTTAATTTCTTAAGATTTTGAACCTTGCCGCAAATCAATTTTGTTCATAAAGGTGGGGATACCACCGCAGCGCACATGAAGGGTTTCAGTATTTAATTCGATTCGATTAAATGAGTTATAAACTTAGATTAAATATTAAGTAATAAGTGTATTAAAGTCTTATTAGTTTGAGAATTTTAGGTGAAGGCTGGTTTATAACATAAAGAAGTGCCGCGTGGCGAGCTGTGGCACGGCATGAGCAAACCTCCGGCGCTGGAAAAGTGGAAAGCCTGGATTGATCGCAAAAATGGCACTCGTTTGGTGGCCCTTGCTTGTCTAGCTATTTTGGATAACATAATAATTATATATTTGCACAACCAATCCTCTCATTAGAAGCCACGGGAACCATCTCGGGCCGCATGAGTGTGCTCATCACGTAGCTTAGCTATACGTGAGGATGCAGCTCAAACTAAGCAGGTTCGTTTGATCAACACATGCAAAAATGCACACACGACATCTGTCGCTACGTACACCACCCGCTGCGTCTGATCTGATCCGACCAGAAGTGATGCCGACCAATGCAAGACTTGCGACGAGCTCGTTGCGCGATCCGCCATTATCCATCGTGCCGCTGCGGCGTAGTACGCGTTATAAGCCTCAAGCGTACGCGTCGCTCGGGGCGTCACAGATGTCATCACTCATCGGTGTGCATGCGGGCCGCGGGCAGCGGCTGCTCGACCGCGCGCGCGCGAACCGTGGCCCGTGGCATCGCGCCGGTCGCAGGTCAGCATATGGTGCGGCCTGGTGCGTTGTCCTTAAACACAACCGCATGCACGGCTGATGGTTTTCCACACGTCTCCCCGCGCGACCTGGATGGACACTTGTTCGCTCTGACCGATCTCTTGCTAGATGGACAATTGCTGGATTGTTTTCGCGGCGGATAAGCTTACTGATATTGTTTCGTTGAGAGAAAAATATTGTACCTGACAAACCAGACTGATATATTCAAGCGAGCATGGGCGGGTGGTCGCGCCCAAGTACAGTATGCTCATATGTCAATAGTTCTTCTGTTATTGTTTAGGAAATGGAAATAGGTGTAGGGCAATCTAGTCTAGCGTAAATGTGTTACTACGGTATTATTAGTTGGTGATGATGGTGCGCGGCATGGTAAATTGTCATGTCAACTATATATCCACCCAATCTAATGAGCAATGCCGAACGATCGAGTCTCCACATACTGAATACTGATGGATCCATTGCCCATTCACCGACGCACCTTCACCTACTCCCGTGCGCGCGCTGCCTATATTTATAGCGCGCGCGCATAGCCGAAGCCGAGCGAGCAGGGCAACACAAGTATATATAGAACAAGCAGATAGAGCCTCAGCTAGTTACTCTCACTTCACTAGCTATCACTCATCAGAGGTGTCGTACGAGCGAGCATACTAGCGCGCGCGCGATCGAGTGGTTTTCTCTAGTACGTGGTCGATCGGCCCGATCGATCGATCTCGCCATGGAGGTGAAGGTGTTGAGCTCCAAGCTCGTGAAACCGTCGTACCCGGCGGGCGCGCCGCGCCCGGACACCACAGAGCACGTGCCGTCGTCGGTGTTCGACAAGGTCACGTACCACATGCAGATGGCCATCATCTACGCCTTCTCTCCGCCGGCGCCGTCCACGGCCGACATCGAGCGCGGCCTCGCCGCGGTGCTGGGCACGTACCGGCTCTTCGCCGGCCAGGTCCGCCCAGCGGGCCCGGGCGACGACGGCGCGCCGGGGGTGCTGCTCAACGACCACGGCGCCCGCCTCATCGAGGCGTCTGTGGACGCGCACCTCGCCGACATCGCCCCCGCCAAGCCGTCGCCCCTCGTGCTGCGGCTGCACCCGGACCTGGAGGGCGACATCCAGGAGGTGGTGCAGGTGCAGCTCACGCGCTTCGCGTGCGGCTCCCTCGCCGTGGGCTTCACCGCCAACCATGCCGTGGCGGACGGCCACGCCACCAGCGACTTCCTCGTCGCCTGGGGCCGCGCCGCACGCGGGCTCCCCGTCGGCCCGTCGCCGCCGGTCCACCATCCGGGCCTCTTCCCGCCGCGCCACCCGCCGCGCGTCGAGTTCCAGCACCGCGGCGTGGAGTACTACAGGCCCGCGCCGTCGGCGGCGGCCCACCACGGCCACGGCGACACAGAGCACAACATCGTGATCCACAAGGCGCACTTCACCAAGGACTTCGTCGCGGGGCTCCGCGCCAAGGCGTCCGAAGGCCGTGGCCGCCCCTTCAGCCGGTTCGAGACGATCCTCGCCCACGTGTGGCGCACCATGACGCGTGCGCGCGGGCTCGGCAACCCGCTCCAGAACTCCACCATCCGCGTCTCCGTGGACGGGCGGCAGCGCCTCGCGGCGCCGGCGGGCTACTTCGGCAACCTGGTCCTCTGGGCGTTCCCGCGCTCCACGGTGGGGAACCTCCTGAACCGGCCGCTGAAGCACGCGGCGCAGGCGATCCACGACGCCGTGGCGCGGGTGGACGGCGCTTACTTCCAGTCGTTCGTGGACTTCGCGAGCTCCGGCGCCGTGGAGAAGGAAGGGCTGGAGACGACGGCCGTGCTCAAGGACGTGCTGTGCCCGGACCTGGAGGTGGACAGCTGGCTGACGTTCCCGTTCTACGAGCTGGACTTCGGCGCCGGAAGCCCGAGCTACTTCATGCCATCCTACTTTCCCACGGAAGGGATGCTGTTCCTGGTGCCGTCGTACCTGGGCGACGGCAGCGTGGACGCCTTCGTGCCGGTGTTCGAGCACAATCTGGAGGCGTTCAAGCAGTACTGCTACTCCATGGAGTAGCAAGCTTCAACTGATCTTTGTGCATGCATGCATGCATGCCCAGCCCCACTACAAATTGTCAAATTCAGCTACTATGCGTTACTTGCGTGCAGCATGCAACGATGATTGTTACTATTATCACCGCGTATACACATTTTATAAAAGGATTATAGCACTATTGCAAAGAGTATCTCCAAGAGTACTCACAAATTTTTATTTTGATCAAAACTATTGAGTTTTCCATGTAGCCAAAAAATATTGGAAACACCAAAGAAAGGTTTCTTCAAATGTTTCTAAAAAATCACTCCTAAAAGATAGAAGGTAATTTTACATCATGGTTCCAAAATTTTTAAATCATTCCAAGTTCGCAACCACTTTTATACTTGTTTTCTCTCTTTTATATTTGCATTAGGAACTATGTCTGACTTATTCTTTCCCACATCATTCCACCTTAGATTGACGCAATGGATATACGTGAAACTATCTACACGACGACGTCGAATTTTTGTAGTACCAGAAGATTGGGAGGTGAGGTTGAGAGTTGTTGGAGATGTGTTTAATTTCCAATGTTGCTAAAATTCATGAATTGGAAGATTGTTTTAGAAACTCTTGGTGATGCTACTATGTTACTTTTTCGGACCTGTACGAGGACCGACCTGTGGTCCTCAACCTTTAGCGATCATCAGCAATGCTGCATTTCCAGGTGTTCTACTTCTACAAGAATGTATGGTGTCACAGATTCCATTTGACCATATCTTTGTGGTCGCACTTTTGCTAGTGTTGTAGGAACTACTCCACCGTATGATTAATCTCGTTCCATTTTGCTTCTGGAGCAGGCAAGATCTATCGTCAGTCAGATGAAACCAGATAGGAATCTGGGTGACTCGCTCGGTTTGCCGGAGTTGGTGCCAGGTAGCATTGACTTTTCATTTGGCGTGGCCAATGGGACAAGACATTCCCCGTTTGTTTGCTTGCGATGCATGTCTTCTACGGCATGGGGCCGATCGATCGCAACTGAACAATATCAGGTCCTACCCACTCCTGCTTCGACAGGAATTCAGGAAAACCCACGAACAGATCCCTTCCTGTACGACCTTCCCACTGGCGATGACCATATTGTTCGTCATGATTCAGATAATCGTGAATTGTCACCGTAAACGACAGTCTAGAGCCTTATGTTACAACTGGTAGTTGTAGGAAGAAAGTATAATTTGACAAATCTAGCTTACCAAACATCACAAAAGACGGAGGAGAAGGCAGAACTTAGCCGGCCGGGTAATCCCTCCGTGTCGCCTCTCGCTTCCCAGGGCCACGGGAGCCGGGAGGGGGTGCCCGTCGCCGCCAGAAGCTCCCCACCCACTAAGTCGCGAAAAAACAAACTCCCGACCCACTAAATGCACTACAATGCATACAGAAAAGATGTTAGAGGCTGCCACTTTGTGGAAACGGGCTCCAAACAAATGCCTACCTGTTAATTATTTTTAAAGGCGGACACTCTAAAGTGACTGTCTTGTTAATCGGCTATTAATAGAGGTGAACATCTTAAAATGTCTATTTCTCGAAATTGACATCTTTAGGCAGCTATCCTAAAGGTCAACCTTTATAAATAGTTTTTTTAGAAGAACTTTTATAAATAGTTGTCTACAAACATTCATATTTTTACATATAAATCCAGATGAAAATAAATTTTATACCAAAGTTAGCGCCTTCTTGTAGACACAAGCACCGGGAAAGCGATAGGCGCCCAATGCCTAGTGTATTGGGAGAAAGTGTGTCAAGACAAAGAAGATTGTGGCCTCGGAATCAAGCGCGTTGACACCAAGCTACAATGCTTGCCTGCCGTTCAAGCTATTGCACCGCCTACACTGCCCTAAAGGCTCGGCATGGGCACCATGGGCGACCTCATCAACATGTCGGATCTCCATGGCGAGCTCCGCGACACTCACTGGGTGGCACTATTTGACCTCCTCCTACCCTACCAGCAGATCACAAAGGTGCTCGTTGGTGATGGAAGGGACATCGCATTCTTGCACGACCGGCGGTTAACTAACATCCTTTTGGCCGCCATGATGCCGCGCTCCATAGCCACTTCGTTGCACAAGCTATGTCGGTGCATGACATTGCAACTCATGAGCATTGCTCTACGCGACCAATTCCAACGAAGGATGACCACCCAGGTGGCGGAGGAGCTCGATCAACTAATCATGATGTTGCAGGATGTGACGCTGAGCACCAAGGTTGACGAACGCTCCATCTACTTCGAGGATGGCCACCACCTGCTGTTGGCTGGCCTCATCTACAAGACTTCCACTCACGATGACCACTAGTGCGCATCCTACAACTTCATCTGGGGCAACTTTGCCCCCACCACGTTAAGTTCTTCAGTTGGCTCCTCGCCAAAACAAAATCCACTCTCGGATGACCCTAGTCCACAAGAACATATTTGATAACATGTGATGTGAGTTGTGTGGCTTGTCCAATGAGACAACATACCATATTTTCTCTGACAGCTCGTTCATCCAGTCCTTCTAGACTCGCATTGCCTGGACACCGTCTGGGGTCCAAGGTTTCAAAACTCTAGAACACAAAGCCGCCGCCAAGGATCGCCGAAGCAGTGCTAAACCCACTTTCCTCCTCTGCTAGGAAATTTGGAAGCACATAAATAAGGTAGTCTTTAGAGGAATTGCGCTAGACATATCATGGCTCAGAACTGCCTACAAATTAAAGAGTCTATCAAAACTTAGAGCTGTTGCATCCTAGAAGATGAATCATTAGCTAGACAACGAATAAAAGCATTGGCTATGTAAATCTACACTCTCCACAATTCCCCTCGGACAAAAATTGTAACCAAAGCCATGTCTTCCACCTATTGGATGTGACATAAATTCATTTTAAGCTCTAATACTTTTCGAAAATTAAAATTTAGAATTTTCAAACAATGCACGGTTTCCTCTCTCTTTGTCATGGAGCCAAACCAACGCTAAATTTAGAGTTGGCCTATCCCGTCTCAGTAATCCTACCAACTAAACACGTGGTAGGTTCTTCCATTTGCTGGGTGTCACACGAGATTTTTTTTCCCCCTCGAGTAGTCTAAGACCAACTACAGAAGCATACTGCTGCATACACTCTGGGCCTCATTTTTCTGTGCGGGCCTCTAAAGGCCCATACGCCAGTGTATATGCCATTTTCTTTTATTAGGCTTTGGTATCGAACCTTTTTTTTTTTTTTTTTTTTTGAGATTAGGTATCGAACCATTTATTCCGTAGGCTTTCACAGATGTCAGTCTAAGTATTTTGGCAATTCGCATCGTTCTTAGCTTTAGCTGTATGTGTTAAGCTTAGGCTAACTGTGCATATCGTTGCTAATAGATGCATGGTGACATCTGCAAGATCATGTTGAACCGAGAACCTTCGATCCTGATGAACGTGAACCTGGCCGGGTTATTAGCGGGAATGATGTCCACGTTCAATGAACTGCTGGCTGGTGGCTGCTGGTTCTCACCTACCCCGACTTTATACAGTATTATTGATATAAGATTTTTTTTTTTTAAGATTTCTCTCACAAATAAAAAGAACAAAGTTTTTTTTTTGAGCATGCCGCACCATGCGACCCTCGCTCCACCAGCCTCCGCTCGCGCCTCGCGCTAAAATTAGGAAACAACGAATCCCCGCCTGCAATCCCGCCCATGGTCCAATAAAAAACGAAGCCCGTGGTCCCATCAAAAAGGAAAGAAGCAAATTCAATCCCACAATTAAAAAGAAAGAAAGTAAGATAATCGTTTCATGCGAAAATTAATCCGTCCGTCTGCCATCGTTTCATGCGAACAACGTCCTATCTGTCCCGCAGAAGGAAACCGCAACGCGGATTTAGAAAAAGGAAAGAGCCTCCAATCCCGCACGTCAAATTTAGAAGGTTATCCCATGGGTAAAATTTAGAAGGTGATGCATGAGGCCATCCTCTGAATCACCCACAATCTACACCCCATGCGATCTCCCCTCCCTGTGCTTCAGCATCGCCCTGACCCACCGCCTTCAAGCGCTCCAGGTAGAGCCTCAACGCCGTGCAACCGCACCTTCGTCCTCGGTCGTGCGTCACCACTGCCGGAACACCACTGCCACCACGAAGCCTGTGCCGCCGACCTTGCCTTTCACCCCCGCGCCGTCGTCTGCGTCGTTCGGCCGTGCAGTCCAGAGCCGTCGTCCTCGACTGCCGCAACGCTGCCTTGACGCCACCAGACGACCTCGACGACGTTGAACGCGCTGCTGGACAGACCGCCGCCTCCACGACCTCCTCACCATCCCGCCCGTGTGATCGTGCCGTCGTCCTCGCCGGGTTCCTATGTCGTCGTCGTGTGGAGGTAATCCGTCGATCTACCCAGTGTTCGTGTCATCACAGTTTGCATGCCGTTCTGTGGCCGAATTTATGGACGCCACCGCTGTAGCGTTGACAGGGTAGCGGAGGACGTGGCCACGGCACCAGCCAAGGTGAGTTCTGCTTCTGCCTTCTGGGCTCTCCTAGCTGCCTTCACCCGCCTCGATTCTTCTGCCCTCACATTTTTCTAATCTCCTTGACTATTGATGTCTTAATCTGATTGGGAGCCACTTTGTGGCAAAGCTACACAATATGCACAAAACCAGGTACAAAATCATTCCGCGCTTCCTCCACATGACGATCATCGCACAACCAGCCTGGTTGTTGCCGCCACTATGGTACGTCCACGCCTTATTATGCATGTATTTTGCTATGGATTGTTGCTGGCCTCACAGACGCGGACACTTCTGAGGGCAGCTATGAGCCTATGACAACTTTTATCTTTCTTTGATTTTTATTAAGAAAATGAGAGAATGGCTTAAGATATTATGGAACTAGCAGTCGACCAAGAATATAAGAACGAATAAACAGGCTTCAAATGCTTATGAAAATCTTAGTACATTATCTATGCCAATTTAAAATACTACTCAACCAAGTAAAGGAGGAGAAGTGGAAAGAGCTTTGGTATTGTCTCTTATATTACATTAAATTATAAATCACTAAGCTTGTAAGAAGCCTTGATTTACTATTAGGCTAAATATTTAGTTTGTTAGCCTTAGGCACATTGATTAACTTGACATGGATTGAGTGACCAGATCGTTTGTTGATTCCCCAAATTATTTTTGGGTGCTGCAGACCTGACAGAATGTTTGAGTGCATGGTCATTTAGAGTACGGAATGCAGTTTTGCCTTCCTAGAGAGCAACTATTTTCCATTTACAGTTGTCCTCCAATTTGAATGAGATGTCAACTAGCCAAGTTTGATTTCATCAACTCATTAACCATTACAATTACTTGTTTAAATGAAAAATAGGTAACGAAAATTTTAACACCCCCCCCCCCCGCCCCCTCCCACCACCCCACCCCAACCCCCTCAAAAAATTGATTGGAAGAAATGGGCTTATTGTGCCTGTAGTCCACCAAATGTTAGTCTACTTGGTGTCTTAACAATGGGATCTATGTGATCGTGTCAATTCATGAACTTTGCTTTGTAAATTGAAATGCCACTTTAATGCCATTATTTAATTTCACAATTATTGATATAAGATTGGAATGCATAAGATTTGCACTGGGCCTCTAAAAGCCCATGTGCGCAGTAGAGCTACGTTTTTCTATTGGGCTTCAAGCCACCATGTGCTTTCTCCGCCTGCGTCTTGCTTCACTCTTCACTGAAACCCTTCAGCTGCGGTAGAGTATCATCCTTACAGACTTTTTTTTTTTTTGAAAGGATACAGACATTCGATTCTGAACTGGTAGAGCAACACATGTCCTTCATTTTAGCGAAGGTGAATTATTAAATGGATAATAAATGAAGGACTACTGTACCTGTAATCTTTATCTTTACCTATCGAATCCAGGGTTCAAGCTCAGCCACCCGATTAAGCCACGTCGCCCGTTAGCCCCATAACGGTAGGATCTGGCAGAAACAACACGGACCGTTCGATCGGGCTCGTCGCGGGTCTTGTTGCGGGTCTCACCCATTAAGCCGACCACTCAGACGTTCACGAATCCCGCTCGCAGACGAGTCGTCCTCTTTCGCCGACCCCCTCTCCACTCTTCCCTCTGCTTTGCCGCGCCGCTGGTGTCCTTCTCCGCCCTCTGCCGCTGCCTGCCGGCCTCCGGTGTCGACGACTCCACGCCGCTGCGGCTTCTGCGGCGCGGACGAGACCGAGTGCTCCTCCCTTCTCTTCCTCTCTCACCCACCAATACGCGTCCTGCCTCCAGCGCATCGACGCGACAGACCTCGGCTGCGGCGGACAGGACAGGGGCGAACGGCCCAACGCCCTGTCCAAGCAGTACAGGAACCCCGTCGGCCGCTGCGCCTGCCGACTCCGGCGCAACAAATCCAGGTAACCACGTCTCGCTTCCATGCCTCAGCATCTCCTTCGTCCGTGCTGCCAAGGTGTTCGACATAATACCACTGAAGATGTAGCGATGGTCAATGACCGTATAATTTGGTAACTGCTCCATTTTCATTTATCTATGTATATGCAGGACCTTTTTTCCAAGTTAATTTTGTAATTAGTGCTGGGTTTATGTCAGTCTCATTTATCAAATATTTTTGTGCTTAGCCCTTTAATATTGATCAAAGTGGGTCCTGTAGTCAGCTCACATATCAGCTTCGATATGTGGTTGCTGATACCTAACATGTGGGTTGTTTCGCACTTCACAACATTCAGCTCACAACAAGGAAGCATCTCTTGTTGAGAGCAGGGGAGCATCAAGAGGTGGAAGCAGTGCTGATGTTTTCCTTGCCAAAATCGATGGTAGCCAGATCTTCCAAAATGCCATTGACATGTCACTAGATGACCCATTCTGCTCGGACAATATTCCACGTTCATGCTCGGATGACATTCCACTTTCATGTTTCTGATGCTGCTGTTGATGCTTTATTACAGCACATTCAGAAATCGGCTAGGGATTTTATAACTTTTATTCTACTTATTCAGGAGGGTTTTTTTTTTTGTGAATTCAGCATGGAGAGAAACTTGGACATTGGTGCCTGAAAGCCAGTTTATTGCATCAGATTTTGAGCTATGCTTCTATTGAGACAAATTATTATTTTAAGTTTGCCAAGTACCTTTTCTGTATGTTGATTTGGTCACTTTTGCCTGTATGCGCGTAATCTATCTGAAACTGTTATTTGTATATAACTATGGATGGCAGTTCCAGGTAGTTCTTTTGATGTTGATTTGCCCAATTGGCTAGTTGCTGAAATGCATTAATACATTTATATTTGTGTTGCATATTTCACTAATACTCCATAACTTTGGAAGTGCTGCTGTTTTGCTCTGTTTGCACAAGTCAATACTGATTAAACACAACGCCAGGCCAGCATTCAGCGTTTAATCGAGATTAAATGAAGTTTAAAAACGTTTTTCAATACACTGCACGTAGCTTTTCTGTTGTACCTCAATACATCTTCCACCTTTTTATTAATTAGAAGCCATTCAAATATTCAGAAGTGCCTTTTACAGTTGATACTTTTCTTAGTTATGTACAATAATGTTCATGCTAGAGCACAACGGATTTGATTTTTCGTCATAGGTGAATTAACATTTATATTAATGTTTAAAGTCAATGTGTCTTTCCATCTACATGTCTTCAGATAAACAACTTTTGCTTATCCTTCTCTTTACATATGCTTACCCAACAGGATTGGGAAGAAAGACGCGGTTCAGAAGACTGTGAGATCCGGCAATAGACAAGAAGGTAAGACAGGAGTAGTCATCATCGGCTGACGCCTGGGTCACAGGCTGGTATATTGCTGAATCGGTTATACCGTGTAGCTTGCATTGGTGTTTGGTGAGCCATGAGTTTGCTGTTGGGCGTGTATGCCCTTGTAAACGGAGTCATGGTTATGAACTGAATATAGAGACACTACTATGAAACTATCTTCTCCTTGCATTTTTGTCTCACTCTCGTTCTCTGAACTCTGCATTCCAATCTGAAATTGTATTATACTGCCAACTTTTAATGGCATGTAATTAGAGGTGCCAATACTATATTTCATCTTACAAACATGCAGCAATCACATGAATATGATTGACTACCGGTACCTATTTTTATATTTTGCATCACTAAGTAAATAAACACATCAATATATATGCTCATAGGCTAGCTTCCACACTGATGGTCTCACTTTGGGCAGGCGCGCGGCAACGCCGCGCGTGGTTTCTAGTTCTGTATCACAAGCAAAACATTCTGAAACTGTACACTTAATTACCAAAGTTATGGGAACAGCAGGATGCTATATCTAATTAACATGTGTACTCAATTAACATCATACTGTATGTACTTCTAGAATGTAGCATTGAATGCTAGTCATCAAGACGACGAGGAGTCGCGAAGAGAAGACAAAATCATGATAGTTGGGCATAACCCGCAGAAGTGCAGAACAGGACATCACTATACTCATTCAACAGTACCACACTACCATTTTACAAACCAAAGAAGGAAACCCAAAATCGGGTGGAGGGGACAAAGTCATATATTCTTCAACAACTGGTTCAGGCTTTTTTTTTTTCTCGAATACGCAAAAGGTTTGCGCATCATTGTATTAAGAAGAAGATGGTTTTACAAGTTTTTTCTGGGGTGTTAACAAATTTGAAACACAGCCCTCCACCCCAGAGCGCTTACAAAAACGGATTACTCACGCACTAAACATTCTAATTTGCGCGCCCCGGCTTGGATCCAGAGGTCGGCGGTGTGCTTGATGGTGTTGAGGATCCGGTTGAGGTTGGTCTCGTGCGCCCCGAAGCACCGTGCGTTCCTCTCTTTCCGAGATCTCCCGTGCGACGATGGCGAAGAGAGAATCCGCTCCTTCCCGCTTGGTTCCGTGCCATCTCTCTCTCCAGAGGTCCCACCACCGCTCGATGGACGGGGCTCCAATCCCGGTTGAGTCTGCTCGCAGCGTGACCAGGGCGGCCCACCACACCTGACGGGAGAAGGAGCAGTCTGCGATGATGTGGTCGATCATTTCTGGCTCTTGGTCGCAGAGGTAGCAGTTGCCGTTGCCGTTCGCCTGCAGTCCGTGCCTGTGTCGCCTGTCCGCCGTCCAGTGTCGCTTGCGGATGGCCAGCCAGAGGAAGATCCTGATCCTGAGTGGTGCCCAAGTCTTCCAGATCCTCTTGCAACCTGGGATGGGGTGCGATCCCGCAAGTAGTGCCCTATAGGCCGATTTGGCAGTGTATTTTCCGTCCGCTGTCCATCTCCAGATTACTCGGTCCTCCGCCGCAGTGAGCGCAACTTGGTCGATCCGGTGTCAAAAGTTGAGGTAGTCCCTAGCTGCTGCGACGGATAACCCCCTGGAGATCTGACGCACCCAGGTTCTGCCTGACTGTCCCCACTGCATCCCCTCGGCCACTGTGGTCTCCCTGATCTCCCTTGCACCGACATAGCTGAGCAGTAGTGGCGCGATGTCGGCCACCGAGAGGCCGTCAATCCATCTCGCGGACCAGAACAGGGTTGTCCGACCGTTGCCGAGGACCGTGAGCGTGGAGGCTCGGAAGAAGTCGTGCACCTCCCTGGGCACCTTGATCTCCAGCTGCGACCAGGCGCGGCTTTCGTCTCCCTGCTGCAGCCACAGCCATCTTGTCTGCAGGGCTATGGACGTGCGCCTGAGGTCGGGGATCCCAAGCCCCCCCAGGTCGGTTGGACGACATGCCGCGGGCCACGCGACCATACACTTCCCTCTGACGTCCCCATCCTTCCCAGTCCAGAAGAATCTTCTGCAGATGTTGTTAATCTCTTCGATCGCCCAAGTGGGCAAGCCGTCCGCGATGATGGTGTAGATTGGGATCGCGGAGAGGACGGACTTGACCCAGATTAGTCGGCCGCTCCTTGCCATGAGCGGCCGTGACACGCCGGAAGGCGGGCCGCCACCGAGTCAACGGCAGCCTGGTATCTAGCCTTGGGGATCTTCTTGGTGCTGAGGGACAATCCCAGGTAGGTGATTGGGAACTCGGAGATTTGACATCCAATGATGTCCTGTATGGGCTGCAGGTCGATGTCCGAGGCAAAAATTGCCGTGATGGAGCACTTGGCATGGTTTGTCCTCAAGCCCGACGCGTCCCCGAACGTCTGCAGGATCATCTTGAGGGCCCTTGCCTCTGGCATGCTGGGGTGCATGAAGATGATGACGTCGTCGGCGTAGAGGCTGCACTCGATAAGAATGCTGTGCAGTGTCTTTTGAGTTATTTCAAAAAGATCTAGCAAAAGTGTGTCCGAATCCACCGGCCTGTGCTTTAAGGTAACGGTCTAGATGCTTTGTTCCATATAGACCTGTATAACTTTCAAGTTTCAGTGTTACTGAAATCCGGACGTCATCGTGAAGTTGGTCATCGGTGACAGACCATGCTATCTCCCTTATTTTTGGCGAAAACTGACCACGCTATCTGAACTCGGTAAACTTCCCTCAAAGGAAAAAAAAAATCTGAACTCGGTAAACCTCTTCAAAGGAGAGACTGAATTTTTTTATCTTCTCCCTGATGGTTTTGCGAGAAGCAGCATCACCAGCAGCACTAGGCATCTTCAGTGAGGTATAAGGGAGAACATTATTCCCTGAGAGCAACTCCAGCCCAGCATGCAAATTAAGCCCCTATTCTTTCCATTTGCATGCTGGCCTGTAAAAAATAGAGACCCAAATTTGCTTCCAACTCCAGCCCAACACCCTACTTCTCTTTAAAAAAAAACTCGCTTGGCCAGCCCAGCCCAAGCAGCGTCGTCTTGACCCGCGCGCCTGCTCCGACGCCCCGCCCACGACGTCTGGCCGCTCGCCGGCGTTGCGCCGCCGTCGGGGAGCCGTCCTCGCGCCCTCCTCCCCACCTCGCGCGCCGAGCAGCGAGGCCAATAGCACCACGGCGGCGCGAGGCAGAGCACGCGAGGACGCCGGCAGGCCGCGTCCACGGACAGGGGTGCCGCCCGCCGCTTCTTCCGCAACGTCTTCGCCTGCTTTGGAGGACACGGCGGCCACGGCTTGGCGGCGTCGAGGGCGCACGCCATGCCTGAGCTCCACGATGATGATGTGTCTGATCATAGCGCCGCGTTCAGCCGTGGGTCCAGGAGTCGCAGCACCAGCTCGAGGACGGCCATGCTGACGCCATGGTGCATAGATGACGAACAAGCTCGCTGTCTCTGATTGTAGTACAGTACGCTGCGAAAAGCTTGCTGCTTTGTTTCATTCATGTTGTATTTACTATACTACGACTCCTGCAACTTGAGGAAGGAGATGGAGAAGAAGGATTTGGAGGAGGAATTGAGTTTGTAGAACAGGGTAATCGGCAATTGGTGTTGTTGTAAGTACATAGGAAGGAAGAGACTAGACCATGCGTTTGCAATTTGCATTGTTTTGATCCTGCGCCTTCAGTTGAGCCATCATGTATTTGACCCTGTTTCTCTAAAAGTTTCAGAAGAGAGGTTACTGTGAACTGTAACCTGTAACAATGGCAATTCATAGTTCAGTTTCCACCAGAAGAGAGACAATGCTTCCAGTAACTAAAAGATGGAAATGATATATACGTAGGTTTTTTATAGCTTGGTAGAAACTGTACTATAACTTCAGTATTTGGTGGTACCTTTAAGTAGTAGTCAGTATCTTCAACAATTTTGTAATTGCCAAGACATATGGAGAGAATGGCAACATATGGAGAGAATGAATGTACTTACTGAGATATATGGTTTCTGACAGTGCTCTCGGTCCTTTGTAATTGCCAAGACTATCAGAATGGTGCATGGCTATTGAGTCATCAAAACCAAGATGAGAAATTTTCAGATTATGCAACCATGGTACACTGAGATTGGAGACAGATGCTGGACACTGAATGAGTGAAAGAACCGATGCCATCATCAATGCCCTGAAAGAACCAATCAGATTCAGTTGGAAAGCGGGGCTTCACATTGATATCCAATTGAATTATAACATTCAGCAACTGTTAACTGAAAATGACTGGTCACACTGACCAAAAGCTGATAACAATATGAGTTGGATTTTGATCCCTGAACAAGGATAGCAGTTTACTGAAAATGCTTCTTTACAAAAATGGTGAGAGAACGAAGGCCCCGCGTCGCCCTCCCACGCGGGCGGCTCGGGCGGCAAACCCTAGCCGCGCCGCCCTCTCCCTCCCTCCCTCCCTCTCCCCCTGCGCCGCCGCCGGAGCGAGCCGCCGGCAAGGCCGCGGCCGGCCGGATGGCGGCGGCGGGCCCCTCTCATCCCGGTGGCGTGGCGCGCGGGGGTGTCGCGGGCGGCGGACGTCGCCGCCCGAGCCGCGTGGGGCTCGGCGAGGTTACTGTCCGTGGCCGCGGCGGCGCGCCGCCGGCGGCCGGCAGCGCAACGTGGTGACGGCGGCGGCGGGCTTCCTCTTCTTCCTCCTCCGTCGTCCCCTTTCCTCCTCGCATGGCGCGCCGACGGGGCCGGCACAGGCTTCTCCCGAGCACGGGCGGACGGATCCGGTGCCCCTTCGCCGGATCCGAGCCCCTAGTCGGGGCGGCGCCGGTGGCGTCGGCCATGGTGGGGGCGTCGCAGCCAGGGCACCGGGATTCCGCCCTCGCGGCTGGATCCGGGGCCCATTGGGCTGGGGGCGGCGCCCACGGTGGTGGGGCACGCGCGCCAGGCGGCGGCGACGACGGCTGGCTGGCTGCGAGTGCCAGGGCCGGCGACGACGACTGGCAACGGCTTCGGCGTGCGGCGGTGAGGTGCGCGGCAAGATAAGGCCCGGTCCCGTGTGTGCCTGGTCAGAGGGGGTGGCGGCCGACGCAGCTGTGCGGCTGCTGCGGCAGCCGGCGCGTCGATGCCCCTCTGGAAGGGTTCTGCGGGATGGCAGGGCGGCGACGGCGGCGGAGACAGCATGCTATGACCCGGGGTCTTGGCCTGACGCGGTGCTGGGGGACATCTTGGGCGAAAGCCTCGGCGACGGTGACGCCCGTGGGCGCCGCTTCCCCTGTTGAGGGCGTCACATTCCCTAGCACTGTCTTCCATGGGCGAAAGCCCAGTCCATCTCGGACAAGCGACGGTGGCGTCCTCAACGTCACGCCCTTCCTGAAGGCGTCGCTATTCAAGTTCGTCTCGGCCACGACGTCACCTTTGGTTGATGCTCACCCGATATGCGTGTGGAGGGTGGGACGAGCCTCATGAAGTCGGAGCTGCTACGTCAGGGGATGTAGCTCGGCAACGATGACATGAGGCGAACCCCCTTCTTCGTGGATTGGTTTGCAATGGCCGGGCGAGGCGAAGGACCATGATTGGAAGTCGGAGCTGCTCTTGTTTGAGCTCGGCAACGATGACTGTTGTGGTCTTTTGTTTCGGGCCGTCTACATTGTTTTCGTTAGGTTCGTCCGGGGTCTTCCATGGGAAGTCGGAGCTGCTGGTTGTTTTTGCAATCATGCTCGGCAACGATGACTCATGGCGCTTTGTGTTTCTTCCGCGTCGCGTGGGTGGGTCAGCCCTTCGTGTGTCCCACGTTCGGCTGCCCTTCTTGTACATACATTTCATTCGTCTTAATTGAGCGGCAGAGCTCCTGCCTTTATTTCAAAAAAAAAAAAAAAAAAAAAAAAATGGTGAGACACTGCCAAAATGATGCTCTTTCTGAAGATAACAGATCAATTGAATGTAAATGCTTCTATACCAAATTGAAGAATAACAGATCATCACCAAAATGATGCTCTTTCTGAGAATAACAGATCACTAGTGCACAGCTAAGAGCATCAACATGGCACTCACATGCTCTCCGAAGAAGCATTCCACAAAAAGAAGAGCAATTCTCACCAAACCATATTCAGAAACATATTCTCAGAAGACAGAAAACACAAACTTGACATATTCAGTTCAACTTAAAGTTTCCCATAGCAGAAAAGTATATCTTTTACACAGAGAGAGATCCACATAACACTACAAGTTGATTTTACACAGAAACATAAGTTGACATAAACTTAAGAAATGACCACTAGCACTCCACTCTCACTAAACCTACACTGCACCGTCTCGCCTACACTATCACTCATCTCCTTCCCAATCTTCGCTCTCAAGCATCATATTCATCTCCCACCTTTCTTTCTTCATCATATGTTCCTCGGCCTTCATATGTTCCTCTCAAGCATCATATGCAGCCCACCTCCGGAGAATCCACGAGACGCGCCGCCTTCCATGGGAGAGGAACCGGGTCGGGTGTGGTGGGCGTGCTGGCTTGGCTGGCAGACCACTGTATGAATATGAGCAAGGTTACAGAGTTTCAGTCGTCAGATGTGTCATAATCGAGACTTGACAAACATAAACACATCATTTTCAGAAAATGGTACAGTACTAGATGTTGATTAAAGATTCAAAGAAACCTGAACAAAAACATTTTTCATATAATCATCCTAGAATAAATTTGGGTTAAAGACAACTGCTTGTTGCCTACAGCGGTACGTAGTTCAGAAAAAAACCAATGGTAGCTTCAGAAATGCAGTGATGCAAAACCAATCAGATACTGCAGTTTATTTCTGCAACTCCACTTCAGAACATTCAGATGTCAGAGAGACATGCTAAAAATGATGCTACATGCTGATCAAAGGTAACACTCATAAAAAGTCATGTCCCAATTGGCCCTTCATCTAATCTAAGCTTGACTGAAGAAACAGGCAGTCCATTGGTTGCTTGGCTGGTTTCAGTCCAACATAGAGCAAAAACATAACTGGTTTCAGTATTTACTAGCACTACAAAGAAAGTAGTAATGCGATTGACCGAACTAATGTTAGTCCTACCAGAACACACGAAGACAGAAACCATCAAGAACATGAAGTACTTGCATTTACAATGATACTAGAATATACTGAACTAATTTTGGCATATATCTAAATCTAAATCAATAGCTTTTCCAATCCTAGCTGCTACTCGCATGTGCAGTCCCCATTCTCACATGAGCAGAGCGGACTGCGCCTGACCTTCAACCTCGGGAACGCAGTGGAGTGTGCCTGATCTTCAACCTCGCGAACGTGGCCGATGCTGCCGCGTGCAAGTCACGAGGATGCTCCGGCCGGAGGGGATTGTGGGGCCGGCGACCTCCGGCGAGCTCCAGCAGGCTGGGCGTTCCCGGGCTCGTGGCTGCAGGCTCCCGCGACGAGGTATCGCGGCGCGCTCGGCGAGTGCACGCCGGCTGCGGCTGCCGATGACCCCGTCCTGTTCGTGCTTTCTGTGCCGAGATGGTCCGATGTGTCGGAGCAGACGAAGGGCGAGGACATTGCGGGCGGTGGAGCGGCCTGGCGGGCGTGGACGCGCGGTCGGGCGGCGCGCCGGGCGAGCGGCGGCCGCGGCGGGAGCGCCGGCGCCGGCCGGCGTGGACGCGCGCTCTGGAGCGAGTCGGGGAGGGGATCGGGGCCTCCTGTAGCTAGGGCTGAAAACTAAATTTTGCAAGTTCTCCTAAAATGGGAGCCCAACTAGGAGGTGGGTTGGAGTGGATTTTTTTGTCCAAGTCTCTAGATTTGGAATAGGGGCCTGTTTAGGAGCTGGGCTGGAGTTGCTCTGACGCCCTCTCATTCTCATAGTTTGCTGCTGAAATTTGCTGTTATGAATCTGGATCCAGTAATCACCGAGAAAGCTTTCGAGATCCGAATTCTTCACTTTACGAACCATGTAGTGGATATTGTTCATCATGAAGATGTTCTGCAAATGGATCATCTCCTGTATATTCTAGAGCCAGGTTCAAGATTTCCCACCAAAACTGCAGCAACAGAATCTCTTGTATACAAAGCTGTGTTGCCATAAAATTAGGATATGATATTGCCATCAACTGAATATCAGAAGCCAGGTATCTTCCATCCGGGTGCTTTTGAGAAGTTAGTCAAGAAGTTCCGCTGCATGCTGCGATTATGTAGTTCATAACATACTTTGTGAGTGGAAGTGGATGCACTTCTCCACGTGCCACACTACACTGGATGAAGTACTGATGGCATACTTGAATTCTGAAAATGTCTTCCTTGCAGATTCCCCCAGTTGCAGTGTAGTGCTTCATGATACGCATTCAGGAATCAGTATCATAGCATCATATCCTGATTCAAACAAGGATTCAGCTTATGTGAGAAGAGCATCCAGGATTTTCATACATATCAATCAATCGCGCAATGATCTAAGTTGGGTTTCTTGTGGTAGAATCTGTCCATCCGAGTTTAAGTCCTCAATTTGACGCAGGTGCTCGTATTTTTTAGAGTTATTTCAATACCTAATTATATCCAAGTGAAAGGTAAAATATTTCTAATGAACCAATGTACTCCCTCTGTCCTATTAGTGGACATTCTAGCATTAAATTAGGTGCACTCTCAGATAGGTGTGGGTTGTCCGGATTCTTGACCTACCTTATGAATCTAGAAGCAATGCGAGAATTGAATCAATTGCGAGGGACCTGAAAATGCATTTTGGGACTTTAGTGAGTAAGATGCCACCTTTCATGAAGAATCGATTGTGAATTTCCCTTAAAAGCATAAAACACATTGGCAGCGTTTTTTTTTTCTTTTCAAAATGGAAGCATAAACCACGTGGGCAGTGACGGGACGGTAATTTCGCACGGCGTCTTGGACGAAGAAAGCAACGTTACATACAACTCACAAAGTCTGTGGGCCTTTAGCTAGCACATCATTAATGTTCACGGAAAACGTGTGAATCCAGCGGTTGCGTCAACCGAATTTTTTTCACCATTTGCGCTCGTCCGCTGTCGCTCTCTGGTCTCGCCTCTCGGCGGAATAATAATTGAAGAAGGTGCATGCAGTACACGGGAATATTTGGCGATGTGGTCACCTGATATGCTGATGGTCAAGCGTACGACGGTCGACGTGCGAGTGGGCGATGTGATCACCTGATAGCATGTCGCTGGGTGCCAAGCCCACTCCACACGTGGCCGTACCGATGCAGACGTGGCGTGGAGCTTTGCATAAGGGCTTCTACATCGCTCCAGGTTGGCGTACTGCTCTAGCGTCCATGTAGGCATGAGCACTCCAGGTCAGGTCCCGTGGTAGCCCTGCAGATGTCTGTGGTCTCCTGCAGAGGAGGTAGTCTCTCCGTCAGAAAAATTGCAGAGGAGAACGCTCAAATCGCGTTGTAGCCGATGAATGGTGGCCTTAGGACAGCAGAAAGGTAAAAAAGGTACTGCATGCATATCTTTTCAGCTGTGCAGAGGAGCACGATGATGGGACAAAGGACAGTGGCTTTGGAGAGAGAAAAAAGAATTCTAATTTTTCAGTACCGATGTGGAAGCTAAGGCTACTACCTCGTGTAGGCTGCGATGTAGGTGCCCTAATGGCGACATGCATGCAGGCAAGTCAGGAGTGGATAGCCGGATAGGGTTCGCAGCCGCGTGGGTCCCATGACAATCACGTGGGCGCTGACAGGCGACCCCTTGGCCCCTGTCCCTTTGCTGCCCCAAGAGCCGGCCGGCCAGACCCCGGCGCATAGCTCGCATAGCTTACTGTGGATGGTTTGCTAGTAGTAGTAGATAAATGGATTCTGCTAAGAAAAGATAAATGGGTGGTTTACTACGGTTCTCTGTTAGGCAGCACTTCCCACAGCATCACAATATGAATATGTTTGAACCTATTTTACGTGAAACAAGTATTTTTTTAGACGGTTTTACATGTAAATTCTACTTTAAGCATGCTTAGCTTCAACTCACTCTGGTGGACGTGACAGGTATCTGTTCTATGAGAGCATGTTTTGAGGAATTTCATATGTAGAGTGATTTTACAAAACAGATTTAGCTTCTCCGTCAGAGATGTTCATGTAACTGAGACTGAAAAACTACTTCGTACATCAAACAGGGGGGTACGCACCTCTTACCTCAAGTAAAAAAATAAATATTAGTACTAGGTTTACACTAATCAGTTTAAACTTTCTTTGATTTAGTAATTAATTTCATAGAAAATGTTATCGAATTATTATAAAAGTATAATCTATTACTAATGTAAAAAAGGAATTGTAAGTTTTTAGGACAGACAGAGGAGTATCCCGTAACATAGGAGGCCCATTTACAGATGGGTCAGGGAGCGGACAAGTCCTAGCTCCTGAGAACGTCTAAAATTCTCATCAGGATTTAGAAATGGTGAGAAATACTGAAATGAGTGGTTTCCTTCACATAAAAAGCGCATGTTGTGAGTTGCGACCATACTGATCATGCAACCTCGTCTCCGACTATCTTCAGGGGGACGGGTGTCACGGGTGCTGCTGGCTTTTTAGAAGTTGCCCATGTTGACATGCATGTTCTTCACCTCCAATTGGATGAGATCCGGCACCCGCTCGGCCGCACGCGCACTCCAGGGTGGAGAGAGAGATGGCGCCAGAAAGCAACAACGTCTTTAGCGATGACGATCCGCGCACGAATCAGATCCGGCAAACGGCCGGGCGCCCGTTTTCTCGCTGCTTTTCCTACGCCGCGCCGCGCCGGGGAATCCGACCGGCCGAGACGCGGCAGCCCCCCGGCCCTCCCCACTTTCTGGGCGCGGTGAGTTGTCGCCGCGTCAGAGGCCTCTTCCTCCTGGCAGCCTTTCCCTGACCCGATGCTATCCGCCTCTCGCCGAGGCGCCTGCTGTACAGTATCCGAAAGCGACAGGTCCTCGAGTCCGCTTGCAACGTTGGGCTCGCAAAAGTGACGGCAGCCACGAGCTCACCACGCGGGCGCGGGGAGGGGCAAGCGCAACTGCGGCAGGTGGTGGTCCTTGCTTGCGGCGTTGGCAGATGAGACGGCTGCGCGAACGGGAGGGCCACGACCCACGAAGAAATGCGCATTTATCCAGCTGAGAATCATGGCGAATATGGTTTACCATGTAATGTATCGCGATCATTATTTGGCCCTGATTACAATTACGGTACCCCGCTCCCCGCATTGAAAATGGCGCTTTCTATCATGGCGCTTTCATCCACTGTGTTGAAAATGTGCCTTCATTTTTTTTTCAGTTTAGAAACAGCTAAAGCTGCTACGATCGTCCAATTGCAACACTATTTTATTTTTATAATTTATAAATAAGTATATAGTTCCTTCTGCTAAAAAAAAATAAGTATATACTTTCTCTGTCTAAGAAAGAATGCAACTATACAAACTGTGTCAATCGATCTATCTTAAGTTTGACTAAGTTTATAGTAAATACAATTAACATTTTATGTTTCCAAATAAATTTTTATTATAAAAATATATTTTATTACTAACTTGATGGTACTTATTTGTATCCAGAATGTTAGTATTTTTTTTTTGTAACTTCGGTCAAAGTTTGAATTGTTGTTGACTCTTTGACAAGTGAGAACTGTATGATTTTCTCGGACAGAAGGAGTATAGTACGAACCGTCGGAGATGCACCCAGATTAGGGCCCTAAATCGGGTAGATTAGAGGAAAATAATCCAGCCTATTTCACCTCTAACTCTCCCAAGAATTAACCGAGGAAATCCCAATCCTACTCCCGTCGGCCGTACGAATTAGGCCCACAAGGCCGCAAAGCCCACTTGCTCGAGCAGCAGCCCACCCGCCCGCTCGAGGAAGAAGTACGGAAACCGCCGAGCGAGCGACCGCCGAGACGGTACGCTGAAAGCTCGAGCGAACGACCGCTCGAGACGATGGCGAAGCGCCGAGCGAGCGACCGCTCGAGTATGCCCGCAATAATTGCCAACCATGGTACGCACATGGCTGTGGCTCAAACAAGATCGTAGTACGCCCGCCCCGCCTAACTCCATGGCTACGGGGCCCGCAATAGTAGATCGTACGCCGGTCACTTCCACCATCACGCCCATCCCCGGATTCGAGGATGGCAGGGCGCCACTATTGCACCATACCGGCACTATGCCATGTGCGGCACCCTCTCGAACGCAATTGTCAACTCTCCGTACCATCTAACCCGCGCTCGCCCCGTCGCTCGGGTCATCTCCCTCTCGAAGCGGTCATCGCCCGCTCGAGGGACGATGACGGACGCAACCCGAGCATGGGGCGCGCAAAGGCCCCCGTCTTCCCACCTCGACGGCCATACGGCGGGGTTCCGGCGCACGTGCACGGCTACGCCGGCACCGCACTCGACTACGTCGCCCACGACCAAGAAGAACGAGCGGGCCATCAATGACCATACCGCTACAGGCTCGAACGGACCGGAGGAACGTCTACGATCCTCGACGACACGACATGGCGCATGTACCTCGACGTCACACCTACGACAGCCCTATCTACTCTGTACCCCTGAGCCTCCCCTTGGCCTATAAAAGGGGATGCCAGGGCCTAGCCTAGGGCACGTTTTTACGCCTTCACTCACACTCACTCACTAAGTCTCAGGACTACCTTGTACTCACCCCTGTACAAGCACCCCGGTGCAAGATAATACAAATCTCTCCCCACTGCTGGACGTAAGGCATTCTTTGCCTGAACCAGGATAAACGCTTGTGTCCATCTTGCATCACCATCCGGATTAGGGAGCACGCATAGAAATTTACTCGTTGGTGTTATACCCCCCGGGGTACGAAACACCGACAGTTGGCGCGCCAGGTAGGGGTACTGCGTGTTTTTCGCTCGATTCCCGCCATTTTCCGGATGGCATCACCCGCTTCCTCGTTTCCGTTCGCCACGGTGATCTGGTTTGGGAGTCTAGAGTTCGTGTCGCTCGGCCCGGAGCCACGACATGGCTCTACTCTCGATCGGTGAACCGGGAGGGGACGCTCGTCACCCCCACGCGCTGGTGGGGCCGCGCGCCGACCGCGCCACCACGGCTCGCCACCACGTCGCCGATGCCACCAGCATCAGCATCACCACCAGCAGGCACAGAGCCTTGAGCACCCTGCTCGTGTGCCCTCCCGGCCAGACGCCACGATGCACCCAGCCGGGGTGCCAAGTGTGCGGCAGGGGGTGGCACGTGGACAGGAAGTTCTTGACGTGGACCCTGGCTTCACGTTCGCCATGCGCTCGCCGAGAGAGCCCGGCGTGGCGAATCGAGCGCGCGCACGGCCGATGTCGCCCAACCTGTTGCCACACGGGCTATACCGAGCTCGGCGCGAGGGCTCCGTTTGGGCTCACCAACGCCGCCACCACGTATGCCAATGAGATCCGGTCGGTCATGGGACCGCGGGAGAGAGCCCCGGCCCTCCCGCGTGCCTCCATAGACTTGGAGATTGTATGGCCGGCGTCAGTAGACCGCGGGTTTGACAGAGCACCTGGCTCGCAACGCCGCAACACGGTCGGGGATATGCGCCGCTGGATCGAGGAGGAGAGCACGGGGAGGCCCTGGACGCCGTCCAGCGCTAACCCAGACTCCTATGACTCAGATCAGGGTGCTATGACCCGGCTCGCGAATGTTTTCATCTCAACGACGACGTCCCGTCGGATGAGGAGACCAGAGATGGCGCCGCCATGGCCGTCCCTACAGCCAACCGGGCAGACGTGACCCCAGCGGTCGGGACATCGGCAGCTGGAGCTCTGCAGGTGATCGAGCCGCGTGGGCCGCCACCGCAAGCCCAAGATAATCGACGGCCTGAAGATGACGCTCTAGCAGCTCAATGGGCCCAACTCAGGGAAATCGAGGCCAAGATGAATGAGGAACGCGCAAATCTGGAGCTGCTCAAGCGCGCGCTTGAGCAGAACCATCCGCCTCCACCTCGAGCTCTTGGCGCTCGAGGAAAGGCACGAGGCGTCTTCGACCGCATCGTCAACGATGGGCGGCCGGAAGCGCCACCCGAGCCAGCCCACTTCCCTCGAGCAAGCCAGAATGTACTTGCGGCAGCTATGCTGCTGCGGGACATGCCGGGGCCCTCGAATCCACATGCATTACGGATACGAGACGAGATCCAGGGGCTCCTCCAAGTCACGAGCCCACCAACTGACTGGCGTGCACCATTCCTCGAGTATCTCATTCGAGGGGAGTTGCCAGAGGATCGAACGGAGGCGAGGCGACTAGCTCGTCGAGCCAAAACTTACGTCCTTTACGGGGACGACGAGAGCTCTACCGCCGGAGCCCAACCGGCGTACTCCAACGGTGCATCTCGATCGAGGAAGGCGAGAACCGCTCGGAGACATGCACTCGGGGCTTGTGGCCACCACGCCGCGCCAAGAACCCTTGTCGGGAACGCATTCGGCGAGGCTTCTGCGGCCCCCGCAACCGCGATGCCATCAAGCTTGTCCGAGCGTGTGAGGGATGCCAATTCTACGCCAAACAAACGCATCTCCCAGCACACGCACTCCAGATGATCCCCCTCACGTGGCCATTCGCGGTCTGGGGGCTCGATCTGGTCGGACCCCTCAAAAAGACGACGGGAGGCTACACCCACTTGCTCGTGGCTATCGATAAGTTCACCAAGTGGATCGAGGCCAAGCCCATCACTAACATCCGCTCAGAACGAGCGGTCGAGTTCTTCACCGACATCATCCATCGCTTTGGAGTCCCCAACGTCATCATTACTGACAATGGCACCCAGTTCACGGGCAAAAAGTTCTTGGACTTCGCGATCGGTACCACATCCGTGTGAACCGGTCGGCAGATCGCCTACCCTCGAACTAATGGCCAAGTCGAACGCGCAAATGGCATGATCTTGCAAGGTCTAAAGCCAAGGATTTTCAAACGCTTGAACAAGCACGGCAACAAGTGGGTAGCTGAACTCCCATCTCGTCCCGTGGAGTCCGCGGACGACCGAGAGTCGAGCCACCGGGTTCACCCCGTTCTTCTTGGTCTATGGGTCTCGAGGCCATCCTCCCACCGACCTCGAGTACGGGTCCCTCGACTCAAGGCCTACAACGAGCAGACTAATCGGGAAAGACCGGCAAATGCCATCGACCAAGCGAGAAGAGGCTCGAGACACGGCGCTCCTACACTCGCGCGCTACCAACGAAGCTACGGCAATATCACGAGAAGAATGTGCGCAAGAGGGATTTCAAGGTCGGCGATCTCGTGCTCCGTCGACGCCAAGATAACAAGGGCGCCACAAGCTTACTCCTCCTTGGGAAGGCCCGTTCCTCGTGGTCAAAGTCTTTGAAGCCGGAACGTACAAGTTAGCCAAAGAAGACGGCTCGACCCTCACCAACGCGTGGAACATCGAACGCCTACGTCGTTTTTTCCCTAGGCCTCGATGCCTTGTACATATTTTGTCTAAATATACCGCTAGTATGAATAAACGAGTCAATTCCTTACTTTTTGTTCATACACAAGGTGGGCTCGACTTTGTTCCTACAAAGTCAAACCCCCCTCGGGGGCTAGACCAGGGGGGGGACCCCCCTGAAGTCCTCGAAAAAACGCACCTAGTTTTTTCAAAAACAGTGCTCGAAGTAATCTTTCCCCTCCTCGCCTCGAAATTTTCCGTAAGCTAAGTATTTGCGTCACCTCGAGCTTGTCGAGCCAGGGTGATCGAGCACAAGGCTTCCCACGCTTCCGAGCTACGGCACCCTAACTCATCCCCTCTCGAAATGGTTCGAGCACAGCGCCAACACTTAGCTAAAACAAAGTAAAGGCGGGAAGTGGAAAATGACATCAAGCGCAAAGAAAAACTAGAGCATAACGGTTTAAATTACAAGCATCAAGATTTTAGGCCGCTTAGGCCATTCCACGACCAGAATATTTTGATTCTTACAAGGGCCTTGTCGCCCGATTTTGGCTCGCAGCCGGATAAAAACTACTCCATGTCGGGCGGCGGGACTTCTCGCGGTAGATCACCTCCAAGACGGCGCCGGCTCCTCGGCCTCGGCCTTGAGCCGCTCGATCCGGGGTTGCCCCTCCTTCTTGTTCGCCTCGGCGTAGGTGAAGCCGCTCGCAACGGCCTCCATCCCGCCCGGGCGTCCTCCTCGAGATACTAAACCCCGAGTAGAAGATGGCCATCGTCCGGCGCGCAAGCAAAGACAAGGGCTTCCCGAATACGACCGCAGAGGCGCCGAACTCACGGACCGGCTAGCGTAGCTCGCGCGCATCCGGCCCCTCGACGTCCACCACCGGCGGGAAGCCCCGCTTGGCGCTAAGGGTGTCGATGGCGCCGGTGATGTGGGCCTTAGCCGAAAGCACGCGGTCGCCGGGCGCGTGGGTTGACTTTGCGTACTCGCGCGCGTCCACCAGGTCCGCCTCCAAACCTGAAAAAGGACGACAAGAAACAGGTACTCAATCAAGTGCTCGAGCAACACGTATGAATCACGCACGAAAAAAGGACTCGAGCGCTTACCAGTGCAGCGGGTCGAGAGCCCTTGCTCGCGTTCAAGCGCCGCGCAAGCTCGTCTCTTTTCTCCGGAGCGCGCTCGATGTCGCGTTTCTCCACGCGCAGCTCCTCATAAGCTTTGCCGGCGCCCGGATGGCGAGGTCCTTCTCGTCATCTCTTGACGGAGGTTGACCGCCTCCGCCCGGAAACCGCTCGCCCGCTCTTTCTCCGCCTCGAGCGCACTCGAGAAAGCCTCCTTCTCGGCGGCCTCCGGGTGACCGTTGCACGGAGCTCCTTTACATAGGCCTCGACGCCGGCCTTGTCCTTTTGGAGCCGCTCCATGTCCCATTTGGCCCCGTAGCTGCGCCGCCGTAGCCGCGTCCTTCTTAAGCTGCTCGAAAACTTCGTGCAGCTGCGCGTACTTCTGACGAGCGGTCTCGGCCTCCTGCGCAGCTCGGGCAAGCTTCTCGTCCGCCTCCCGCTGTGCCACCTCGGCCCCCTGCGCCACTCGAGCAAGCTCATCATGAGCCTTCTTGGCGTCCTCCTTGGCGGCATTGGCATCTCGGAGGAGCCGAGCAAAGCGGTGCCGCTCGCCCTCAGCATCTTGCCCCATCCGCACATACCGCCGGATCTCATGCTCGCTCTCTTGCGTGGCACGGATATGCACGGATTTGGCATAGGAGCGGCTCTGTGTCGTCTGAACCTCGAAAGGGAAGTGTTAGAACATAGAACGCGATAGACCAAAAGGGCAAGCAACCGAGCTCGAGGGTACTCACCGAGAAAAGCTGGGGCATGTCCTCCGAAACGAGCGACAGAGCAGTCTTCAAGGCGCTTTCGAGCCATTGCCGGCGCTCCTCGGCCTCCACGTGCGCCTCAAGCTCCTTCGATCGTTCATCACGATCGGGGCGCCTCGTGGTCAAGGGGTCGGAGAGCACCGGCGGCCTCTCCCAAAGAGGGAACTCATCCCGCATCTCCTTGTCGACGGAGGAGTGGAGTCTCCTCACCGCCTCCAGGTCGACATCCGCCGTCACCACCCGCTCAGCCAGGGTAGGTGGGCGTTGCGGTTGACTCCAGGCGAAGGACGCCTCTTGGGCAAGCGCCCGCGCCTCAATCCGCCTCCGCTCCTCGATGGAGACGTCAGTAGGCTCGGTGGGACCAAGGCCGACCGACCGCATGTGGCATCGACGATGGCGCCCGCCGTCGGCTTCCTTTGGGCCTCCTCCCACCGGGTCGGCGTCGGTCATGAACTCGAATCTCACCTCGCCCGTCTCCGAGTCGGGCACGAGGTGGGGCACCGAGTGTCCCCCAACGGCCGCGAGGCCGCGGCGGCTCCTGGTACGGCACCAGATGGAGCTCTCGCTCGACGTCCTGGCACTCATCACCACCCGTGACGGAGGGCTGCTCCACCACTGGCGCCGCCTGCTGTTCCACCAGCGCCGCCTGCTGCTCCGCTTGCGGCTGATGCTCTTCACCGCCTGCGGCGGTAGGCTGCACCGCCGGCTCCGCCTGCTGCTCCACCGGCTCCTCCGCCCTCTCCCCCTCTTGCGTAGCGGCGGGGTGCTCCTCGAGCGCCCCCTCTCGAGCGGCAGTTTGGGCCTCCCCGTCCTCGACCCTATGCCCAGCAGAGGCGTCGACCTCCATATCCCGAGGAGGGGATGGGGCCCGGCTCGGCTGAGGCTCATGCGCCGCTCCCGCCTTCTGCATATCCACATCCCCCACCGGCCGATCGGCGGCTGCCGGCGTCTCCTCCTCCTCCTTCTCCCTGCGCTCCTCCTCGAGCTGGCGCAGGCCGATTGGCCAGGAGGACTTGGCGCCCGAGCTCGGACTCTCGTCTTCGAGCATGATGGGCTGCTGCTCCGATCCGGCCCCCGTCGCCGGAGTAGAGGCCACCGGCTCTGGCGCCATCGCCCCTTGGTCGCCCGCCGCCACGTCACCCAGCGCGCCTGACGACGTCGGAGTCGCGAGCGGGAGGGCAGTCGAGGCCGTGGTGGTGGTGGCGTCCTCATCCCCCGTAACCTTGGTCACGGCCCCGGCACCTGCACGGGACGCAGCTGCCATCAGCCTGCCACGCCTAAGTGCATCCTTGGCCCGCTCTAACCAAACTGGAGTAGAAGAAGGAAGGGTCACTCCACCCGGCATCGACGGGGTGCCGCTCGACCCTCGTGGTCCTCGGCCTCTTAGTAGGAAAGCATGGGGGGAGGGACGGTAACGTCTGCGAGGAACGCTTAGTCTGGAAGAAAGAGAAAAACAAAAATTCATTGTGACAAAATACTCACACACGAACAAAATGGTACAATAAGGGATAGGTCGACCGAAGACTTACCCCGCGGTCGAGGTGGCGCGCCCGAGCCACCCGGCCGCTCAAAGCGCTCGGGGCCATCGAGCCTCGGGCCGCCCTCGAGTCACTCGAGGACTTGGGGACCTCGAGCCCGCCGCTTGCGCCGCTCGGGGGCTTCGAGACCGGCGGCCGCCCGTTCCGCCGACTCCGTGGCCGGACGGCACGGTGTCCCGCACGGGATCCCGGGTCCTGCGGGTCGAGGTCCGCTCGGCCGGCGGTCGCTGGAAGGGGCCCGCGTTGCTCGCCGGCCGCGCGAGTTGAAGTGCGCACATTTGCGGCCTCATGCTTTGCCGGGTGTGCGCGCCGTTGAAGAAGAATGATGCGCGGGCGACTCCTCTCGCCGCCTCGCTGAGCCGGCGACGGCGAGCGAGCGCGCGGGCCGGAGCGTTGAGACGCCCCCCCCCGCGCTCGCTTCGGCCGGCGACGGCGCTCGAGCACCGCGGCTCGACGACTCCTCCCGCGGGCTGCCGAATCCGATGACGAGTCGCCGCGAAGGCTCGGCGCCAAAGCTAGCTCGCACGCGAGAGCGAGGAGGCGTCAGGGCTCGGGTGGCGGTGGCGCCATCGCTGTCGGTCGCCTCGTCGTCCTCCTCGCCGTCATCGCCCTCATCCTCATCGGTCGACTCGAGACTAGGGCTCCAGTCGGTCGGGTCCGCCGCCAGACGTATTTCACGCTCCCGACGGCGCCTAGCCTTACGCTTCTCCTTCTCCTCTAGCGCACGGGCTTTCTGCGCCTTCTCCTCCCTCCTCGAGACCACGGCAGCGTGTTCTCGTTCGCCCCTCAGGCGTCTTACCTCGCGGACGGGCGCGTCCTCCTTCACCGGGGGCCTCGACTCCGCGTGGTCGTTGATATTCTGAAAAAAGGAGAGAGAGGACAGGCCTCGATAAGGATCGCTCGAGAAAAAGAAACGACGAGAGAAGAGCTCGAAAAAACTTACAAAACCCAGCAGGTTGACGGCCGGACGCATGCGGAAGAGGCCGACTTGGTTCTCGCCGAAGTTCCTCCCGCCGTCGATCGCGTCGCGCACCCGAGCCACAATTGTGGCGACCGGGAGGGGCGCGTCTGTGGCAGAACCTCCTAAGTAATAAGGCCCACATGCACTAATCCTTGTCTTATGGACCTCGATTACTATGCATGTGTTCCACACCACTTAACAAGCTCGTCGGGTGTCCTCGGGGAAACCCGAATCATCCACGAATCTTTCGAACTGGATCGATCATTATAAGAGACATTGCAAGTATTACAACAATTTTGTGTAAATAAATTATATCGAGTAAAAGTGCGGAAGTATTATGATAACATAAGTTTACAAATCATTTATAAATAAAACTTTACAATAATTAGTTATGTTGATTACAACCATAGTAGTGGAATATCATTACTTAACTTTATGATTCACCAAAACGTAGGGCTCGCCAGAGCCAAACAAACTACTCGACGTCCTCACTTGACGGACACACCGCAACAAGGGTAGAACAAACCCCGAGTACAAAAGTACTCCGCAAGACTTACCCGACGAAAAAGAGGGAGAAGACTCAGGAATGAAGGCCAGATAGGACAAGGTAAGGCTTAGCAAAGAATCAAAGTATTTTGCAGAAAAGCACTAAACTAGTTTCAACCTCAAGTTTTACTTTCCAGATTAGTCATTAGATTCTATGGTGAGCCTAGTCTAGCTTGATTACAGCAGATCAAGATAATTCATGGAGATCACATTCTTAGTCTTCCAACAAAATTCCTTCAAGTTCCATAAGTTACTACGATGCAGTCGTGATCGAGTCTCCATAACCGAGGAGCAACGACGATTCGAATCGATTATACCCACTGGGGATCCCTAATCACACGATATATGTAGAACCAAATCTTGCATATATCAACCTTCACTCGATCTTCCAAAACCAACCCGGTCCTGCGCCACCCGAGAATACTTCGTACGCCTCAAATCCAGGACCAAGCCCACGAGGGTAACTCGTATTCCCGCCATCTCTCCACTCCCAGTGCGCAGTTATCCGTTCTGATGATGGAATAGCTGGGGTCTTAGGCTTACCATAGTATGTGATTAGTTGCAAGGCTCGAACCACAGGCGGCCCTACAACGATACGGTCCTTAATCGACACAGTCGGAAACACTACATCCCTAACCCAGATGCAAGTTACCCGACCGGTCTCAACTTCATTAAAAGATGTAACAGATCCAGATCAAAGGATTACATCGAGACGTCATTCGATGAAACCCAATATTCTGATCAACGATTTCATTGCGAAGTAAAATTAAACTCACCGACAAGGTAAGCACATCCTTTTGAAAATATTTTCGAAATCCGAACTAAATTAGCAAGGCTAAGCATTGTTACGTATTTTTCAATCAAAACGGTTTCAAGGATGATATTAGAATAATCAAGGAAGTTAATGCGTCAAGTAGGTTATCACTCAACTCCTATTACTTAATGCAACAATACATACTCAAGTAATAAAACTTTTGCAAAATCAAGGAATTGGTTGATGGATCGGGGCTTGCCTTGAAAGTCGGTGTAGACGTTCTTCAACGACGTATCCGGAAGATATGACCAATCATCAACGATGGACTTCGACTTCCGGGAACTAGGGTTGACCCGACAATAATTCCTACGTAAACTAGATCGATTGGACTCTCCTCGACCACGGGGACTACACGGGGTAAATAAAATGCTTCAACATGATGAAATATAAAATATGATGCTCGATGAAGCATAAAGAAGATTAAAGACAAGCGCAAACAATTAATTAAAGTGCCGAAGGTCATTAGGGTTGATGACCTAGGGTCTTCACTCAAATCCAAAGTCAAACAATTAATTAATTAGCTAAGGAAATTAAATCCTAAAACAAAAGTTGTCAAATTAATTCCAAAAATTATTTTTAAGTAGCTTATATCAAAAACAGTGCACCAATAAATTTTCATGATTTTTGGATAAGTAAATAAATTACTAAAAATCGAGAAGACTCATTTTTCAAGTAAAAGAACCAATTTTTGAACATATCAAAGCTACTCAAATTTGGCATTTTGAAGTTTTCCTAGATAGAGGACATCATAAGGAACACACACAAAAATTTTTAGAATTTTTGGAGCAATACACAATTTACTATGAATTTTGAAAGAAAATAATATTTTCAGCCTAAAAAGAAATGGAAAAGGAAATAGAAAAAGAAAAAGACAGAATGGGCCGAATCCAGCCTGTGTCGGCCCAGTACTGTTGCGGACCGGCCCAAACAGTAACAGGCCGGCCCACCCAGCGCGGCCGAGCTGGGCCGACGGCGGCGACGAGCTCGCCGGCGATATCTCGCCGGCGGCGAGACCTAGCCCTACGTGACCCTGGTGACACGGCGCACCGACTGGAGTAGCTAACGCGATGGCTGACGCGGCGGCGCACGCGCGCCGGCGGCCATGGCGGGACGGCGGAGCTGCGGCTCGGCGGGAAAGCTCACCGGAGCTTTTCCGGCGGCGTTAGCGCGCGCGCGGGGTGCTACGCGACGTAGTGGACGCGATGCGCTAACTCAAGGACCCAGCGCATGACCCTAATGGCCTCGGCTTCGGACGCGGCGGCGGCGGCAACGGTGAGCGACGGCGACGCACCATGACCGGGCGCTACGGGGACCTAGAAGCCAATTAAAGGGCATGGGAGGTTGCAGGAGCTCACAGCGGGGACGGTGCGCTTGAAGATGGAGAGGATGGACGGTCGGAGATGGGAGCTTGGCGGTGGCGGAAATGGCGGCGACGGCGAACCCGGTGGCAAGGACGGCGTTCCGGCGTGTCCTGTGCATAGTTGACCAAACCAAGGGGAGCATCGTGAGCAGCGCGTCAGGGCGAGCTTACCCACCCAAGGAATCGAGAAAACGCGCAAAGATGAGGACGAATTACGGCGGCGATCCTCGGCGGCTCGGCTTGCCGGCCGGGAAGACGACGGCGGCGGGCAAAAGAGCGGGATTGAGGGGCTTGGTGGTGCGGGTCGGATGCGCGAGCTAAAGGCGGAGCTAATGGCGGGTTTGCTCGGGCTATGGCGGCGCGAAGACGACGGCGCGAGGTGGCGGCAATGGCGGCGTCGGGACGAGGCAGAACGACGCGGCGGCTGAGGGAGATAAGGATGAGGAGGAGGGGTCCGGGCCGCGGCTTAATGGCGCAAGGACGAGGAGCGGAGACGGCGACACGAGGCGGCGAGAAGCTTCGGGCGTCGTCGCGCTGGCAATCGGCGGCGACCGGACGGCATGGCCGCGGCGGTGCCGGCGCCAGTGAGGGGAATAGGGGAGAGATGACGTCAGCCACAGGAACAGAATTTGAAATTTGCAAATTGCTCCAAAATTTTGAACTGTGCTCAAAATTTTCCAAAAAGCAACCCTAGCTAATTTTTCATTCTCTACAACTTTCTCAACTGGCACATTTTCAAATTTTGCAAGGAAAATTGAATTTGAATCAAATTTTGAAAAGGGGACAAAAACCCTAGAATGAAATATTTGAAATTACTTTGGATTTTTCTAAATAACTTGAAAAACTCCAAAACTATGGAAAACTCAACTTTTCAAACTGCACATTTTCTCCAAAAGATGTTTTTCCAAAATATGCATAATTTTTGAATTATGGTTTGAAATTGAAAAGGGGACAACTGTCGGAAAACCGTATTTTCAAATTTATTTGAAATTCTTTTTGAAAACTTGAAAAACTTTGTTCACCAACATTGTAGGTCTCATCAAGCCCTACAATATTGCTTTTTGGACCAACCCCAAATTCTTTGTAGATTTTGAACTAGGGAAAAGGGGGTAAAACGGAGTTTGTCGGAAACGGGGTTTTCGAAATGAAATCGCGTTTGATCGAGCCGACACACCTCTAGGCTATCAAAAAAAGTAACAAACATTATCTCAGAGGCACAATCAACCTAGAATATAAATCTTGTTTTAGTGAATGCATATCAGGGTTAACCTAACATGAATGCTTTGCAACTAAATATGATGACATGTCGTTTTAGGTAATATAACATCGAGATGTTACCTTTCCCCTTAAAGAAATCTCGTCCCGAGATTTAAAGCCTTGGGTTAGGTAATGGAAAAGGAAATGTGTCAAGCAAACACATCTCGAACAAGTACATAAGGAAAGGGGTTTTTACAACTCACACAAGACCAGTTACAACTCATAGAGGGAATTATAACTTAGATAGAAGCATAGAACTCCGGAAAATTTTCTGACAGATATTCCTCAGACTCCCAAGTAGCTTCTTCTTCTGAGTGACGTTCCCACTGTATCTTGTACCACTTGATTGTTTTGCTTCGGGTGACACGATCTTTCTGATCTAGAACCCTGATAGGATACTCTGAATAAGTCAAATCAGGTTCAAGTTCAATCCCTTCAACATCAACAATTTTGTCAGGTGGTCGAAGACACTTCTTGAGTTGTGACGCATGAAATACATTGTGTACCGCTGACAACTGTTCAGGCAACTGCAAACGGTATGCTACCTTCCCACATTTTGCCAAAATTTGAAAGGGACCAATGTAACGAGGTGCTAATTTGCCTTTAACTCCAAAGCGACTAACTCCCTTCATGGGTGATACTTTCAGATATACATAATCTCCTTTGGCAAACATTAGAGGTCGACACCTCTTATCTCGCATAACTTTTTCGTCGAGATTGAGCTACTTTCAAATTGTTCTCAGATCTGCCTAACCTTTTCTTCTGTCTCTTTTACAAGATCAACCCCGAAAAACCATCTCTCTCCGGGTTCTCGACCAATTCAATGGAGTCCGACATCTGCGACCATATAGTGCTTCAAATGGTGCCATCTTGATACTTTCTTGATAACCGTTGTTGTAAGAGAACTCGCTAATGGTAAACATTCATCCCACTTTTCTGGAAAATTCAATACACAAGACCTCAACATGTCTTCAAGAATCTGATTGACTCTTTCTGTCTGACCATCAGTTTGTGGATGATAGGCTGAGCTATAAAGAGATTTGGTGCTCATTGCCTTATGGAATTGCTTCCAAAACTGTGAGACAAATTGTGTACCCCTATCGGAAACAATAGTCCTTGGTACCCCATGAAGGCTTAAGATTCGTGTAATATATAACTTAGCATATGTCAAAGTTTGAATGATCTGTCTTGGTGGAATAAAATGAGCTGACTTTATGAGTCGATCCACAATAACCCGAGATGGAATCAAATCCTCTTGATGTCTTGGGTAAGCCCATTATGAAATCCATACCGATATCTTCCCACTTCCAAGCGGGAATAGGCAATGGTTGCAATTCTCCAGCCAGACTTTAAATGCACAAATGCTTTCACTTTTTGACAAGTGTCACATCTAGCGACATATCGAGCAATTTCTATCTTCATTTTAGTCCACGAGAATCTCTCGTTTCAAATCATGGTACATCTTATTGCTTCTGGATGAATAGAGAATCTTGAAAGATGTGCTTCATCGAGGATCTTTTGACGTAACTCGGGAATTTTTGGTACGACCAGACGATTCTTGAACCATATAACATCTGCTTCATCAATTCTGAAACAGGGATATTTTTCCCTCTCTAACTTTCTCCTTGATATGTTCCATACCTTTATTATCTCTCTAAGCAATGATAATTTGATCTCGGATAGTTGACTCCATAGAAATGTTAGTTAGACTGCCTTGTTGTATCATCTCTATGCCCAACTTTTCTATCTCATGACATAAAGAAATATCCAGGGGCTTCACTGTCAAACAGTTACACTGACTTTTTCGACTAAGTGCATCAGCGACCACATTTGCCTTACCAGGATGGTAATGCACTTCGAGATCATAATCTTTAATCAGTTCTAACCATCTTCTTTGCCTCATATTCAATTCTTCTTGAGTGAAGATATACTTCAAACTCTTATGATCTGTATAGATATGACAAGTGTTACCCAACAGATAGTGACGCCAAATCTTCAAGGCATGAACAACTGCTGCTAACTCTAGATCATGAGTTGGATAATGTTCTTCATTACGCTTGAGCTGTCTTGATGCATAAGCAATAACTCTGCCCTCTTGCATCAGTACACAACCAAGACCAATGCCAGAAGCATCACAATAAACATCAAACTGTTTCTCCATATCCGGTTGAACTAAAATCGGAGCAGTAGTCAATGACTTCTTTAAGGACTGAAATGCCTCCTCACACTTAGGTGACCAAACAAACTTGGTTTGATTCTTCAACAACTCAATTATAGGCTTAGCTACCTTTGAAAAGTTAGCAATAAATCTGCGATAATAACCGGCCATTCCAAGGAAACTGCGAACCTCGGAAATAGTGGTTGGTGTTTTCCAATCTAGAATATCCTTTACTTTACTAGGGTCAACAGTTATGCCCTTAGCGAGATAAAACATATCCAAGGAATTGCACTTCCTTAAGCCAAAACTCACACTTGCTTGAACCTAGCATATAAGCGATGTTCTCTCGGACGTTTGCGAACAATTCCGAGATGCTCGGCATGTTCTTCTTCATTCTTAGAATAAATCAAAATATTATCGTGAAGACCACTACAAACCGATCAAGTTCGGCATGAACACCGAGTTCATTAAATATAAGAAATGAGTGGTGCGTTTGCAAGTCCAAAAGACATAACCGGATACTCATACGAGACCATATCTAGTAGTGAATGCCGTCTTTGGAATATCTTCGGTCGAATCTTAATTTGATGATAGCCGGACACGAGATCTATCTTTGAAAATACCTTTGCTCTCGCCAACCGATCTAAGAGCAGATCAATACGAGGCCGAGGATACTTTTTTTGATAGTCACTTCATTCAATGGACGATAATCAACACACAACCTCAAGGTTTTATCTTTCTTCTTTACAAAGATGGTGGACAACCCCAAGATGAACTACGTGTAATGCGATAAAACCTTTATTAAGCAATTCTTTCAACCGAGCTTTAAGTTACGCTAATTCGGTGGTGCCATTCTATATGCTCTCTCGGATATTGGGGCGTGCGGGCTTCAACTCAATCGCAAACTCCACATCTCTATACGGAGGTATCTAGGGTAACTCATCGGGAAATACATGCGGGAAATCTTTAACTACAAGGATATCTTGAATCTCCTTCACAGAGGTTGCATAAATTCTCTTGACTGCCCTCTTAGGAGTTGGGAATTGAATAAACAACTGCGACTTGCCATCAGATAAATTCACTTTTATAGTCCGGTTCAGGGTATCAATAATAGCTCCTCGCTGATTCATCCAGTTCATACCTAGGATCACATCTATATCCTGATCCTTTAGAACAATCATTGATGTGGGAAAGATATGTCCACCCAAGTCTATGGGTACCTGATGTACCATTTCCTTAGTACACATACGCCCTCCAGGTGACTGAATAAAGAAATTTTCTTTTGTTTCTCCAATTGGGATCTCATGCTTCATAACAAATGTCCGATTGATGAATGTATGGGATGCTCCAGAGTCAAAAAGTATAAATGCTGAGTGATTGGCAACTTGGAACATACCCATCAAAATAGGCTCTCCTCGGGAATATTACCTTTGCGTGTAAAAGACACGCCCAATTTTCTTCTTAATTTGGCTCTTGTTGATTCGATGTGACACGAAGTACTTAGAACATTGGAATTGTCTTGGTTTGGATGTGGACGAGTCCCTTGTAGAGTGACCAGACTTTCCACAATTGTAACATGGGTAGTTTCTGTATTTGTAAAGTGGGTTTTCGAACGCTAGGAGCATTCGGTGGCGTGGATAAGAAAGAGCGCAACGGGACGGACAAGTGCCCGCTGCGGGACTTGATACTGGATCTGGATGATAAGGAGTATGAAAATGATTTACGGGATGACGGATTATCTTCGGGCCCTTAGGCTTACCGCCCGAGGATTCAAAGTATTCGAGCCTTCTTCTTCTTGGCCTTCTCGGTGCTTACGATTAACGGCTTCGCAAGTGATAGCAATATCAACCTGTCTCGTAAAATGTAGTATTAAGAGTAGCACTAGAAATCATCATACGAGATCTTACTATCCGAGACCCCTCAAGAAGTAACCCTTCTTTTTATCATCTCGTATCAACATACTCGGGTGCATCGGGATAAGTGATTAAACTCGCTCACATACCGTACGACGGACATATCACCTTGTTGTAAAGATAAAAATTCTTCCTTCTTAACTTTCATAACACCTTGTGAAACATAATGAGTGCGGAAAGCTTCACGAAACTCTGTCCATGTGATACGATGACCAAGTGGGTTGTATGGCAACAAGATTTTCCCACCAAGCCACCGCATGAGCACCTCTGTTGTTGAGCCGCAAATAGTGGCTTCGAACTTCCGTACAAGGAATGAGATCAAACTTTTGCTGCATGGTGCGGAGCCAATAATCGCCTTCAAGGGGTTCATCTCGCTTTGGTGAAGACGGTGGCCGAGTGGGCGAAATCAAAATACGTGACCTCATTACCATTATTCCGACCATGATTACCCCGAGTGATATTCGATTCGAGCTAGAATAGTTGTAGCATTGACCGAGCGGCAAGGGTATCGGTCAAACCGGGTTGAACTGGTGGAGGATTGGAATCATCACCCCCATTTTGAGAAATCCCAAAAGCATCGGATGCTCGGGTATGAACAGCATCCGTTGAATAACAAGCCAAACTTTAAACTCGAGCTTTCAGCAAAAGATAGGATCAAGATTAAAGAATAGATAGGTGGGATCTGAAGGCTAGCAGGAATAGGATTGGTACTACCTAACCCAATTCACATTAAGAGGGAAAGTATTTATTAACGGGTTAATTAAGCATGATGCATGAACGGACCTACGTTCTAAGCTTAAAAGACTTTAATGTAACACATACTTAAAAGTAAACTTTTATAAATAGGGCATTATAACATGATATTCCACCATAAACTTTGAAACATGACTAGAGGGCTATAGAAGTGAGCATAGGTAAGGGATAAGCAATTTGGAACAAAATAGTCAAGTTAAATTTTTATTAGATCCAAAACCTTTTGAAGTTTTCGCAAGGAATACTACAATAGCTCTAGAATAACGATCCCGCTCTGATACCAGCTGTGGCAGAACCTCCTAAGTAATAAGGCCCACATGCACTAATCCTTGTCTTAACAGACCTCAGATTACTATGCATGTGTTCCACACCACTTAACAAGCTCTGTCGGGTGTCCTCGGGAAACCCGAATCATCCACAAATCTTTCGAACTGGATCGATCATTATAAGAGACATTGCAGTATTACAACAATTTTGTGTAAATAAATTATATCAGAGTAAAAGTGCGGAAGTATTATGATAACATAAGTTTACAAATCATTTATAAATAAAACTTTACAATAATTAGTTATGTTGATTACAACCATAGTAGTGGAATATCATTACTTAACTTTATGATTCACCAAAACGTAGGGCTCGCCAGAGCCAAACAAACTACTCGACGTCCTCACTTGACGGACACACGCAACAAGGGTAGAACAAACCCGAGTACAAAAGTACTCCGCAAGACTTACCCGACGAAAAGAGGGGAGTACAAGGTAAGGCTTAGCAAAGAATCAAAGTATTTTGCAGAAAAGCACTAAACTAGTTTCAACCTCAAGTTTTACTTTCCAGATTAGTCATTAGATTCTATGGTGAGCCTAGTCTAGCTTGATTACAAGCGAGATCAAGATAATTCACGGAGATCACATTCTTAGTCTTCCAACAAAATTCCTTCAAGTTCCATAAGTTACTACGATGCAGTCGGGTGATCGAGTCTCCATAACCGAGGAGCAACGACGATTCGAATCGATTATACCCAGTGGGGATCCCTAATCACACGATATATGTAGAACCAAATCTTGCATATATCAACCTTCACTCGATCTTCCAAAACCAACCCGGTGCGCCACCCGAGAATACCGTACGCCTCAAATCCAGGACCAAGCCCACGAGGGTAACTCGTATTCCCGCCATCTCTCCACTCCCGGTGCGCAGTTATCCGTTCGATGATGGAATAGGCGGGGTCTTAGGCTTACCATAGTATGTGATTAGTTGCAAGGCTCGAACCACAGCGGCCCTACAACGATACGGTCCTTAATCGACACGTCGGAAACACTACATCCCTAACCCGGATGCAAGTTACCCGACCGGTCTCAACTTCATTAAAAGATGTAACGAGATCCAGATCAAAGGATTACATCGAGACGTCATTCGATGAAACCCAATATTCTGATCAACGATTTCATTGCGAAGTAAAATTAAACTCACCGACAGGGTAAGCACATCCTTTTGAAAATATTTTCGAAATCCGAACTAAATTAGCAAGGCTAAGCATTGTTACGTATTTTTCAATCAAAACGGTTTCAAGGATGATATTAGAATAATCAAGGAAGTTAATGCGTCAAGTAGGTTATCACTCAACTCCTATTACTTAATGCAACAATACATACTCAAGTAATAAAACTTTTGCAAAATCAAGGAATTGGTTGATGGATCCAGGGGCTTGCCTTGAAAGTCGGTGTAGACATTCTTCAACGACGTATCACGGAAGATATGACCAATCATCAACGATGGACTGACTTCCTCGGGAACTAGGGTTGACCCGACAATAATTCCCACGAAACTAGATCGTTGGACTCTCCTCGACCACGGGGACTACACGGGGTAAATAAAATGCTTCAACATGATGAAATATAAAATATGATGCTCGACAGAAGCATAAAGAAGATTAAAGACAAGCGCAAACAATTAATTAAAGTGCCGAAGGTCATTAGGGTTGATGACCTAGGGTCTTCACTCAAATCCAAAGTCAAACAATTAATTAATTAGCTAAGGAAATTAAATCCTAAAACAAAAGTTGTCAAATTAATTCCAAAAATTATTTTTAAGTAGCTTATATCAAAAACAGTGCACCAATAAATTTTCATGATTTTTGGATAAGTAAATAAATTACTAAAAATCAGAGAAGACTCATTTTTCAAGTAAAAGAACCAATTTTTGAACATATCAAAGCTACTCAAATTTGGCATTTTGAAGTTTTCCTAGATAGAGGACATCATAAGGAACACACACAAAAATTTTCAGAATTTTTGGAGCAATACACAATTTACTATGAATTTTGAAAGAAAATAATATTTTCAGCCTAAAAAGAAATGGAAAAAGAAAAAGACAGAATGGGCCGAATCCGGCTGTGTCGGCCCGATCGTGCGGACCGGCCCAAACAGTAACAGGCCGGCCCACCCAGCGCGGCCGAGCTGGGCCGACGGCGGCGACGAGCTCGCCGGCGATATCTCGCCGGCGGCGAGTTCCTAGGCGGCGAGACCTAGCCCTACGTGACCCTGGTGACACGGCGCACCGACTGGAGTAGCTAACGCGATGGGCGACGCGGCGCGCACGCGCGCCGGCGGCCATGGCGGGGACGGCGGAGCGCGGCTCGGCGGGAAAGCTCACCGGAGCTTTTCCGGCGGCGTTAGCGCGCGCGCGGGGTGCTACGCGACGTAGTGGACGCGATGCGCTAACTCAAGGACCCAGCGCATGACCCTAATGGCCTCGGCTTCGGACGCGGCGGCGGCGGCAACGGTGAGCGACGGCGACGCACCATGACCGGGCGCTACGGGGACCTAGAAGCCAATTAAAGGGCATGGGAGGTTGCAGGAGCTCACAGCGGGGACGGTGCGCTTGAAGATGGAGAGGATGGACGGTCGGAGATGGGAGCTTGGCGGTGGCGGAAATGGCGGCGACGGCGAACCCGGTGGCAAGGACGGCGTTCCGGCGTGTCCTGTGCATAGTTGACCAAACCAAGGGGAGCATCGTGAGCAGCGCGTCAGGGCGAGCTTACCCACCCAAGGAATCGAGAAAACGCGCAAAGATGAGGACGAATTACGGCGGCGATCCTCGGCGGCTCGGCTTGCCGGCCGGGAAGAAGACGACGGCGAGCGGGCAAAAGAGCGGGATTGAGGGGGCTTGGTGGTGCGGGTCGGATGCGCGAGCTAAAGGCGGAGCTAATGGCGGGTTTGCTCGGGCTATGGCGGCGCGAAGACGACGGCGCGAGGCGGCGGCAATGGCGGCGTCGGGACGAGCGAGAACGAGGCGGCGGGCCGGGGAGATAAGGATGAGGAGGAGGGTCCGGGCCGCGGCAATGGCGCAAGGACGAGGAGCGGAGACGGCGACACGAGGCGGCGAGAAGCCGGGCGTCGTCGCGGCCCGGCAATAACTGCGCGCCGGACGGCATGGCCGCGGCGGTGCCGCGCCGGTGAGGGGAATAGGGGAGAGATGACGTCGGCCCACAGGAACAGAATTTGAAATTTGCAAATTGCTCCAAAATTTTGAACTGTGCTCAAAATTTTCCAAAAAGCAACCCTAGCTAATTTTTCATTCTCTACAACTTTCTCAACTGGCACATTTTCAAATTTTTCAAGGAAAATTGAATTTGAATCAAATTTTGAAAAGGGGACAAAAACCCTAGAATGAAATATTTGAAATTACTTTGGATTTTTCTAAATAACTTGAAAAACTCCAAAACTATGGAAAACTCAACTTTTCAAACTGCACATTTTCTCCAAAAGATGTTTTTCCAAAATATGCATAATTTTTGAATTATGGTTTGAAATTGAAAAGGGGACAACTCGTCGGAAAACCGTATTTTCAAATTTATTTGAAATTCTTTTTGAAAACTTGAAAAACTTTGTTCACCAACATTGTAGGTCTCATCAAGCCCTACAATATTGCTTTTTGGACCAACCCCAAATTCTTTGTAGATTTTGAACTAGGGAAAAGGGGTAAAACGGAGTTTGTCGGAAACGGGGTTTTCGAAATGAAATCGCGTTTGATCGAGCCGACACACCTCTAGGCTATCAAAAGCAGTAACAAACATTATCTCGAGGCACAATCAACCTAGAATATAAATCTTGTTTTAGTGAATGCATATCGGGTTAACCTAACATGAATGCTTTGCAACTAAATATGATGACATGTCGGGTTTTAGGTAATATAACATCGGAGATGTTACGGCGTCCGACATCCTGGCGGCCGCCGCGCCGCCGGATCGGCGTCCTCCGTCATCGAGTCGAGCCGTAGCGGGCGCTCGGCGAGCGGGAGCACCGGCGGGCCGTGGAACTCGGCAACCACATGCGCAATGTTGAAGAAGAGGTTGCCGGACCTCCGGTTGCGGAGGCTCGAGATGGCGTTGAGCAAGGGGTCCATGCGGGGCTGGCGCGCCGTCGGCTGGCCGTGCGTCCAGTTGAAACCGGGCGCGGTTAGCACGGCGCCGGTGTATTCGGGAAGAGGCCCTCCCGTTGCGGAGATAGAACCATTCTCGGTCCGGCCGCGTTGTTCGACGACCACGCGCCGGATAGCCAAGCACTCTTTCCTCTTCGGCCCCGATCGGCGGGAACCCGCTCGAACGTAGCGGCGGACTTTTGGTTTCACCGCCTTCTCCTCTTCCTCCTCGCCTTCCTCTTCCTCCTCCTCGTCATCGTCATCACCGTCGTCGTCGGCGGCCTCCTTGTCCTTCACCGCCTTGGTGAAGAGCGTCGCCTTAAAAATGTGGGTGAACGGGTCCCCGCTGCGGCGCCATACCCAGTACCCCTCACACACGGCGGCGTAAGTAGCCGCGGCGAGATGGAGTTGGGATTGAAATCGGAGCTCAACCCCAAAATGGTGGGGAGCGCCCGCATGAAGCGGCTCGGCCGCGCACCAAGTCCCCGCCGGTGAAACCCGATAAAGCTCGGGATGTAGCCCGGCGGGGATTGGGCTCGAAGTGGTCGTCGTCCGGCACCCTCCACTCCGGTAACCCCTCCGCCGGATTGGGCGGAAGCAATCCACCATTCACCAAGTTGAGCAAAGCATCGCCTCGGTCACCGCGGGGCCGAGGCCACGGAAGCGCCTCCGCCATCACCACCGGCGTGGGAGGCTTGGCGGCACTTACGCTTTTGCCCTTGCCTTTACCACCGGCACCCCGCCGGAGCTCGGCCCGTCTTCCCGATCGACCTCCTCATGTCGGTGACGGGGGAGCGGGACGTGGCGCGGGAACGGTGGGGGAACGGTGGCGCGAAGCGGCGCGATCGCGGGCTAGAGTGGCGCCCGGCGGTCACGCGGCGGCGGCGGCGGCGGTTGCGAATGAGGGGGCGGCGGATTGAATCTGGAGCGGGCGCAAGCGGCGGCGGAGCGCGAGAAGGGCGAGAATGCGGGGAAGAAGAACCGGGAGCCTACTCCTCCATATTTATAGAGCCCAAGCCGATCCGCGTGAATCGCATCCGACGGCCTAGATTGCGCCATCCAACGGCCGCGCGCCCCGGCGGACTCGACGAAAAACGGTAACCGCATTTATTGCCACGACAAACCGCCACCTACCTCCACTTACAGGGCGCACGCGTCGCGAAACGGAGCGGAACCGTCGCCAAGACACGATCACCACGATGCGCCGGTTTCCGCCTAAAAAGGCGCGCCGCTTGCAACGGACGGATGCATAATGACGGGACGTCTCGCGGACGGTCCCTTGCACGGTAAGAAACACGGGGACCCCGGTCCCACAAGTAAGTCTCGAGGAGCGGAGGCCGGCCCACGGACGGGTTCGAACGGCCGCCCTCGAGCACCCGAGTTAGGGCGCCTATGGGAAGGAACCCTCGAAAGGTTCCGCTCGAGAACGAACCCTCGAACCCGGATAGGCGTGTCAAGGCGGGGCACTAGGTATCCAAGAGATCCCGTCGACGGGAGGCACTCGAGCCGCCGGTCCCCTCGAACGGGGCCGGTCCTGCGGAAACTAAGCGCCCGGCTCTAATGAGAGCGCCCCGGGCCACGAAGCCGTCTCCTCGAAAGGAGGCGAGCTCTCACTTGGACTACCCGCCATCAGCTCACAGGGGGGTATGGCGCTCGCTCGGTCACGAGTAGTGTCAGACCTCTCACCACTTGGAGCCGATCCAAGAGATCCGGCGGCGACCGGATCACAACTCCGGCCCGGCCATTCGAGGCTCGGGGGCTCGAGTCACCTAAACGACCTCCTCGACACGGGAGGAACGGCGGGGAAATACTCGGGGCTCGAAGAGTAATTAAATCTCCCGCCTCGAGCTGCTACAACTCCAGTTAATAATACTCTTACGCAAAACCGTTCATCTCAAAGCCCCCAGAGGAATGCTTCATTCCTCTGGGGCCTCGGGGGCTACCCCCGCGGGGGACGCTCGCGCGCCCCCCACGGAGAAAGGACGAAATGACTCCTCGAAACACCGACAATAATCCCAATTCTAGGTACTTCAACTCCACTTCATGATCCCTTGTTTGAAGTTTCACAATCAAACAAGGGCTCGGGGCTGCTTGTCGGGTACCTAGATTAGGGGTCCTAAATCGGGTAGATTAGAGGAAAATAATCCAGCCCATTTCACCTCTAACTCTCCCAAGAATTAACCGAGGAAATCACAATCCTACTCCTGTTGGGCCAGCGTACGAATTAGGCCCACAAGGCCGCAAAGCCCACTTGCTCGAGCAGCAGCCACCTGCCCGCTCGAGGAAGAAGTACGGAAACCGCTCGAGCGAGCGACCGCTCGAGACGGCAGCGGAAAGCGCTCGAGCGAACGACCGCTCGAGACAGTGGCGGAAAGCGCTCGAGCGAGCGACCGCTCGAGTATGCCTGCAATAATTGCCAACCATGGTACGCACATGGCTACAGGGCTCAAACAAAGCATCGTAAAGTACGCTGCCCCGCCTAACTCCATGGCTACGGGGCCCGCAATAGTAGATCGTACGCCGGTCACTTCCACCATCACGCCCGTCCACGGATTCGAGGATGGCGGCGCCACTATTGCACCATACCGGCACTATGCCATGTGCGGCACCCTCTCGAACGCAATTGTCAACTCTCCGTACCATCTAACCCGCCGCTGCCTCGATCCGTCGCTCGGGTCATCTCCCTCTCGAGCGGTCATCGGCCGCTCGAGGGACGATGACGGACGCAACCCTTAACTCCGAGCATGGGGCGCGCAGTGCCTGTCTTTCCCGCCTCGACGGCCATACGGCGGGGTTCCGGCGCACGTGCACGGCTACGCCGGCACCGCGCCTCGACTCACGTCGGCCCACGACCAAGAAGAACGAGCGGGCCATCAATGACCATACCGCTACGGGCTCGAACGGACCCGGAGGAACGTCTACGATCTCGACGACACGACATGGCGCATGTACCTCGACGTCACACCTACGACAGCCCTATCTACTCTGTACCCCTGAGCCTCCCCTTGGCCTATAAAAGGGGATGCCAGGGCCTAGCCTAGGGCACGTTTTTACGCCTTCACTCACACTCACTCACTAAGTCTCAGGACTACCTTGTACTCACCCCCGCATACTGCACCCCGGTGCAAGATAATACAAATCTCTCCCCACTTTGGGACGTAGGGCATTCTTTGCCTCGAACGGGATAAACGCTTGTGCCCATCTTGCATCACCATCCGGATTAGGGAGCACGCATAGAAATTTACTCGTTGGTGTTATACCCCCGGGGTACGAAACACCGACAAGAACGATGGGTAAGACTATTTTTTTATGTATATAAGCCATATATGTGAATACATATAAATATAAAAGACCACATCTTCTTATGTCTCGATTGTTCTCCAATAAGGAACTCGTGCTTCGTGCTCCGGAGACTAGTGAACACGATAGTCCACTGCCTTGAGCCGAACAGAATCTCGGTATCCTATCCTATCGTATCAGGGATAATACTAAGAGAATTTTTACGGTCTGGGAAGGAACCACCGGTTCCTCCTGTTAATTTTCTTTTTAGCCGGTTTCTGCCTTAATTATAATTAAGGGTAATTTAGTACTTTTGGTAATCTACAGATTCCGCCCCTACGGTTCCGGCGCCGCGGGCATCACGCGAGTCGCGCCGCCGATCCTCCTCCTCCCCCATCGCCTCCAAGCTCGCCGCTCATCTCGTCGCCTCCAAGCTCGCTGCCCAGCTCGCCGCCTCCCAGCCCACCGGATCCCAGGTCGCCGCCTCGCCGCCAATCGAGTCCTCGGAACCGTCCTCACCAGTCACCACCACGACGCCTCTTCCTTCGGTCGCCGCTGCTGTCAGTTCCTACGAACTCGAGGTCCCAGCCATGTCCGAGTCGAGCGCGAACATTCAAGCGCGTCCTCCTGTACGCGCAGACCGCTCCGTGCCATCGCCGCAAAGCAGCTGGCCTCGTGGCGTGCTGGGCGCATGCTCTGTTTTGCTCCGGCCATTTGCTAGCATGGATGTCACCGTGTCATCATACCTACGCAATATACACCGGTTTTCCTTTAGACAAATATATATCTAAATACAAGATAATGACACATGTATCTCTGAACTTCTAAGGAAGCGTCGACCTTCACAGCATAGGACGACGAGAACTTACAGGCAAGGCCCAGTGCCCCTCCTGCCACTACTCCTTCCTCTCCCAGATTTGGAGCAGCACCGAGAGTCCCCAGAGTCGTACTGGACGTGGGCGGGCGAGCTCCTGGGCCATGGCAAGTCGGTGACCACGGAGGTCCGAGGAGCTAGGCGCGGATCTAGTGGAGAAGGAGAAGGGGAGCAGCGGCACGGCCGCATAGCCACGCGGAGCCAGAGCTGGAAGCAGCTGCGCATCGAGAGAAAGGGCTCACGCCGTCGCGGCTTCCAATGGCCTCGCCGACACTGAGGAAAGAGGCCGGCAGGCTGCCTACGCGGCGCTCGAACGTGATTAAAAAAAACACTTCAGATGTTAAAATACCATGATACCCTCCAACTATAAATAGAAACTGGTTCCTGTCCCATGTATTTTTGGTTCCGATCCACCTTCTAAGTTCTTATATTTGGTTCCTCCTATATTTAGACGATCGGATCGGCGTAATGGAGGGCTGACGTTATTTTCAAGCATAGTAAAAAGCCTCTAATACTAAAATTTAATCCTTTCACAAAGCCAAATAACTTAATTGTTTCTTTTTGCTGGATTAATGATTGTTGCTCATTCTACTTTCGGTTGCATCCTCCTGTCCTTAAAAAAATTCTTATGGTGTACAGTATAGGGATTTATTCGCAAAGAAAAAGTATATCATAGGAATTATATAAGGCATGTGTTTGCATACTTGTCCGAGTAGCTTTTTTTAGGTTAAATCCAAACTCAAGTGCACCCTTTTACACGAAAGAAATATCTGATGAGTTGTACTAAAAAATGTATACGGGGCTTTGGTCATCTCACCATAGTTGGAGTTTAATCAACGACACGCTTATGACGAGCGCCCAACTCAGTGGACCCTTTCATACCAAAGAATACTAAAAATATTCCAAACTATGAAACGTGCATTTCTGTATATATGCTCTGAGTTTTCTTCTTCGCCGAAATGTATTTTATTTCTTTGCTACGTTTGGGTGTGCATGCTTTCCTTGCCTTGGCCGCCGGGAACTTCAGTTTAATTGCAATCTTTGTTTTTCGTTAATTTAAGTAACTATATCGCAGCACTTCTCCTAAAAAAAAAAAAACTATATCGCAGCAGTTCTTTATTAGTACTAGTTACTAGTACTGTAGTTTATATATGTGTGCACACGGGTATAGCACGAGGGAGAGAAAAATAATATTTTGTGTCGCCATATTGATTCTCCAATGAACCCTCGAATATTCGAGGGAGAGCAGTTGTTAACAGGATTGTCCACTTACTCAAGCGGGATCGAAAAATATCCCAACAGATATGATAAACTTTCACCGTGAAATGTATATTGCGATTGCGATCGGAATGAACAAATTGTTTTTGACCTATATAGTCATATTCAAATATTTGTACTTCTTCTGAAATCACTCGTTTATTTGGTTTGCGGCATCTCGGTCTCCAATCCTTGAAAAAAATTTCGGCTTGTATTCCACGCGTATGTTAGTATGTACTATGTCGGACAGACAGACATTCTGACGTCGAAGAGCATAAGGATATTTTCCTCAAAAAAAAGAGCATAAGGATATGCTCTCTCACTTCAAAAGGGCCGGATGGGAGTATTGTACAAAGCGTATAAACTACTCAGATGCCACATTGCCACGTGTGGTTTAAACTCTAAAAAGAGAAGCAAGTCCAAACATGAAAGATCAAAAGGACAAAGACGTATAAAGTTATAATATTTTAAGACGTTCAAAGAAAAAAAAAATACAAAGGCGTTGGTCTATCTTAACGCGAGAGTTCCATTGTCAAGACATATTTTTGCCAATCTAGTGACATCAGGTTCACCTGAGTCTTTCGACTCTACTAACTACTAACTCATACCGACTACTCTATTTATACAAATTTTATTGTCGATTTAGCTTTGAATGAGGTGCATTGAAGGTTCCCTGTATGAGGACAGTGGTTGTGTCTATATACATGGATGGACCTTTGAATCCGGTTACTTTAATGAAGTGCTAGAATGTCTTGAATACTAGGACAGAGAGGAAGTACTATAGAACACGCAATATGAGATGACCCATTAGTACCGAGTGTATTCGGACCCGTAGTGATCCGACTTAACTATTGGGTCATGGGCCTAGCACCCGGATAATAGTTGGGGATATTGTTGACTTGGCAACAATATCGAACATCTAATTCGAAGTCTGGGTGAAGGAGTTACGCCCCCAAGGAAGATGCTCTACCGTCAAAAGTTCCGACCCACGTTAGAAGTTCCCACACTCCAAAACTCCGACAGGCATCAGAATTCTCAGGAAACCTAAAAAAAACTACTCGTGTCCCTAACAATGCCAAGTAAGTGAATTATTGAGACACATTGCATGGTGGACCGAGCGAAACTAATTTGGTGCTATGAATGTTGGACTGTTTTTCTATATATTTGGACAAATTTGGATAAGTTTGACTTAAATAAATAAAATGACTTATAGATTAAACAAGAGAGTATAAATATATTCTCTCTTCATTTCAAATTATAAAGTTATATTAACTTTTCTAATGCAATCGCTATGTACAGTACAATATAAATACATTTTAAATCACACGTACTAAACTCTGTCTCTAAACACAAGGTGCTGCTGTGGCGGCAACGTTACTTGCTGCGCAAGAGTCATTAGTCGAGCACTCCCTCAGATAATAACATGGCCTGTATCAGCACTAGCACGCACACCCTCAGCCTCAGAGTGGTCCACCGCACTAATTAGCATTAGCTTAGCTTTAATTAACAGCATAATTCGAGTTACTAGTGGGTGGCTTGGTGCTCGCTGGCCCGGCTGGTGCTGACCGGGCCTTCTTATCCGCCCGCAGGAAGGAGGGTCCACGCGAGCACGAGGATGCGGCTACGGGCTACCGATTCGCGCCGAACCGGCATATTCTACGTTCCGTTCCAACAGGTCATTCCTCGCTTTCTTTACTCCCGCCCGCTCCGTCGGCTCGTCGCGGTCGCCGGTCGGTCGGACGCCCCAGCCCCGCCGCCCACACCCTGGCGCGCCGCCCGCAGGATCCCACCCTGGGCTGGGCCCCGCGTGTCTGGGACTAGGCGCCGGATCCCCGGCGTGGCTGAAGCATTGCAACGCCTGCTTTTGATCAGCTGAGGCAGTGGGAGCACTGTGCGCCACTAAAACACACGTGAGGACGCGCACCACGGGTTTTGCACTTTCACTTGCCTTTGTCCACACCACAGGCCACAGCAACAAGCGCTCAGCTCAGCTCAGCTAGTGGCCTTAACCAAATGGTTATGCCGCCCAAACCATACCTTATATTATATTATATGCCCTAAAAACAAGCATGTGATCGAGCGGTCACGCCTCGCCTATGTGATTTTTTTGCTTGATTGATGGAATGTTGGCCCATATAATCTGAACCTAGTTTAGTTGGTTATGTTTCTATAATACACCAAGTTCATACGAGCTCAAGTTTTTAATTTAGCACATGTGCTCATTTTATAGCTAATTATCTTAGTCAAGTGTTTGTTCGCTGCGAGCATCTATTTGCGAGCACTATGTCTTATTCGCTTAAATTTATTAGTCATGATATAATGTTTTTCCCACAATAAATCAGCATCCCGCAAAAACCCATAAGCCAAACAGAGCATCACCAAGAGAAAGAAATTAGGTCATTTTTTTTTTATTTGGGGCCGCTGAAGTATCGTGAACTTTCACTAGAGAATCCGCAACAATCTTTCTCAAACCCAACCTTTACATTCTCATCCGGAGAGCCATTTTAATAAAATTCATTCTACTCTCTGCACTCCAACAACTCCTCTAGCTTGTTCGGTATTTTGGAGAGTTAACTCCACTCTCTATCGTTAGTTAGCGAGAAGGCAGGAGTAAGTGATGTAAATATTTGAATATATAATTGAAGAATCTATTGGTTGGGGTTTTAAAATTTCTGTTCCTATCAATATGGAAGGATATAAAGAGACTCTCAAAATTGCACTTACGTATATGTAATTGAAGAATCTATTGGCTGGGATTTTAAAATCTATACTATATTCCTATCAATATGAAAGGATATAAAGAGACTCTCAAAATTGCTCTTACGTATATGGAAACTGCAAATCTCTTGCGCCTTGCAGTACTGTATTGTGTTTCCATAGACTAGTACAACAAACAAACAAAATATCTTACCCTTTTTGTTTATTAGTTTCTTTCCGGTTCTTGGTCTAACTCTGCTTTTCAGGCAGATTAACATTTGTAATACTCATAATTAAGGTTGGCTGGTTGTGTTACATGTGAGCGAGTAAACTCCATTAGGTTGACTGGTTGAGTTACTAATCTGAATGAGCTACTTACTGACGGCGGACACAATACATCAGGCAAGCGAGTGCCATCGTCGTCATCCTATAGTCATGATGAAGGATCATATTCATACCATTACGTACCATGCTATTGCTGCACGATAAGGATACTCTAGTCAAACTTGCTACTTTCCACCTGTTTAAGGTATTATTTCCAACAGATAACCATGTTACCAGTTTTGGCACTGGTTTAGTTCAATTTAGCTTCTTCTCTCATCGTTATTTTGTCAGAGATCCAACCAGGATCAGGGACACATAATCCTTTTCCAATCTTAAGCAACATCGTCACATGGCAGACCACGCAGAGCACCGCCGCCGTCCGGGGGCCAGCGCCCCTGCGCCAGCCAAATTTTCACCAGCCGAACCACAGGAAACTGCGAGAGGTGGCGCGGCCGCACGCGGCCACGCGGACATATATAACCAGTGTCAGGCCGCCGGCAGGGCAGTCACCGCAAAACGAAAATCTCTCTCCTCCGCGGCTCTGCCTCCGCCCCCGCAGCCGTTCCATTCGCTTTCCAATTTCCTTTCTCCTCCTTAAAAAATCGGCCACGTCCCTCGCTCCGCCCCGCTCCGCTTTCCTAATCCGCGAGCTGGGGGGAGAAGATCGAGACCTAGAGCGGAGGGCGGGCGGGCGGGCGGGCGGCGCGGAGGGGCGAATGGCGGTGGAGGAGGCCGCGGAGAGCTGCGGCAGCCACGCCGCGGCCGCGGCCGCGCCGCCGCGTCCGGCGGCGGCGGCGCGGCGGGGCCCGCGACGTCCTCGTCATCGGCCGCCGTGGCGCAGGCGCGGAAGCAGCAGCAGCAGCAGCGACACAAGCTCGAGGTGTACACGGAGGTTCTCCGGCGCCTCCAGGACGCCGGCCCGCCCGACGCGCGGGCGCCCCGGTTTGACGACGAGCTCTGGAACCACTTCAACCGCCTCCCCGCCCGGTGCGTGCGACGGCGCTTCCTCCTCCGACAGTGGCGTGGCGCAAATGCAATTCGCCCCGCACCAGTGGTTTTCGCTGACCCGGATTGATTCGCTCTGGTTTCTGCAGCTACGCCATGGATGTGAACGTGGAGAGGGCGGAGGACGTGCTCACGCACAAGCGGCTCCTGGAGCAGGCCAAGGATCCGGCTCAGCGCCCGGCTTTCGCGGTGCGGGCCGTGCAGGTGATGATCTTCGAATGCAATTTTGAACGGGGCTTAGCTACTCATTTTATTAAATTAAAGTAGACCAAGTCAAACACATGTTTTCCTCCTTTATTTATTGGCAATATGGTTTTACCGGCTGTTGATTTTAGTTCGTTGTGACCCCATTCCTGCAATGGAGAATTCCAGTTCTCTGTTCTATTCCTTACTGTACTTACTTATGTCATCTGTGTCTGTGTGAAGGCTGCACTGCTTGACTCACTTGAGTTATATCCTTGGCAGCCTATATCCTTTGTGTCTGTTCGCTTCAAAACTGAAACGTGCACTGTTTTACCTGGTCACCTTTTGTAGTGGACTAATCTTCCACTGAGATGAGCTCGTTGCCTTATCGTGCTCCTTTTGATCTGAAAATCCAACAGATCCTTCTGAGCTCTTCATAGCCGAAAGCATGAAAGTAATGCGACGGTGTTGCATTCCATGCCTTGATGTTTAGGTTTACTGGCTGGGCTGGTAGGAAATTTCATTGTGTTCTAAGCTGAAGCTTGTACGGATTTCATTCTAACTATCTCAAATTTGGGTTCTCTTGAATGCTGACCGCGTGGTATTTGTATCGAGCTATCGATCCAAACATCTTGTGTTTATGCATTTCTCTGAAAATTTGATCATGCCAATACTTCAAATGTCTATGCATGTTGTGTTTTTACCAAGTAACCATACCTACAAATTAGAGTTTAAGCTTTCGACAAGCGTCAGTGCCCTTGTTAATCGGTAATATGTCATTGTTCTTGAATTTCAACTCTTAATTTAAGTTGTTATTCTCTCTTTTTTACTAGTTGCTAAATTAGCATTAATATATAAAGGCCTTCAACTATTGTTGTTCATTATCCTTATTGGAGTCTTGATTCATTAGGTATCTCCAATTCTTGATGGGAATCAGACTGATGCTGATTCCAACACTGCAGGGGAGGAAGTCGCTTCAAGACCGTTGAACAGGCATCAAAGGTACTTGTGGTTTCATATCTGTCTAATACCTTGGATTATATCGGCAAATGACAATTATTTTTCATTACTGCTATGCACAACCCCCCCCAAAAAAAGAAATCTACTACTGATTCATTTGATGTGGTCTTTCAGTCTTTGTTTAACATGTATGACTTGTTTCCAGCATACATCCTCCTCCTGCCTTCGGTTCTTCTACAAATCTTGAGGCCCTTGCTCTTGAAGCTAGCAGGTCTCATCAAGATCATGATAGCACCTCTGATAATGGTCGATCTCTGTACAGGTACCCTCTTCTTTTAAACTCTAGTCTCTAGGTACCTTATATTATTATATTCTATTTTAGAGCACCTTAGACACCCCACCATTTTTGCAACTAAATTAAACAAGGACTCAAAACCCCTGCCAGCTAGGTGCAAATTTGCTCCCTAGCCAGTGTAACCAGCAAGAGTCCATGAAAATAAACCGACCCCTGGGGGCAAGACCTCTGTGAGGCATTGATGGAAAAGTAGAAGATTCTCTTCCCTAATGTCAAGAAAAGGCCACGAACCCTGTCTCTCTAGCACATATTTCACTGAAAACACAGTTAGTGGTCCTTTTTAGTTGGCAATGGGGAGTCGAACTCCCGACCTGTAGGTTGCACTTCTGTGAGAGTACACAATGAATGGTCTATTTACAGGAAATGTTTCCTGCCAGTTACCTTTTCCTTCTATTTTATCGTAGTTCAGCGGTTCAGCCATAGTTTCATATTAAAATTTTTGTAACTTGTCAGTTGATATGGTACAAGGTATAAGAAAAGTTCCAGTTACGTTCTTTTCCTTTGTTAAGTATTTGTTTCTCTGCAGATACAATAGTTTTCTTGGTTTTCATTTCAGGCCCATGCATGAAATCACCTTTTCAACCATTGATAAGCCAAAACTTCTTAGTGAGGTAAACCTGTGTACAGTTGGATTTCTTATAGGGATGGTTTATATCTTAAAAAGTCTTGTACATATATTTGTCGTCCTGTACACATTATACATTCTCAATGATATCTCACTACCTCTACCTGAGTTATTACATTTGATATTTAGTATAGTTAGTCTTCTTATCTATTTGTTTAGTGATATAAAATATTCTGATACTGACAGCTGACATCTCTGCTTGGGGAGCTTGGTCTAAACATTCAAGAAGCACATGCATTTTCAACAAATGATGGCTACTCACTTGATGTCTTTGTTGTTGTCGGTTGGCATGATGAGGTATGCACTAACTAATTCTTTTCTGGTTATCATTTTCCCATGCCTAATGAGTCTTGTGTGTCTTTTCAATATATACAGCCTGTGTATATCTTTCAAAGATAAAGTCAGAGAGGAAGAGTTCTCATAATAGTGTTTGTGAAATTAATGCATAAGATATCCACATGATAGTTTATAATTTGGTTTATCATTTTTTGTTAATGTGGTCTAAGACAGATAAAATCCTTCAGTAATCATGAAGTTTACCTATTTGATGGAATTGGGTTGCTAATATCGCACATGTGCATGAGAGTTGAGAGCCTGTGACTAGCATCATGGATTATGCAACACATATCGACAACGTAATCAATGAACTGTTTATACTTCAGAGCAAGAGTATTGTTGTGATCTGCACATCTTGTTTTCTTATTATCTCAGTCTCTTACTATTTATTTACATGTTAATTTACTTAGGAAACAGAGGATTTAGTAGAAGCAGTGCAGAAGGAGATCGGCAGGATTGAAGAGGTAAAACAGACTTATTCATTGTGGACTAGTTGAGCCTTAACTGCAACAATTTGTTTTCTGTGTCCTCATTTTTCTACTTTGGTTTGGATTCAACAGACACAAGCATGGTCTTCATCTCATTCATGGTCTACTCCAGTTGAAAACATGCAGATTGCTGAGAATTCAGCAGCTGACCGTGTTGAAATACCAACAGATGGTGCTAGTGAATGGGAAATTGATGTAAAATTGCTCAAGTTTGGGAATAAAGTAGCATCAGGATCTTATGGTGATCTGTAAGTGTTTGTTGCTAGTTATCATGAAAAAATCCCCTTTGAGATTTTTTTCCCACATAATGATAAGTTTCTGTTTCCAGTTACCGGGGTACATATTGCAGTCAAGATGTTGCTATTAAAGTGCTGAAACCTGAGAGAGTAAGTGCAGACATGCAGCGAGAATTTGCTCAGGAAGTATATATTATGAGGTGGTTACTATACACCCAACTCTGTTTCACCTTGTATTACAAGATGTGTTTTTATTGTTATATTAGTAGCCTGGCATGTTAATGAAATATACCTTGAAGTTTCTGAGGTTGCACTTGGCTTGTTATTTTACCTTATGTTACTTAAGTCTTATTTCTTCTACAATGATTACTATCCTATAGTCCCTTCAAGATCAAGTCATCATTTATGTCGAGATCTCTTCACTGTCATTTACCTGCCGACATATTATGTTAACTATCCTTTTATCTGACTTATCTCTCGTAGAATGAGCCTAGATTTGAACTTCAAATGCAGGATGTAACTGGATGAATACCACCTTTATAATTAAAAAAATCACCCCACAGAGTGCTTCCTTGGCACTCTGCTTTTTATGTACTACTTTGCTGAGTATGTTTCTGGATTTTAGGAAGGTCCGTCACAAGAATGTTGTGCAGTTTATTGGTGCTTCCACTAAACCCCCAACTCTATGTATAGTCACAGGTATGGTTGAAGAAAATGACCATTTCAAGTTGTCCATTTTCTTGTTGTGATGTTAATTGTGATAATGAGTGAACCATCTTGCTGTGATGTTAATTGTGATAATGAGTGAACCATTTTATTTCCTCTCTTCCAGAATTTATGTCCGGCGGAAGTGTGTACGATTACCTCCATAAACATAAAGGTGTTTTCAAACTTCATGCTTTAGTTGGAGTTGCAATGGATGTGTCAAAAGGCATGAGCTACTTACACCAGAATAATATTATTCATCGCGATTTGAAAACTGCAAACCTTCTGATGGATGAAAATGGGGTGAGCAATCTAATCAGGCCATTTAGAATGTGGAGTTGCTCCTGTTTCATGTGGATTTTATTTCAGCTTTAGCTTCCTTCTGTACTTCCAGACATGCAAAATACATGTATTATTTGTGACAAGTTTCTTTTGCCTCAATGGCAATTCATGGCCAGAAAGAGTTCCTACCGTACCAAATCTAGGACTGGGTACATTTGTCTGTCTTACTTTTATTAGCTTCTTTCTGCAGACTGTTAAAGTTGCTGATTTTGGTGTTGCCCGTGTTAAAGCTCAATCTGGAGTTATGACTGCAGAAACTGGTACTTACCGTTGGATGGCCCCAGAGGTAATTATTTTTATTAGCTTTGCTACCTTTATCATTTACCACTGCCCATGATTATATGTTTATATTGAATAAATGTGATCAGGAAACACCTATGCTCTAAGCTCATCTCCATGTCTCGTGCTCAAGATGTGAATGAAATCAATGGATTTCCTCGTAACATGAGAGAAGTGGAAATTCCTAATTATAATTGATTGTAACATCATAAAAGAACAAATTGTTTCTGCAAAAGAGTGATATGCAACAGGTCTTAGCAGTATACTAAATCCACACCCATCAAATAATTCTCTGAAAAATATAAATGATATATGAAAACTGGACCAACCTAGGGGTGGACAGGTGGCTTTATTAAAAGAAATAGAAATCTGAATTCACCTTGAGAGAACTTGAACGTGGGTGGTCTGGCCATCTGAGCATACATCCACAAAACATGAACCAAATAAAGATGATATGCAGTAAAGTAATTGGTGAAGGAAGAACCATGAGGACTTTCTTGCTATTGTATGCTGGTAGCTTCATGGCAAGTGGAGGTGGCTCTGGACCAGGCTATGGCAAAAAAAGTTGTTACAGTACGCTGTAGTGGAATAGGATACCTTCCAAATGATCACAAGCTTTGGAGTGCAGTGGACTCAAGAATAGAGCTGTCCAGTTTACTATTTTCCCCACAAGTGGTATGTTGCCTAACAAAATCTTACATACTTGCAGGTCATAGAGCACAAACCCTATAATCACAAGGCTGATGTTTTTAGTTTTGGAATTTTGATGTGGGAACTACTCACAGGGAAGGTATGTGCTTTAGTCTTCTGTTATTGAATTCATTCATTATGATAGCTTATTCTTTTTTGAAATGAGTTATTAATTGGTATCTTATCTATTTCTGCAGATTCCTTATGAGTACCTGACTCCACTACAAGCAGCTGTTGGTGTGGTGCAGAAGGTAAAAATCATTAGATTCATTTTTTTAATCTTGCTGTCTTCTTTGTCCAAAATTCTGTTTCTAAGTGGAATATGCCCATTGTGTCCTTTAATCACATTTTTAAGAATAAGGAATAGCCTTAACCACATTCTATGATGATAGAATAACCACATTTCTTGGAATCTATGAATATTCCATGAAATCATGCAGATGGTTTGGAACATAAATGATGCAAAGAACATATTTTCGTGGAGTTTTGTTTGAACACTAGCTAATACTCAGAATGAGTGAATGTCAATGGGATCCCAATGATAATAGATTGGGTACCTTTGCCACTGATCTAGAACTTTCTCACCTCTGCACTGTAAAGAGAAAGGAAAGAGGATTGCAGCATTGAGCCCTCTAATGTGACAATGTGTTATGTTTCGTTCACAGGGATTACGGCCTACAATTCCGAAACATACTCATGCAAGGCTTTCTGAGCTTCTTCAGAAATGTTGGCAGCAGGACCCTGCTCAAAGACCAGACTTCTCCGAAATATTAGAAACTCTTCAGAGAATAGCAGAGGAGGTGTGTGTTAACACCTAATATATACTCCCTCCATTAAATTAGAAGCCATCCCAACTTTCTTATAGAGAGGATTACAAAGATTTATGACATCAAATAGGTATTACTATGGAAATACAATTAATGAAAAATCTAATGTTACTTAGTTGGTATCATAAATGTTATTATTTTGTTATATCAATTTGATCGAACTTGAGATGCTTTGACTCTCCAAAAAGTTGGAATGACTGTAATTTGGGATGGTGGGAGTACTTATAGGAATAGGATCATATGCTGACATCAACTCGTGTTACAGGTCGGAGACCAGCAGGAGGGGAAGCACAAGGACAGAACACTGGGTGGTTTCTTTTCAGCTTTGAGGGGGCGGAGCCATTGAGACACGCTTGAAGACTTGAAATGTACATGGCCTCGGTCCAACCTTGAAGGACCTGAGCTACAACCAGCGCCTGTTCCTCGCACGTCAGCACCGTTACACAGAAATACAGACCTGCTGCAGCTGCAGTTGACTGAAGTGGCAATTTTTAGCTGCAGCCATCGCTTTCCGCCTATCTGCTTGTTATTCCTGCCTATCTGCTTGTTGTTCCTGAATTCCATTACACAATGTAACATAGGAGAGGAAGCTTGGGAACTGTACATCATCATCAGTCTGATTTCTCTAACAGAGTGTAATCTTGCTGTAGATGAAAATAAAAGGCCAGACTCAGGTCGTGGCATGATTCTTTTAAGCCATTTCATCATTTAGCATCTTTTCTTTTAGGTGTCGTCATTCTCTTCTGGACATGCTCCATCCCTGCATGGTGTGGTATGGAATGGAACAACGCGACAAGCTTGAGTAGCTAAACAACAGATCAAGGCACCTGCATCAGTGCATCTGCGCCTGCATGGGCACTGCTCACAACAATGTTGGGTTCTTTTGTGCCAAGTTTTTGTTGCCTAGTTGCCGTGAGAACAAATGATATTATTTTTTTCTTAATAGTAAATGAGAAAACATGTGTATAGTCTTCATCGACAGTTCGACGCTAATGATTCGAGGAGTGGCACTAGCACTAGAAAGAGTTGAGACTTGTCTCTTGTGATGCCATATACTTGAACCATCCGCGATGCTTTTCTTTTCTTTTGCTTGATGAAAGGGCCCAAGAAACGAATAAAGTCATGTGGGATCACAGTGTCTTTGAAACGAATAAAGTCATGTGGGATCACAGTGTCTTTGGTTCGTTCCTTTTGTTCAATCACGTGCGGCTTTCAGTAGAAGCAATCACGAGCACCTCTAGTAGAATCCAAAAGCAAACATCACTGTCGTAGTATACTTCTAATAACAAAGTTCTGCGCTAGGATTTTGCTTCTTTTTATTTATTTATTTTTGGAACAAGTGCTGATTCTTCTTGCTTTTCTTTTTATGTGTATATAGGAAAACACAGCTGCATTACTCGTCACGACCACGTGCACGCAAATCGCCGGCAGCTAGTTCTCTTTAGAAACCATGGGGCTTGGCAGCAACATGCATCGGAGCCAGAAGCCAACATACATGCTCCATAGGTTGCTAAACAGTTAGCTTCCTTATTACTAAACAGTTAGCTTCCTTATTAAATAGTCTATTGCCTTTGATGCCGGCGACCGACACTTTGTACATATACTCTATTCTTTCTTAATATAAAGATATGCGGAATCGTGCATATTCGAGAAAAAAAATCTATTACCTTGTACAATATTACAAGAAAAAACTCTATTTGTATGAGATCTTGAATCTTGCGCACTAAACATCTCACGACTCTCCTATCAATTCTTATTGTGGTAAGAGTTGAAGGCAGCACCGAGGCATCCATCTCTAGGATAATTAGGAGAATACCTCCATGTGTATGATATACTAGGTCAAGATGAACAACAGAGAATATCTTAATGTGGAAAATATCTCGCCTTCACTGTCCACACAATGAACTTGGACTAGTAACCAACCTCCATGCTTGTCGACTAAGCATAGCCAAGTTAAATAAGTGGAGATCCCTAAAACCATCAAAACCCTCTAACTTTTTTTTTGACAAAATCTTTTTTTTTACTTGGTTAACTTCGTTGGTGCTTGGTAGATTTGATCTCATCTACCCCTATCATGTTGCCCTATATTAGGAAAAACATTATTATTGACGATTTTTCTTTGTTAAACATCCAGTATGTGTCTAAGTTCCAGTGCATCATTTGCCCTCGTCCTCCATTAGTATCAGCGAGTCATTAGCGAAAAACATGGGATTAACTTTAGGTGCACCCCAACATATCTTAATCCCTTCAATCTTCCTCTTGTGTTCTGCTTTCTGTATGGAATTGCTAATTTTCAACCGGTTGAAATCTTCCTCTCCCGTGAACCGATGTTCTGCCCTGCTTCCGGCGATGTTCTGGCCTGTATCTGGTGATGTTCTGACCTGCTTCCGGTGATGTTTTGACCTGTGACCGGTGATGTTCCGCGCGAATCTTTGGGTTTTCTCTCCGCGACACGCACTCGATATTCTGGCCTGTGTCCGGTGATGTTCCACGCGAATCTCTAGTTTTTTTCTCCGTGACACGTACTCGATGTCCTAGCCTGCTACCGGCGTTGTTTTGGACTGTGTCCTCGGTTGAGATTTGGTTGATTTTAGTTATAGGCATCAACCGATTGATGCTAAAAGTGAAAATCAAACGGTTGAGCTATAGACTTTTTTTGTTGTTGTTTTGAAATCTGAGCTATAGACCCTTTCTGTAAGTAACATAGCCGTTGATCCTTACTTGTCAAAAAAATTAAATAAAATAAATAGCCGTTGATCCTTCTACCGGTTAGCGGAAGAGATTCTGTCAGCAACATGGCCCGGTTACGTCCGGACCCACCTGTCGGTCCCCTCACACAATTTCTCGCTCCACTCCGGTCAATCCCCACCAAATCTCGCCGCCGTCGCCGTCTCCGGCGGTTAGCCGTAGGCTACTTCCTCCTCGCCCGTCTCCGGCCTCTGCGATACACGATGCGTCTTCTCTCTTCTGTGACTCCTGTTCCACGCCTCCAGCGAGCTCCCCAGTCTCCTCTCTCAGGCCTCTCCCCCCTGCCGCCACGATGCCGTCCCAGAGGTGTTCGGACCGCTCGTCGCCGGCGAGGCTCGGGCTCGCTTCTCGCGTCGCCGCCATACTGTGCTGCTCCTTGTCTGATTCGGATCTCGTGAACCGCTGATCCGCTCCGTGACGCCGCGGTGTCGTCCAATGTGGCTCCGTACATGGGCGTGGTCCGGCCCCATGCGCCCCGCGGCCCCGGCGACGACTCCGACAAGCTGAGCGAGGTACTCTCTTGTTTCTGCCTAGACAGCCGCTCCACTACACTACCGATAGTGATAAGTTGTGGAGGTTAGTTTCTGGCTCACTGCTGTGTTTGGGATGCAATGTCTTCTATTCTCATTGGTTCCATACTTCCATGGAAATCGTTCGAAAGGTGCTTTATGGTTTTTTATCCGTGGTTAACTTTGCAGATGCAGGGACTGAGGGTCTATGGCTTTTACAATAGCTACCAATACCCATGCAGAGTTTACTGCACTTCTGAAGAATTAATCACTGGAAAATCCTGATCAAGTGACTCAACTTCTCTGAAATGTTATAAACTCGTATCAGGCCTGGAGGGGGAGGTTCATGTTAATGAACTAAGGCTAACTTACATAAACAAATGGAGATTTTCTCTTCTTGTCAGCCAATGGGTCATGTTGATGAAAAATGAGGGATAGCATAATGAGAAAATTACTGGGGGTCAATCTGTAATGAGGAGACACTGTAATGGTGAAAATGTCAGCAGTTCCACTCACTCTGATGGAGATGATGTTTTGAGCCTGTTCCTTGGTATTCCAGGCTCCAATGCCACTAACTCGTGTACATCAGAAATTGTCATAATTTTTTTGTACTTGTTACTTCTGGGTTTCATAGTAGTATATGTAATGAAGGAACATAATTCTTGTAAATTGTAAACAGTTGTTTTTTAGCAGGTTGCGGTCCTTTCGTAGCTGAAAGAATAATCTTAATTCTGGGTGTGTTATGATTCTTCTGGAGTCCATTTATTTTTTAACATGATGTCTACAAATTTGAATGCCCTGCATTCGTTCTCGGCATGCTATCAATTGTACTGTTTGAGATGCCCGTGTTATGTTGTTCTTTATCATTCCTTTGCTTTTGAGAAGGAAAAGGTTGCAATACCCTAGTCCCTCATGCTGAACAAGGCACCTAATGCTCAATTCTACTCTGAATGAAGATGAGTAAAGTTGCAAGCTCCTTGTGCCCAGATTTTGTTCCTGCACTGCTGTGAGAATCGAGATACATGATATATTTTTTGTATTGGCGTGAAATGATGCTCATCCATCTTGTTTGATGGGTTGTTGTATTCTTACAGGTATGCTCCTGATACTAAACTTGCATTATTAGCATTACTTTTCTGCTCCCATAATAGTGCTTGTCCTCTAATGAAAGGTCCAAGGAATGAATAAAGTGGTTATGCAGCTTAGAGATCAGTGCCTTTAACCTTTAGCTCTTACTGATTGCATTGTTTATAAGGCATGCCTCCAGGATTTTATTATAGTTCTCTACACTTCAATGCTGAGGTTGTGCATGCTGCCCGAATTTCAGATAAAACTTCTTGTAGATGATGACTCAGCATATATTTATTCTATAATCTTGTGAGCCTGTGAGGCTGCCAATACTCTAATAGTTCTTTTTAATCGATGAAATTGAGCACTCTTTTTATTTCATAGAAGAAACATTACATAGTCCGTAAGTGCCCAATCTCATTTAGTGCGTGCTGTAATACACTCCTTTGGTTTACCAAACTAATATTTTTAGATATGATGCTGCTTTTCTATTACTTCATCGATCTTTACACAGTTTTGACAGTAATTAGCTAATTATAGGGTGCCTTATGATCAGGTTCCTGAAAATATTGACCATATATAAATTTCTTAGTGGTAAAATTCGATGCTACACAACGTATTAAGAAGAGGGGCTGTGCCATAGCTTAAAAGGTCAACTGCTACCCACTCAGATTTTGTTTGCTTTAGCTTTTGCTTTTCTCTTTATTTTTTGCTTACCTCTTTTAGCTATATGATTATGTTCTGTTCCCATCCTCCGTTGGTTTCCTTTTCTGTTCACACTTTAAGCATCTTCTCTTTGCTTGACAAGAGAGGCAGGGAACCTACTATATTTGGGAACAAGGAAGTTATATGTTTACTTTCACACCATTTCAGCATTCTAACCTATGTTCATGCCACCATGGCGGGGCTTGGTATTGGAGCACCAATTGTGCAGGTTTATCATGAGAAATCTTTTATCTTACCTGATGTTTCAAGGGTGCTTGCATGCCTTTATGAGAAGGATGTCAAGTTTGAGACTCACACAGCCTCTTACAAGAGCTTACTCAGACTGCAGGTATTTCGACTCTCCAGTTCTAGTAATTTTGTGGCAGGAAGAATATGTTCGACGATGTGAGCAATTAATCTTCTTATTGTATTTTCATTCTCTGCTTACTGCAGGCATCATCACATGCTCCAGTTCCATTCTATGATGGCCCTACGTTTCTAGAAGGTAATACTTAATTTTTGGCAAAATAACATACCATTCCATGTCGGACCTTCATTCCTTGGAATTTTTTTTTCTCGAACACTGGAGCTTATATTTTCTACCACTGGATAATATTCAAGTTTGCATTCGCTAAACAAAAGGCAATTTAGCTTGGTAATAGGAGGTAGGTTGTTTATTAGTTATCGCTAGGAAATTGTCAGAAGGTTGTATATATGGCTAGCCTGGCACAAATTTAGACAAATCTATTAACTTATTGGCAATTCTCACTTGAAAAATGTATTACTGGTCCTTTTTGTTCACCAAAAAAGGAGAGCGGTTTTCATCATATCATGTACGAAGTGTGTGCCAATCATTTTGATATTGTAGCCAGTACCCTGCTTGTTCAAAGTATGTGCCAGTCAGTTCTCTAAAATAATTCTTGGCAGCAGCAAATTAGCCAATGCACTAAGTCAACTGCATTTTTTTTTGTTTGAAACAAAGGCAGGAGCTCTGCCGCTCAAATAAGAAGAAAGAATATTATGTACAAGAAGGTAGTAACTACCATTTGTCCATAAAAATGCTTTACTGAACTTGTTTATAAGCTGGATCCGTGCAAGCTTTACTTAAATGTTCCTTTGCGGCAAATGTTGGCCAGCAGTGAAATCAGTAACATGTAAACACATGGATGCAACTCTGAGAGGGCATAAGAATTGGCCTTCAGCTGTGAATGAAATTTGACAATACATTTATATCTCCTATACTCCATTCCAAATTATGTCCTAAGTCAAATTTCTCTAACTTTGACCAAGTTTATACAAAAATATACAAACATCTAGTGTCAAACTAGTTTCATTAGATACATTATGAAATATATCTTGATAGTGCATCTATGATATTGTAGATGTCAATGTATTAATATACTTTGGTTAAAGTTAAACAAGTTTGACTTAAGACAAAGCTAAAATGACTTACAATTTGAAACGGAGTGATTAGATTATTAAATCATCATTTTTGTTCTTTCGAGATTTCAAATTTGATCGTGTAGAGCAACTGGCGAGTTTGCATTAACTTAGCTCTACAATTTCCTAACAGGTAAAAATATATTATATTCAAAAGAGTTAATCTTTTTTGTTGTCTTATGTGCGGACATACAGTTGGATGCTGTAGGATTAAAATAAAATATGTGCCAACAAAGTGTATAACTAATATGATACTGTTTCCTTGTCACAAAATGTAAAGCATTGTATGTTCCTTTTTCGATTAACATGCAAATATTAGGATATTACTTTTAGTGTGTGGAGTTATGGATAGACTTAGACTAGCAATATGTTACTCTTTGGCATTCCAGGACACAATACGTTTTCAGTAACAATGTCCACATCCCCACGAATGCTGCAGAAGTTGAGTCTTCATTTGCTTAAGTCAGAAGAAAACTTTTAGCAGTATTCTCCAGTTGCGAATGCAGTTAATTTGACAGCACTCAGGATTTTAAAACAATACTATAGTTGTAAACATACAAATATAGGCAAGGGAATGAATTCATGATGAACTGCTCATAATAGTTAGCTCTTATTAGGTGATAGTGATATAGATGAAGAGGATCCATTTCTTGCCAGTCAACAGAAAAGCGGGTTCAGAAATCAGCAGTACTGAAATGGAATTTAAATTTTAGGCGCTCATTTATTCAAACTTCTTTTGAGAGTTCTAATACATTTTTCAAGTGATACAGAACCACTCTGTACTTTATGTTAGAAGTAGAAGCAACTATAGGATGAGCAAGGAGAGAAACTTGATTCCTTTGAAGCTACAAGACATATATTATAACCTACTAGCTTACTTACACATAGGAGAGGTACATGTCCTTTTATAGGACTATTAAGTCGGTGCTACAGTAGCAGCTACAGTAACCGACATACTGTGCAATCTGTTTACAGCTAAAGAAAAAACCAAATTGACTATTACTACTAGCTGTTATCTAGTAGGTAGCAGCTGTAAAACTTACTAGCTAAGTAAACAAGATCCTAGAAACATCTAGTACTAGTAATAAAATACAAATACTAACACAAGGATTACTGCTAACACTTTACTTGCAATATTGAAGATCAGCCTTCATAAAAAAAATGTAAACATGTTCTTCACTTAAAGCTGATGGTTCTGCCTTTTATTTTCAGAATCCAGAGGAATCTGCCGTTATATAGCAGAAAAGTACGAACATCAAGGATATCCTTTCCTCCTTGGGAAGGATGCCCTTGAGAGGGCTTCAATTGAGCAATGGCTCCACAACGAGGAGCATGCTTTCGACCCTCCAAGCCGAGCCTTGTTTTGTCATTTATCCTTTCCCCTGGGTGAAGAAGAAGATGATGATATTGGCATTCATACAAGGAAGCTAGAAGAGGTTCTGGAAGTTTATGAGCAAAGGCTCAGTGACAGTGAATTCCTAGTTGGAAACAAGTTCACTCTTGCTGACCTTGTTCACCTGCCAAACTCCCACTATATCAAAGCGTCTAACAAGTTTCTTTACCTTTATGATTCGAGGAAAAATGTAAGGAGGTGGTGGGATGCTATTTCTGATCGGGATTCTTGGAAGAAAGTATTGAGTTATATGAAGTGGGTGGAGGAGCAGAACAAACAAGAACTCAAGAAGCAGCAGCAGCAGCAGCAGGAGGAGGATCCTAGAACCTCTGCTGACTCAAGTCGGCTAGACCCTAGAAAGCAGATCAGAACAGAGCCTCGGACAATATTGGTTCCTCCTACTGATATCAGATCATCATCTTCCATAGTTCCTCGAACAAAGAAGCGTCTTCCTGGTTATACTTCCCCTGATGAATTACTGATATCCTCAAGCCATAGTACTCCTGCTGATAAAACTTCAGCTGTCCAAAGCAAGGAAACTACCATCTTTACTAAGCCTCAAGAAACTGGATTAAATGACCTAAAGCATGATGATGCTGATCATTTAGTGTCTACTCAACAAGGAAAACCAAGAAAAGATGTGCAGCAGTATCCATCACAAGATTCAGAACAGGCAACCTCACATTCTGTTCCTCAAGAACCAATGAGTCGAGATGTCTTGTCTCAACTTGATGATTATGCATCTTCTGATCAGAGAGGTGCTTTACTGCCCCCTTCTACACAAGAACATGGTGTTACTCCATCAATGCAAGCAGCAGCTAAAGATGCTAGCAGGATAATTTCATCCCAAGCAGCGTATCCAGGTGGTCAAGATACCAGCAAGCAACCCAGAGACCATGGTTCTGTACCAAGGCAGGGAGAATCTCAAGATGCTAGGAAGATATTTGATGACTCACAGGCTCCAGGCTCCACTATATCCAGTGCGAGATTTCCATATACTTCTCAATCGTCTCTCCCAAGACAAGATTTAGATGGTGCCCGTCATGCTACTGCACCATTTGAAACGAGATATCCTGGAGCTGAAGATACTCCCAAGCAAGCTAAAGACAAAATTTCTACCCCATGGCAAATGACAGACAATGATTCTGGAGATGTCAATGAAGAAACAAAAGTTTCCAAGTCTTCATCATTCCAAGTGCAACCTTCATATTTTGAGAGGGCTGATGCTCCTTCGCAGAAGCAAGAAACAATTGATGACACCTTAGCCCCACCTTCCAAAACAAGATATCAGACTCCTCCATCCAAAGCAAGATACCCAACTGCTGAAGATACCAGCAAGCAACCAAGAGAGACTGCGCCAACACCTAAGAAGAAAGCTGCCCAAGATGATAATGACACCTCTGAAAAATCAAAAACTGCTGGGAGATCACCTGTTTCTCCACGAAGACAAAAGGATGAGGATTCTTCTAGGTCAGATACATCATTTCAAAAGAGATATCCTTATGATGAAGAAGACATTCGAGTTGCCAACACTGCTTCTGTGCCATGGCAAATTGCACCTGATGGTGATAAAAATATCTTTGAAGAAACAAAACTTCCTGACTCTACACCAACAAGTGCAAAACCTGTGTACACACCGCAAACTCCTTTTCCTCCTCCAAGGCAAGCAGAAGTTAAAGATGCCAGTGACCAAGGCAGACAAAGTAGAGTAACCATTCCTGAATCACACAAAATGGTGTCAGGGGATGCCCAAACCACACATGGAGAAAGGAAGGCTAGTACACCTGGAGAGCAATCTTCAGATCGTCTGCAAGCTATTCCTCAATCAAGGCCACCAGCAGCTAAAGGTTTGTCTACCAAAGAAGAAATAACCAATGAACAGACAGTGGTGCCACCCTTACTGAGCAATGAACCAACTTCTCGAGTTCAACCTGCTTCTGAATCCTTACAAGAAGTAGCTTCCCGTGGAGGTTTGTCTACCAAACCATCCACCATTGAACAATGGCATCGTGCAACTGCGCCACTAAATGACATCAGTTCTAGTTCTGTTGATGGTGAAATTGGAGCAGAGACACCTAGTGTCCAAAGTGCTCCACCATCATTCCCAGGAGCTTCCACAGCTCGTCATGCCATTAGTGATGATAAAATGCTACCGACTCCATATTCTGCTCCAGCACATACCAAGAGAGAAACTCCTGATGGTCATGAAATTGTTGATTCAGAGCTTGTCAGCACACCTGATAGACATATATCAGAGGCTGCAAAACTTAGACAGGATCAAGCCACTGTCCATGAAGATGTTCATGATGCCAATTTGTCAGCTCATGATGTGGCTAAAGATACCTTCAAAGAAGCAAAGGTTGCTGAGTCTACATCATCTAGTGCAAAAACTATGTACTCTCAACTACCTGCTCCTACTCCAAGGCATGCAGAAGTGCAAGATACTTGGGACAAAGGGATGAAAGGTAGAGAACCTGTTCCTGACCGACAACAAATGTTGGAACAAGGGGCCGGTACAGCCAGAGAGCAAGTTTCTGATCGTAGGAAAGCAAGTGCTCCATCAAGACAGACAGCAGCTGAAGATGTTCGTCGTGCAACTGGTGATACAATACAGTCTTCAGATGTTCTTGACACTTCCAAGAAATCTAAAGGTGCCTATGAAGAAGATACAATACAGTCTTCAGATGTTCTTGACACTTCCAAGAAATCTAAAGGTGCCTATGAAGAAGCTAAAGGCCCTGGCTCTGTTAAGGAGGAGAAGACATCTATTTACCAGAAGCCGCTGGACAGTCAGATGCAAGCTCAAGCCATCCCAGCTGGTGAGAAAGCAGATGGTTCTATACGGAAGTATCAACAAGCTTCTGATGCTCCAAATACTTTTGTTGAGAAAATAAATGCTTCAGAACCAGCAAGAGTAAAAACTCATGGTGACTTCAGTGCTGAACAGCCATATAGAAAAGACACCACTGATGACCAGAAAGTGGCACCGCCTCTTTCGACTAGAGAACTAACTTCCCACGTCCAACCTCCCTCTGAACCATCATATGATGCAGCTCTCCACAGAGATTTGTCTAGCGAACCATCCACCATTTATCAATGGCAACGTTCATCTGCGCCATTACATGACGTGACTAGTAGTTCTGGTGATGATGAGGTGGCCAAGTCAACCGTTGATGAGAAGCCAACACCAGTGAGTCAGCAAAATCCTGATGAGCAAAGAGTGGAACCTCCCATACCAACAGAAGCAGAAATATCTGGTGTTCAACATGCTTCACCATCATTTCCAGGAGCTTCTGTGGATGATCGTGCCACTATTGGTGATAAGTTTGTCAAGCGCTCAATTATTGATGAAAGAGTTGGAGAGCCAACACAAACGCAAACATCAAGTCAAGATGCTCATCCTTCTTCAGAACCTACTAAGAGAGAAACAAAGGCCGCTGACTCTATACCATCTAGTGCCCAACCTATGCACATTCAGCAACCTGCTCTTACTCCATCAAGGCAAACACAAGTTGAAAATGCTAGGGATAAAAGCATGCAAAGTAGAGAAACTATTCCTGAACAACAAAAAATGGTGGAAAGAAAGACAGGTATATCTGGAGAGCAATTATCAGATCGTCAGAAAGAAATTCGTCCATCAAGGCAGCCATCAGCTGAGGATGCTACAATACAGTCTCCAGACATCCTTGACACTCCCAAGAAATCTAGAGCCACCTTTGAAGAGTCAATAGGTCCTGGATCTACATTACCCAAACCACAAGTTTTGGACGCTCATGATTCTCAGCTCATGAAAGGAGAATCTACAGTGCCAGCTACTGACCAAAGGAAGGACTGGAAATATGCAAAAGATGATGAAAGCATCATGACTGAAGAAAATTCACTATCAACAAAGCGACTTAGGGAGATGTTCCAGGAAAGTGCATCCACTGCAGCTAAGACACAGCGTGCCGATTCTGAGGGCTCTAATGCACTGGAGAAAACATCCTCTGTTTATGAGGAAGCTCAAGCCATCCCAGCTGATGAAGTAGATGGTTCTACATCAGAGCACCATGAATCCTTTGGTGATCCATACACTGAAGATGAAAAATTAAGTGTTTCTGCACCATCCAGAGCAGATATTCATGATGATCACAGTGCAGAAGAGAAATATAAAAAATACACTGCCGATGATCAGAAAGTGGCTCCATCTCTATCAAGCAAAGAACCAGCATCCCAAGTGCAACCTGCCTCTGAACCATTACAAAGGGCAGTTCCTGATGGGGATTTGCCTACCAAATCATTCACCATTGATCAATGGCAACGCACAGCTGCTCCATTACATGGTGTAATTACTGATTCTGGTGATGATGGGGCAGCCATGTCTTCTAACAATGATCAACAGTCAAGATCGATGAGTCAAGAAGCAACTCCAAGTTCACAGAGTGTCAATCAGATGGGCAAACAATCTGGTGAGCAAAGTGTCGAACCACCTGTACCAATTGTTGCAGAAACATCTGATGTTGGACGTGCTGCATCGTCACTCCCAGAAGCTGCCAGTGATAAATTTACTGAGCAGTCCAACATTGATGAAAACATGGGGAAACCAAAACAAATGCAAGCACCAATTGCAGCTGCTCGTCCTGCTTCAGCACGTACCATGAGAACTCCTGATAGTCATGAAGCTGGTGAGCTTTTCCACACACCTGAGGGCCAAAGATTAGAGGCTGCAAAAGCTACACGAGATCCTGCCACAATCCATGAAGATGTTAATGAAGCCCGTTTGCCAACTCATGATGCGGCTATTGATGAAAAGACAACAACGGATCATACTAGTGGTGATGAGGTTGTCACAGGATCTTTACATGATCAACAGGCACCGCGACCTGCATCAATTCAAGCACAAACACAGCCACCTGCAGCAACTCTAGATGTATCACCATATGCCTCAAGCAAGGCTAAATCAACTGGGCAAGGAGCCAAGCCACCAATAGGGTATCAAGCATCTTCTCCGGAAACTCAGCTTGGTTCCTCACAAACACAAGCCCAAGCTGCCCCAGCAGAACAAAAGTTTGTTGTATCAGGTAATGTTTTAGTACTTTTCCTGTTGGCTAACTAAAGGTGCACCCTTTTTTTCCAGTTTAGTAGAAAAAAAGGGGATACTAAAATAGAACTCTTCTTTTCATGTCAGATGAAAAACCTGCCAATGCCTCAAAATCATTTGCCTCTGCTGAACCAAAGGAAGAAGATACGGATGCTGCCACTGCTGATCAAACGAGTGTACCACCGACAAATGTTACCCGTCAGGTCACAGGCTCAACACCAGATGCTAGTGGCGCTTTATCAAGAGATCAGGAACCTTCGCCTGACGATAGTCAGATGAGAAATTTAGGACGCCCACTTATTGCTAGCCAAGAAGAAGCCTCTCGTGCTGGACGTGCTTCTGAAGGATCTACTCCCAAAGTGGATACTGCCATTGTAGATGAGAAGAGGACACTTCCATCTAGCCAGGCACAAACTTCAAGCACTTTGCCTGAATCAGCACAAATTGGTGGTGATGCTCGTCTTAGTGGTGCTGGAATGCCAGCCACAAGCTCTGTGGAGAAGCAAGAGGCAGAACCTCCTGTAGCAACACAAGCACCAACTTCTAAGGGTCTACAAGACTCTGGAAATATCGAGTCACCAAGACAAGCCTCAACTGATCAAACCATAACACCTGCGATCAAATCAGCAGCACCATCCGATGCTCCAGAAGGTACTGAACCATGTTGGTCTATTCACGATGAACAGAAATTCACCGGACTATTAATTTCTGGTTAATATTCAGTGTGCATAGTTCTGCTGCTAATAAGGTCGTTCCTCATATTGCAGGTCCAAATTCTTCTCGATCCGTACAGACCCCCTTCTCTACTGAGCCAACAAAAGAAGACACTATTGTTAGTGAGGATACTCAAACAATAACTCTTCAACAAGCCATTACAGCTGCTCCAGACGAAGCTAAATCTCCATTACCAGGTGCTCAGGACGAATCAAGGAAATTTCAGGAAAGTACTCCTGATGATGGGCCGGTGGAAGATTATTCTCCTAAGCCTGCAGCACAGACACAGCAACCTGCAGCAACTCTAGATGTATCACCATATGCCTCGAGCAAGGCTAAATCAACTGGGCAAGGAGCCAAGCCACCAACAGGGTACCAAGCATCTTCTCCGGAAACTCAGCTTGGTTCCTCACAAACACAAGGCAAAGCTGCCCCAGCAGAACAAAAATTTGCTGTATCAGGTAATGTTTTAGTACATTTCCTGTTGGCTAACTAAAGGTGCACCTTTTTGCTCAAAAAAAAAAAAAAACTAAAGGTGCACCTTTTTTTTCCAGTTTAGTAGAAAAGAAAAGGGGATACTAAAATAGAACTCTTCTTTTCATTTCAGATGAAAAACCTGCCATTGCGTCAAAATCATTTGCGTCTGCTGAACCAAGGCAAGAAGATACGGATGCTGCCACTGCTGATCAAACGAGTGTACCACCGACAAATGTTACCCGTCAGGTCACAGGCTCGACACCAGATGCTAGTGGCGCTTTATCAAGAGATCAGGAACCTTCGCCTGACGATAGTCAAATGAGAAATTTAGGACGCCCACTTATTGCTAGCCAAGAAGAAGCCTCTCATGCTGGACGTGCTTCTGAAGGATCTACTCCCAAAGTGGATACTCCCATTGTAGATGAGAAGAGGACACTTCCATCTAGCCAGGCACAAACTTCAAGCACTTTGCCTGAATCAGCACAAATTGGTGGTGATGCTCGTCTTAATGGTGCTGGAATGCCAGCCACAAGCTCTATGGAGAAAGAAGAGGCAGAACCTCCTGTAGCAACACAAGCACCAACTTCTAAGGGTCTACAAGAGTCTGGAAATATCGAGTCACAAAGACAAGCCTCAACTGATCAAACCATGACACCTGCGATCAAATCGGCAGCACCATCCGATGCTCCAGAAGGTACTGAACCATGTTGGTCTATTCACGATGAACAGAAATTCACCGGTCTATTAATTTCTGGTTAACATTCATTATGGATAGTTCTGCTGCTAATAAGGTCGTTCCTCATATTGCAGGTCCAAATTCTTCTCGATCCCTACAGACCCCTTTCTCTACTGAGCCAACAAAAGAAGACAGTATTGTTAGTGAGGACACTCAAACAATAACTCTTCAACAAGCCATTACAGCTGCTCCAGACGAAGCTAAATCTCCATTCCCAGGTGCTCAGGACGAATCAAGGAAATTTCAGGAAAGTACTCCTGATGATGGGCCAGTGGAAGATTATTCTCCTAAGCCTGCAGCACAGACACAGCCACCTGCAGCAACTCTAGATGTATCACCATATGCCTCGAGCAAGGCTAAATCAACTGGGCAAGCAGCCAAGCCACCAACAGGGTACCAAGCATCTTCTCCGGAAACTCAGCTTGGTTCCTCGCAAACACAAGGCAAAGCTGCCCCGGCAGAACAAAAATTTGTTGTATCAGGTAATGCTTTAGTACATTCCCTGTTGGCTAACTAAAGGTGCACCTTTTTTCCAGTTTAGTAGAAAAGAAAAGGGGATACTAAAATATAACTCTTCTTTTCATTTCAGATGAAAAACCTGCCATTGCGTCAAAATCATTTGCATCTGCTGAACCAAGGGAAGAAGATACGGATGCTGCCACTGCTGATCAAACGAGTGTACCACCGACAAATGTTACCCGTCAGGTCACAGGCTCAACACCAGATGCTAGTGGCGCTTTATCAAGAGATCAGGAACCTTCTCCTGACGATAGTCAGATGAGAAATTTGGGACGCCCACTTATTGCTAGCCAAGAAGAAGCCTCTCGTGCTGGACGTGCTTCTGAAGGATCTACTCCCAAAGTGGATAGTCCCATTGTAGATGAGAAGAGGACACTTCCATCTAGCCAGGCAAAAACTTCAAGCACTTTGCCTGAATCAGCACACATTGGTGGTGATGCTCGACTTAGTGGTGCTGGAATGCCAGCCACAAGCTCTATGGAGAAACAAGAGGCAGAACGTCCTGTAGCAACACAAGCACCAACTTCTAAGGGTCTACAAGACTCTGGAAATATCGAGTCACCAAGACAAGCCTCAACTGATCAAACGATGACACCTGCGATCAAATCAGCAACACCATCCGATGTTCCAGAAGGTACTAAACCAGGCTGGTCTATTCACGATGAACATAAATTCACCAGACTATTAATTTCTGGTTAACATTCAGTATGCATAGTTCTGCTGCTAATAAGGTCGTTCCTCATATTGCAGGTCCAAATTCTTCTCGATCCGTACGGACCCCTTTCTCTACTGAGCCAACAAAAGAAGACACTATTGTTAGTGATGAAACTCAAACAGTAACTCTTCAACAAGCCATTACAGCTGCTCCAGACGAAGCTAAATCTCCATTCCCAGGTGCTCAGGACGAATCAAGGAAATTTCAGGAAAGTACTCCTGATGATGGGCCAGTGGAAGATTATTCTCCTAAGCCTGCAGCACAGACACAGCCACCTGCAGCAACTCTAGATGTATCACCATATGCCTCGAGCAAGGCTAAATCAACTGGGCAAGCAGCCAAGCCACCAACAGGGTACCAAGCATCTTCTCCGGAAACTCAGCTTGGTTCCTCACAAACACAAGGCAAAGCTGCCCCGGCAGAACAAAAATTTGTTGTATCAGGTAATGCTTTAGTACATTCCCTGTTGGCTAACTAAAGGTGCACCTTTTTTCCAGTTTAGTAGAAAAGAAAAGGGGATACAAAAATAGAACTCTTCTTTTCATTTCAGATGAAAAACCTGCCATTGCGTCAAAATCATTTGCATCTGCTGAACCAAGGGAAGAAGATACGGATGCTGCCACTGCTGATCAAACGAGTGTACCACCGACAAATGTTACCCGTCAGGTCACAGGCTCAACACCAGATGCTAGTGGCGCTTTATCAAGAGATCAGGAACCTTCTCCTGACGATAGTCAGATGAGAAATTTGGGACGCCCACTTATTGCTAGCCAAGAAGAAGCCTCTCGTGCTGGACGTGCTTCTGAAGGATCTACTCCCAAAGTGGATAGTCCCATTGTAGATGAGAAGAGGACACTTCCATCTAGCCAGGCACAAACTTCAAGCACTTTGCCTGAATCAGCACAGATTGGTGGTGATGCTCGACTTAGTGGTGCTGATATGCCAGCCACAAGCTCTGTGGAGAAGCAAGAGGCAGAACTTCCTGTAGCAACACAAGCACCAACTTCTAAGGGTCTACAAGACTCTGGAAATATCGAGTCACCAAGACAAGCCTCAACTGATCAAACCTTGACACCTGCGATCAAATCAGCAACACCATCCGATGCTCCAGAAGGTACTGAACCAGGTTGGTCTATTCACGATGAACAGAAATTCACCGGACTATTAATTTCTGGTTAACATTCAGTATGCATAGTTCTGCTGCTAATAAGGTCGTTCCTCATATTGCAGGTCCAAATTCTTCTCGATCCGTACGGACCCCTTTCTCTACTGAGCCAACAAAAGAAGACACTATTGTTAGTGATGAAACTCAAACAGGAACTCTTCAACAAGCCATTACAGCTGCTCCAGACGAAGCTAAATCTCCATTCCCAGGTGCTCAGGACGAATCAAGGAAATTTCAGGAAAGTACTCCTGATGATGGGCCAGTGGAAGATTATTCTCCTAAGCCTGCAGCACAGACACAGCCACCTGCAGCAACTCTAGATGTATCACCATATGCCTCGAGCAAGGCTAAATCAACTGGGCAAGCAGCCAAGCCACCAACAGGGTACCAAGCATCTTCTCCGGAAACTCAGCTTGGTTCCTCACAAACACAAGGCAAAGCTGCCCCGGCAGAACAAAAATTTGTTGTATCAGGTAATGCTTTGGTACATTCCCTGTTGGCTAACTAAAGGTGCACCTTTTTTCCAGTTTAGTAGAAAAGAAAAGGGGATACTAAAATAGAACTCTTCTTTTCATTTCAGATGAAAAACCTGCCATTGCGTCAAAATCATTTGCATCTGCTGAACCAAGGGAAGAAGATACGGATGCTGCCACTGCTGATCAAACGAGTGTACCACCGACAAATGTTACCCGTCAGGTCACAGGCTCAACACCAGATGCTAGTGGCGCTTTATCAAGAGATCAGGAACCTTCTCCTGACGATAGTCAGATGAGAAATTTGGGACGCCCACTTATTGCTAGCCAAGAAGAAGCCTCTCGTGCTGGACGTGCTTCTGAAGGATCTACTCCCAAAGTGGATAGTCCCATTGTAGATGAGAAGAGGACACTTCCATCTAGCCAGGCACAAACTTCAAGCACTTTGCCTGAATCAGCACAGATTGGTGGTGATGCTCGACTTAGTGGTGCTGATATGCCAGCCACAAGCTCTGTGGAGAAGCAAGAGGCAGAACTTCCTGTAGCAACACAAGCACCAACTTCTAAGGGTCTACAAGACTCTGGAAATATCGAGTCACCAAGACAAGCCTCAACTGATCAAACCATGACACCTGCGATCAAATCAGCAACACCATCCGATGCTCCAGAAGGTACTGAACCAGGTTGGTCTATTCACGATGAACAGAAATTCACCGGACTATTAATTTCTGGTTAACATTCAGTATGCATAGTTCTGCTGCTAATAAGGTCGTTCCTCATATTGCAGGTCCAAATTCTTCTCGATCCGTACGGACCCCTTTCTCTACTGAGCCAACAAAAGAAGACACTATTGTTAGTGATGAAACTCAAACAGTAACTCTTCAACAAGCCATTACAGCTGCTCCAGACGAAGCTAAATCTCCATTCCCAGGTGCTCAGGACGAATCAAGGAAATTTCAGGAAAGTACTCCTGATGATGGGCCAGTGGAAGATTATTCTCCTAAGCCTGCAGCACAGACACAGCCACCTGCAGCAACTCTAGATGTATCACCATATGCCTCGAGCAAGGCTAAATCAACTGGGCAAGCAGCCAAGCCACCAACAGGGTACCAAGCATCTTCTCCAGAAACTCAGCTTGGTTCCTCACAAACACAAGGCAAAGCTGCCCCGGCAGAACAAAAATTTGTTGTATCAGGTAATGCTTTGGTACATCCCTGTTGGCTAACTAAAGGTGCACCTTTTTCCAGTTTAGTAGAAAAGAAAAGGGGATACTAAAATAGAACTCTTCTTTTCATTTCAGATGAAAAACCTGCCATTGCGTCAAAATCATTTGCATCTGCTGAACCAAGGGAAGAAGATACGGATGCTGCCACTGCTGATCAAACGAGTGTACCACCGACAAATGTTACCCGTCAGGTCACAGGCTCAACACCAGATGCTAGTGGCGCTTTATCAAGAGATCAGGAACCTTCTCCTGACGATAGTCAGATGAGAAATTTGGGACGCCCACTTATTGCTAGCCAAGAAGAAGCCTCTCGTGCTGGACGTGCTTCTGAAGGATCTACTCCCAAAGTGGATACTCCCATTGTAGATGAGAAGAGGACACTTCCATCTAGCCAGGCACAAACTTCAAGCACTTCTCCTGAATCGGCACAAATTGGTGGTGATGCTCGTCTTAATGGTGCTGGAATGCCAGCCACAAGCTCTATGGAGAAACAAGAGGCAGAACCTCCTGTAGCAACACAAGCACCAACTTCTAAGGGTCTACAAGAGTCTGGAAATATCGAGTCACCAAGACAAGACTCAACTGATCAAACCATGACAGCTGCGATCAAATCAGCAACGCCATCCGATGCTCCAGAAGGTACTAAACCAGGTTGGTCTATTCACAATTAACAGAAATTTCTTGTTAGCATTCTGTATTCGTAGTTCTGCTGCTAATAAGTTCGTTCTAGAAATTTTAGAACTATGTCCGCCACAAGTTTTGTGTTTGTATTGACTGCCATTGCAGCTTCCCCAATCATTTTAGATCATCTGCAACAAGATCTTTCTAGAAATTTGTCCCGACAGACATAGTGATCATGCAAGGATCTTGCTTGTTCAGGCTTCCAAATAACAAATTCCATCTCCCTGAATCCATTCCATCTCAAGCATAGAGCTATATATATAATTTGGGTAAAGTGTTGATCCTTATCACTTACAAGAGCACCGTGTTGAAATAATAGGTATGCATTCTGTTCAGCCTTCAAAAGGAGCTTCATTTGATGTTTTGAGTAATGATAAAACTACTATGACTCAAGATCAAGTCAACACCCTACCAAATGGCGATCTTTCATTGAACCAAGTAGTTGAGCAATCTGAGAGTGTAGACTCCAAAGGAGTAAACTCGGGAAGGAACCTCGAAGGAGCATCAACCAATGAAGAATCCAAGTTGCAACAGCAAGTTGACCAGTTTGGTACTCAATCTTTTGAAGATAATAACAACAAAGAAGCTGATGGAACAGTAAGGTCTAACATATCGAGAGCATCTGAGGAACTCCAAGAACCAGCTTTGAGGCCTAAGGGGGAAACAAGTGAAGAACCAGAGAACCAACAACTGGCTGACCAAGCTATTGTTAAACCGCTAGAGGGTAATGAGAAGCAAGCTGAACAAACTAAACCACATGAGACTGAAACTGCTGAGCTAGAAAACATTGACGACTCAGAAAATACCAATCTGAAGAACAACAGAATATCTCAAGTGGAAACTTTAGATCAATCAGGAAAACAAGCCTTGGTATTTCAGCAGCCAAGCAAGAATACGAAAGATGCCCCCAACTCAAATGAGGATGCACCAATTGATGGAAAAGCAGTTAGTAAATCCGAGCACATCTCAAGATCTTCTGAAGAATCCAAGGTGCAACTACAGTCTGAAGACAATACCCAAGGTGGTGTAACTGATGCACCAAGCTTAGAAACTGGGCATCCTACCAACAGAGGCCTTCCAGCAAATAGCTATCAGAACAACAGTAGCCAATCTCAGGCAGAAGCTTCAAATAAATCTATTGAGCAATCTTCTCCTGGTTTTCAGAACAAGGACAATGACTCCAGCAGATTGGATGACTCAACTGATCCCAGCAAGCCTGAGACTTGAAAAACTAAGGCCTGGTAATTGGTCAACCTCTGTGTTATGGTTCATCGACCAACACATTATGTTGGAATGCACTACTGAATAAAAGCCAATCAAGAGCAAAGTGTTTTGTAAATTCATCTCTTTTCAGTTTATCCGTTTTTCTTATGTGCTTATTCGTCGTGAGTCTAATAAGGTCAGCTCTGCTGCCATCCTTGGGTTGATGCCCCTGTATTGTACTTTAATATATATCCTTGTGTTGTTCCTGTCCAAGTACATTTTTACCCTGATTTTGAACAATGAGTGAGAATGCAATGATATCGTCATTCATGTATATTAACAGCCAACTAATCAGTGTGCATTCACACTGTTCTCTGCAACTGGACAACGGCTAGTAATTTGTCCAAGCCCTTCTCTAGTTTGGATGTGCCTGTCGTCGTGCTTCCTTCTCTTAATGAAACTAGTATTTCTAGCTTCATTGACTCCGGCGCTCCTAGCCAAAAGAGCCTGAGCAAAAGAAGCCTGCTAAATAGGACCAAAGAAAATCAACTATTTTTAGAATAGCTAGTCTTGAATGATTTCTATTGGGTATGAAGGAGAGATCAAATAGCTAGAGACTTCTAAATATCTAATCGCTTTGTTCCTGAAAGAGAGCCATTCTCGCTTTCTAAAAAGTAAGCAATCTTCAGATCTTAAAAATATATAAAATAAAATATTAATATTTATGATACATAATTAGTATCATTAGATAGGTCTTTGAATATACATTCATAATAAACTTATTTAATTTGGGGATACAAATGTTGTACTTATTTTTCATAAACCTAGCTAGTCAATGTTGAAAAGTTTGACTAGCACGCATCTCGTGGGACTATTTTTTAGGAAAGGGGGGAGTAGTAGTCTAGCAGAATCTCCCATAAACAACTCTCCCGCATATCACATAACCCTTCAATGCATTATTTTTGTAAGCCTCATTTAACTAATTATTTGCAATCTGCCATTAAAGGATGAAGAATGAGTGATGAAAGTGCTCAACTGTATTCAAATAGGTCATTAGCCAATAAACTAACCGCTTTCCCTAGATGCTAGGCTAACTGAATGGATCATTAGACTAGGACTTACTCGGGCCCTTTCAGACGCCAGCCCAGTCCGCAACTTAACCATTTCCAGCCCGTTATCCGAGGCCCGGCCCACTTCCTTCCCCCACGTCATCTCTCTCTCCCTCTCTTCACGATCTCACACACACACCGCCGTCGTGAGCGTGCGCCGGAACGGCCGCGTGGATCCCTCCCACCCGACCCGACCGCCTCCGCGCAGGCAGCGGCCGCTTGTCCGTGCAAAGATGCTGGGATTCTCGACGGGCCAGCTGCTGGTCATCCTCGGGGCCTGCTCCGTCATGATGAGTGAGTAACTCACCCCTCCGCGCCACCGCGCCCCTGTTTCCGCTCCGGCCATTCGGCGGCGGCTGTCGGTGGCGGCGACCGCTGGGAAGAGGATTTCTTTCTAGTACAAGGTCGGCACTTTTTGGAATTGTCATTCTGGTCTGACCATGGTTTCTTCGGTTTTGTTCAGAGCCCAGCGACATGGTGAAGATTGCGAGGACGGCTGGGAGGATGACTGGGAGAGCGGTCGGGCGGCTCATAGTGGCTCGCCGGCAGCTGGACGAGATTCTTGGCCAGTCTGCAGCCACCCAGGTTTATTTCGAATACACACTTTTCTCCGCCGTGGGTTGGATGTTGTTGGGTTGGATACTGGATAGTAATGATTTTTCTTTTCCACTTGGCAGTCAGCTGAATTTTAAGCAAAAGTGCACAATAATGTTTTAGCATCCAGTTTTTTCAATGGGTTGTAACTTGTAAGTGAAATCCTTCTGCTGTGGGTACAATGACTGAGCACTTTCAGAATCATAAGCCATGCTTATGTTCTCTTGGTATCCACCTTTTTGGTCAAGGGTGTATAACAATTTATCCTGGATGAGCTCCCTTTATTATAGCTTCTTGAGATAGGTTTATTGATGCATAGCTTGTTAGACAGTTTGTCAACCATTGAACTGCTACCCTGATAAAATTAAACATTATGTTCGTTGTCCTATAATCAACCAATGTCACAAAATGGTGCACATGCCTGTACCTAAGGAATGGGTGTCATTTCATTTCACTTCACCAAAAAGGTGCATAATTGAGCCAGTTGAGACATATAATCACCTATTAGTGCTACACCTATAAACCTCTCTCTCTCTCTCTTTTACAAAAACCCTACTTACACATGGATATGGACAGTCACCACTAGGCATTCTGATTTGAACTCACCAAAAGAAAGAGTTCACTGGGTGGTAGTAGTTGTCCATGACAGCACGTAAGCATAATTTTCGTAAAACCTTCTTCATGTGTCCCAGCACCCATAATCACCATAGGTGAGCAGCTAAATGAACACCAGTTATCCATTTTATAACCTGAAATCAACGGTGATGTTCACATAGTTTCATTTGTACACATGAAAGATGAAACTCAACATTAGCCACGAATACAACTGAGGCTAATCGGCCATGATATACTTGCTGGTTATTTTGGTGAATAATACGTATTGTTGCTGCAAATGTTGTTAGAACTGATTCCTCTGTAATCGCAATCAATATTTCAACTGACAGATTGATTGTGGATCTTACACTATTTGTGATGTACTGATATAGTATGTGTGTGGAACTCACATGAGAGAATTGTCATTAATATTTCTCTTCTTGTATTCAGGTTCATAAGGAGCTTAAAGAAGCTATGACACAATTGGACTCAATTCGTTATGAAGTCCAGAACTTGTCTAGATTAACTCCTGCACAGTTTATGATGAAGCAATATAATACTGGTAATAATAATTTTAATTTGCATCTCACTACATTGTTTAAGTTATTTGGCTCCAAAATTCATCATTGATTTAGACATGAGCAGGCATGGCTGAAGCAGGGAAATCTGATTCATCTGATGGTTCTGCTTCTACAACTAAGGTGTGGTGGTATATCATCTTATTTCAGTTTTAATATGAGTACTTGAGGTGTCTACTAACTTTTGATATTTCAATAGATCAAAATGCTTAAATGTCAATTTGCTATAAGTAGCAGCCTGATGTGCCGACCATGACATAGTCTGTAGTTTGGCTTCAGTATACATTCTATGTTGATATAGTCCTCCTATTCTGCGAATTCTGGCCATGTTCCATTTCTAAATTACTCCAAGGCTTAAAACATGCACAGGAAGAATCAATTACATGACGGATGTTTTTTTTTTCTTTTAAGTTATGTGCTGTTCATATCCCTTTTTTTTTCTGTTGATAGATCTGAGGCTGACCATGTTGTGGTTGCAATGGCTACATGCTGTTAGAACTTTTCATTGCAATTCTTGCACTAGACTTGAAACATTGGTTCCTTCTATTTGTTAACTTTTGGTTTACTTCTACATCAAGAGAAATACTTAACAGAGCTTTTTATGAAAATGCAGCAAGAAGAATTTCGTCAGGAAATTCGCAGTATAATTCGTGGTGAAATTAAAAACTTTGGTAACTTTAATGTTTTTTTGTCTTCATAAATATCCTTTTATTTCTGACTGTTTTCCAATATTGTTTTTTTCTGAACTATGTCTGCCAATAATTGGCTAATTAAATCTTTACAAATATTTCAGTGATCACAACTGAAGCTAGAAACCTTGATGTGCCTGATAAACTATCCATGGTATGATTCTATCATCATCTCTTCAGTTTCTAAACAAATGTTGGTTTACTATTCACCGCCTTTTTGCTCCTGTAGGACATGAAAATGGCTAATTCAGGTTTGACAAATCTGCACAGCCAAGCAATGACGTATGCAAGGCTATCTGAAGCCCCAGGACTTAAGATGGGTTCTTCCTTGAGTGGGAACTACCAAGAGCAATTCAAGGAAAGCAATGGGCTGCTAAATGTACTGCCAATATCAGCTGAAAGTGCTGGATTACTTCCAAGCCGCCCAGGTATACAACAAATCATGCATGTCTTTTTTTTTTTTTGGAAAAAATGGGATGTTGTCATGTCAGATAGGACTGTCATTCTTGTGGTTGATATATGATGGAAAAACTAAGCATAATTTCTAGAATGGCCTAACCTTTTTTTAATGCTACTCACTGTATGTGTTAAACTTGTGTGACTTATCTTGTTGGAACTCAGCTATGAGTCTATACTGCCTTATTAATTATATATTTCATCCAGTGTATTCTGTGACTTATTTCACCGAAACTACCTTGATAGCAATGCAAGCCAATATCATCTCCATTTTCTTTTGTCTCAACAGATGGACCAACGGGCTCAGACCTAGTCCTTGAGGCTGTGCTTGAAGCGGAAGTTGCAGAGAATGCTAAACTGTTTGTCTCGCAGCCTCATGATCAGTTACCTGAGTGAAGATGAAGATGATGTGCTTGATAATGTTGCAAACAGGACCAAACAGTTCATCTAACAGACTCATAGTCAGTTGCCCATGGAGTCACAATGGAGCTTTTGACCCTTAACAGGATTTGGCATACTGCTTGTACATTGGATTTTGTAGAACAGAACGTTGTGCTGATCACCATTGAGCATGTATTTTTCAGTGGCTCTCTCGGACCAGGCACAACCTGTTGCAGATGGTGTATCTCTCAAGTTGATCGGCATAAATGGTCCAGTACTCTAATGCTGCATCAAACTACATTGGTCTCTGCTATGGAAAAGTTGGACATTAACGCCTTGCGAAAGCTGAAAGTTTGTCCTGGATGGCTGCCGAAGTTTAGGATGAAATGCATTGGCTTCAGATACAGCCTTTTCTGTTCTCATTGTAGATGTCGCTCTGGTTGTAAAAGCAATGGTGTTTGATTTGGGTTTCTTGCTGTTGACCAAGTAACACAGACCATAAAAAAAAAACGTTTACCGGAGTCGCGATCCGTTGTCTCCTTTTCCCAACTATTATTGTTCGTAAAGGGAAGTTAGGGTTTGGGGCCGCCGCCGCCGCCACCACCACCGAGGGGCGCCGCCGCCGCCACCACCGCCTGCGGCCCCCGTTCCCTCGCCTCCGGCCTCGCTGCCGGCGGTGACGCGGAGCGGGGGTCCGCCTCGATTTTCAGTTTTTCCTGTTTTTCGTAGGGTCTTAATCGAGTCCTAGGTCTAGGGTTGGCTCGCCGTCGATGTTCGGCGGTGGAGTTAGGTTTGGTCGGAGGAGCGTGGCTCCTTTGCGACTTGGTCTTCCTGGCGACGCCGGCGATGCGGAAGCGGTGGCGGTGCAGAGGAATAACTTCTCCCAGTCTCTTCCGTTCTCCGTTGGCGATCTACTCCGACGTCAACGGAGAGGCTGGGGAGAACTCTCTTGGAGTCGAGGGCCGGCGCATAGTTGTCTTCGTCAGGTGATGATGCTGTTGACCCTGTTAATCTCGAGGAACATGTTTGGTGAAAACCCGAGCACCGTTCGGGTTGCGGCGATGGAATCGAAGGATGCGTCGTGGGTACGGGAGTTGGCCGATGCGTCCCGGGAGGCAACGTCGGCTAATTCGCCCGTAAGTAAGTCCTCTCTGCGGCCTCCCCCCGTGGAGTTTGGCTCGGTGCGACGACGACGATTGGTACGTGGCTTCGATGGCGGTGACGGATGGATCTACGAAGGCTTCGAGGAAGATGAACGGGAGTTGTAAACTTCATGTAATTTTCCTTTTCTTTGGAGGTATGTAAAAAGACCGGTGTAAGAGCATCTCCAAGGGCCTCTCCAAATGAGTTTTGCATTTGAGGTTATTTGAAAAGTCTCAAAATAGAATGCAAAGCCTAAAAAGATGCCATCTCCAACGGCCTTTGCAAAATTGGCTCTGCATTACTAAAAATAGAAGTCGGGCACGAAAGAGGGAGGGGAGAATTCGGGCGCGAGAGGAGAGGACTGCGTTTGGAGAGTCGAGCTCGCTCTCCATATATCGCAAAAGATGCACAAATGCAAAAGTCATTTGAGAACCGTTGAGCCCCTCTTTTTTAGGTTTTTAAATTCACAAACGCAAAAAAAACACTAAGATGAATACATGTTTCTTAAAAAAAAAAAAGTAACACAGACCATCTTGTAACCCCTTGTTCGTTTTCAATATTTTACATGAAATGAATTTACAGCCTTTTGATGGTAACGAAGTTGATATACTGATTTAGTTGTCCCGGCTGGCCAATGACAAGGGATTCTAGTAAGGAAGATATACTCCTACAAAGAAAGAACGAACAAAAAACACTCGATGAGTGAGCTGTCAGATGCCTTTCTAAGAAAAGAGTGAGCGGTCAGATTTCCCTCAGCGTAGCAAATCCCGGAAGCAGAAAACCCAATCTAAAACAGCCGCTCCCCGTCTTATCCCAAACACTCCGAGTCTCTCCCGCGAAGCAGAGCAGCGCCCATGTCGCCGGTCACCGCGCTCCTGGCGGGCATGGCCGTGCCGCCGGCCCCGGAGAGGCATCACGCCCGCCACTCCGTCGGATTCTCCTCTCTCCCCGGTGGTGGCGGCGGGCGCGGCGCTGGCCGTGGAGTGCTCGTCGCGGCCGCAGAAGAAGGGGACCAAGCACCACATGAAGACGCGGCCCAAGAAGACGCAGCCGTGGGACATCAAACGCCGCCCCACGCAGTACCCGCCGCTGCCGCCGCTCCCGCCGGACTGGACGCTCGTAGCGTCCGGCGCCACGGTCGGCGTGGAGGTGGAGGAGGCCACCCCGGCACCCGCCGCGACCCCCGCCCTCGAGGTGGCCGTGGCCGCAGCACCCGCCGCCGCCGACTGAGGCCGCCGCGGCGTGTCGCTCAAGTTGTTCCCTGCTTAAACTCTCAAGCGTACGTTGTTTTCTTTTTGAAATTGCTGTTGTAATGGTTGCCCTGCATGATTTTGTGATTACAAATTTAGAATCTTTTCTGGTAATCCTATGGCTGTCCACCGCGTCCAATTCAGTCCGTTGCTCGATGATTTCTTGGTAGCCTGCTGTGTGCAACACTGATTCAGCTAGTCCATGCTGGCAGTGTAGAGTGGTTAGCTACTCTATGTCCGTTGGCTGGTCGTATCAGCTGCAATTTCCATTGAGCGTGAAGGCTGTGCATCTTTTCATGGAAATGAAGGAACGAAAACAATGCTTTTTTTTTAAAAAAAAAGAAAAGCTTAAAACTCTACGAAATGATAGTCTGTTTGGCTATACGGGTTATTGAGCAAGAGAAAATCTGCTTTGCAAAGTTTTTAAAATATTTTTCATATTCGAACGGCACGCACCAAACACACATAAACAAAGAGTTGGCTAAGAGCTGGAAAACAAAGAATTGGCTAGGAGCTGGAACAGAGTTCAGCGTTTCCACGAAACGTGGCCAGAAAGTGCATCACATCAGAGAAAAGCTGAAAGAAGAATTCAGGGAAATATGGAAATATATCAACAATTTATCACTCAGCATGAACAAACTGTGGCTGGCGCTGCACCAATGCCAAAAAAAAAAAAAAAAACTAATAAGGAAGCAGGCATAGAGCATTACAGAGAACACTCGCTTTGGTTTACGCTAACTTCATCTAGCAGCTGCTGTGCAAAGGTTATTAAGGCAGACAAATGTATGTTTCCCTGGTGGGAGGCTGCAATAACCAACCTGGCAAGCTGCATACCTCTATTTGCAACCGGGACAAGGCGCTGTGTCAGAGCTCTGTTATATAACTGGAGTCCATAGGTACTGTAATCGACAATAACAAACCCGTACATCCTCTGCAGAGCGGGAAGAGCCTGCAATGCTGCTGCTGAACGTTCCATACCAGGATTAGCCCAAAAGAGAATTGTTGGTGAACCTCCCTGAGTCACCTGGGCTGTTAAATGAAGCTCTATACCATACACATACGTGTCCCATACTCCCATCATCTACCACTTGATGTACAATGGACACATAAGGAAGGCAGCAGCGCCGTGCAACATCCCGTACGTAGAATAGCTACATATGATACGCTGGGAGAAAACATCTGGCATATGCTAGTGAGTGCAAATGGCTGAAGGTTTGTTTTCACCTTTTCTTTTCCCTGGTCTCTTCTCCCCTTTGTTTTGGAGCCAAAACCTTTTTTTTCTAAAATTCAAAGAAATAAGTGTGTGATTCCCTGCCAACCCTTTTATCCCCTCCCAAAAACGGATCTGCAGAAAACCTTGAGGGCCGTGCTTCCTCTCTTGTGTTTGCAAAAGAAAAAAAAAAGGACGAAAACCATGTTAGTCAAGTAACCATGGCAGCGCGATGACACCGATATGAGGAAAGGCGTCATGGTAAAGTTCTTAGTATAATACTCTCTCCATTCCAAATCATGTCATTTAAGATTTTTTTTAGGTACGTACGTAGCTTTTACAATATATTTAAATCCAATATATCTAAATCCATTACTATATATCTAGACATAATGTATAGCTAGACCCATAGAAAAACTATGCATCTACAAAAGCCAAGTGACTTACAATTTGGAATGTAGGGCGTATTCTACCAAGCTACTCTCTCAACCATACTAACTTTCTCACACAGCTCCACATCTCCAAACTGAGTAAGCGGTAACAAAATGTTCTAGTGACTAACAATTCAGTAAGTAATAAAAAAGAAATAAAAAGGCAGTCCTGCTTGATGTGTGTAATATCAAGCATGAAGGAGCACAAGTAATTACAAAATGGATCCGCATATGCAGATGAGTAACATAACACAAGCTGACAAAGCCGCCCGATGGTCACCGCAGCAGCCTAATTATATCAATCAAAAAGATGATGAGTTTGAAATGTCTGAATCTCTGGCTGTCTCAGGCACTCCTTTGTTGGCATTGGCAGATGAACTGGTGACAACAGCCTCATCTGGGTCAACATCAGGCCATGTGGTAACCTCAGCAAATGAGAACTGGCTGACAGCACCAAAGAATGATGCGACTCGCATCACACAGCTTTGGGAGAGCATGCTCTCAGCATCAACAGACTCAGGCAGAGGAGGCATGCAGGTTGGAAGGAACTCTGCCTTATGGTTTGTTGGTTTGAACAGGGAATGGGTTGCTCGGCAGAAAATGAACCTGCAGAAACAACTGAACTGAACTTTCGGCCAATAAAATAGTTTGACTGTAACAAATATATGTGTATCAGGGCACCAAATAAATGCACTAACAAGACATACTTCAGGTTGGATTTACTAAATTGATTTTGTAGATGTAGGTGTATTTTCTATAAACTTAGCAAAAGTTGGAGAAGTTTGACTGAGTAGGACAAAACTAAATCGATCTGCATTTTGGAAGAGGGAGTAACAAGAAACCACTACAAGCGAGCACAGTATAGTGATGTTCAAAAAGCAAAGGCAGCCCAAAATCGATATTCTTAGTTTCAGACAAAAAGGGCTACTTTGACAGAATGAGTAGAGATTAATGAGAAAATTTGACAAGCTCACCTGAGAAGTAGCCTTCTTAGGAGTGGGTCGCCTAAAACTTCAACCCAAACAGGATGAAGTGAAGACGATGCAACTAAAGTCGTGGCCCATTCATTTAGGGACAATAACAATAACTCCTCAGCTTTGTTATATGCATCCTGCAAAACTCATGTCAAGGCTTTAAAAATACTCTAATGTCTGAAGAAATTCATTAAAAATATGGGTACCCTGTCAATATCTGTCCCGTTGTTGCCGATCAGAAGGCAGAAAGCTTGCAATGGAGCTGTGAGGAACATAGTAAATTGGCTACCACTGTGCCGAGTAGAATCACCACTGAATCCCGCAGCGGAAGATCGGGAACTTGGTGAAAGTAGCATGGCAGCAGTCTCCCCCCTTTCAGTACCATGAACAGACTGCGGTTATAAAGGAACATTATGTTTGACAAAAGATGCGAGATAGTCAAGTCTACAGGAAAATAAAACAAATAGTCCAGATATCCCAATATGTAGAAAGAAAATAAATGAACAATAAATACTCAGACGGACAAAATTACACAAAGCACAAGGTACCACAGCAAAATAAGGGCACACAAGAAACTGTCCTATCAGGATGGAAATACACAGGTCACATTTGAACTAATATAGGCAGTTAAATGCTTTAAGACAGACAAACAGACTTTAGCAAAAACTTCAAAACTGAACAAAATACTAAAAAAAAAAATGCACATCATATGGCTTATTTGCATATGACAAGTGTACTCGTGCTTTGCCTAAAAACTAAAAGATTCAGTACAAAGCATTAGACAGTGAATAGCCCTTTAGTCCCAAGCAAAGTTAAGGTAGGCCAGAAAAGAAAAGGAAAAGATCTCCAACCCTCATTGTCCAGATAGTAGTTGTTCAGTTCTAGGGAAGGAAAAAAGATCAAACCTGCCTTGAAAGCATAGCTGGCGCTACTGTCAATCACCAAAAATAAGGGTCTTCTTGTAAATGGGATTAGATCACCAGGGTATATGCAATTTGAACCTAGATATTTCAGATATGGCAGAAAAAATATTCTTATTAAAAAGGAGATAATTCTATTCAGCAAAAGGCAATAAAATGAAAAGGCAGTACCTTCAGTTTCACGGCAGCCTAACCACAGACAAGGTTCTTTGTTTTCCTTTGAACTAGTATGACTAGTACTGGATATGTCGAACTTATTAAAGTTGCTCAAAACCTTTTCACCAGTATCAGGACAAAATCCAGAAGTTCCCATCTCCCCTGAAAGATTTTTTTTTTAATATTAACTGAAATGTCCTTGACATACAAAGATATGAAAACATTGAAGCAAACAACCCTAGGGCACTAACCTGTAGCTGAAAGATATATTAACACGATACCATTTGAAGGAAGCTCCTCGCATTTTGTGGCGAGGACCTGGATTTAGAAAAATAATTTTTAGAAACAAAAATATTTTATATGATTAAAAAGAGAAATAATAACAGCCGCCTATAACTGTTTTCTCTTAACATTTTAAGACCATGGGTAGAGTTGAATTAGTCTTGCTAAACAAATCGCAAAAACATACCAACTAAAGTTCGATGTTCAAGCTTCTGTGTTTATCACACTTTCTAAGAAAATTTGCAGCCACTCATGCTATGAACTAATGGATGCACAAATGGTGGACCAGAAAAGTGGAGTTAGGCAGCGTCCATCATCACCATGCTTCCTTGTCAGATAATTCAGATCACTAAGTTCATATGATATATTGCAGATCCCTGCAGTTTTAACCATCCAACTCCAACTGACCAATTTCATATTTACAAGCAACACAAATTAATTGCTGTTATTACATAGGTTACACTAGATTGAACGCACAAGTACTATGATGGTGAGCACTATAGTTTTGTTTTACTCAGATGCAAGATAAGTGCACTACTGGATACAGATTGTTTCTAGAAAAATAAAAGAAAGGCAATGCCAAATGAGAAACAAAAACTGAATGATGAACTTACCGTTAGGAAATGTGTCACTGAAGGGCGATAGAGAATTGTCTTAAGTGGATTTGGAGGCAGTGCAGCATCTCTTAAATCTTTCAATAGATTGGTTTGATTTTGTCCACTTTCATCATGGGTGCTGTAACCATTGTTTAGCGCAAATGAACCGCATGGTTCCCATTCGAGGCACTGAACCATTCTGAATACATCTATGGAGAGGTCTGTAAATTTGACCTGGATTAACCACAGTGAAATTATTTCCTCAGTACTAATCCCCAATCACCACCACCGAAAAAATAGAACAATGAAGCACAAGCATAAGTCGACGTATGCAATGAAGATGTGGAAGCATTACCTCGTTAGGATAATAGCTGCAAAGTATGGTGTCACTTAAGACGAGACCTCGCTTCTTGACAGTAGGTGGCACAGTACGAAGCGTGTCTGGGGGCGGATCGAATGCGTAGCTGTACCTGAGCGGCCTCATGTTCATAAACGGTGAGTCAGCTCGCAGGAACCTCGCGATCTCTTGCACGACATGCTTCCACTCCTTGTATTCGGCATCCTGCACGGTGCAGCATGCATGACGAGTGAAGATTGAATTGATTGATGATCAGGATAACTGGATGATCGATCGAATCTGAGTGTGGAAAGTGGAATTGCAGTGGGACGACGCACCTGGAAGGACTTTTTGGCGTCGTCGAGGAGCGTGCGTATCTCCGAGGCGAGACGCGGGACGGTGTGGGAGCGCCTGGCGAGCAGGAGCGCGACGAGAAGGAACCTGGCGAGGAAGCGGAGGTGCTTGGCGGGGGAGAGGTGGCCGTGGTCGGCGTCCTGGAAGTAGGCGCGGTCGAGGACGGCGTGGTAGAAGACGAAGGCCTCGGAGAGGAGCGCGGTGTCGGCGGTGCGCTGGTACTGCGCGTAGTAGAGGTGGGCGATGCGGGCGGCGATCTCGCCGACCTGCCAGCGCCGGAGGCCCGCCTCGACGAGGCGGGGCCGGTGCTCCTGCTGCATCCGCCAGAGCTGGGTGTAGGCGCGGAAGGCCTTGGCGAACGCGTCGGGCTCCTGGCGCCCGAGGGCGGGCAGGTCCCGCACCCGGGCGAAGCGCCGGTCCGCCTTGTCCAGCAGCGACCAGAACTGCTCGGGAGTCCACCCACCGCCGCCGCCGCCGCCGGGGCCGGGCCCTGCTGCTGCGGCGACGCCGACGCCGCCATGGCGATCCCCTTCCTTTCCTCTCTCCCCCCCTTTGTTTCGCCGTCGTCTCGGGGAAGTCGTCGTGACTGGGGATGTCCCTGTCTAGTCCACCAGTCACGTGTGCCTGAGGCCGTCCGAAGCCCAGCCCAAAGATAGAGAAGTGAGATGTGATGGGCTGGATCGGCCCAAACAAAACAGTGTACGAGGAAAGCACAGGCTGAGATTTTTTATTTTTATTAGAGTGGATGAGATTTAAGGATTCAGCATTGCTTCTCGACACGTCCCTATTTCCTTTCAGCAAGAGCATCTATCCAACTCCATTGTTTTTTTTTTAAAAAAACACACATTTGAAAGAAACCAAAAGGAAAAGAAAAGAATATCAGTTCTGTTGAGAACAGATGAAATTCATGAACCGTGTGCTGACCACCAAGGGAACAAATCTCAGTTCTGTTGAGAACAGTGAGCAGCAATTCTCCGAACCCATCTAGCTAAATGTCAGCAGCGGGTCTCGACTTTCAACTTCATTGTAAAAGGACAGCAGAATCTGCTAACAACACGGCCCTGACTGGAAAATGCATCTCTGCAGTCCAAATCCTCTTACTAATAGCAACTCAGCTGTCAAAATATCCTCATCTCTAAAGGTTGCAGCCCAGAACTAGAAAGTATTCTTTCTTTCATGTTTCTAAAACATGGAACACGGCTAATTGTGTTATTCTAACTGACACCAAGATCACTGTGTTCTTCTAATTGCCGTTCCTTATCATAGTCAGCATCTCATTTGAGAATGCAAATGCAAGGATGTATTTTGCATCAAACAGCGTATGGATTAGCACTTGTGAAACTTTTCTTGTCACAGCAAGTACATTTATTTATCCAAACTATCAAAGAATTCAGGATTTTACAACTGCGATGCTTAGATAAACTTGGCTCTGTATATGCACCAAAACTGCATATACATTTATTTATCCAAACTATCATAACACTGCTCTGTATGTATTCAAGAAAAAAAATGCTAAACTAGATGTTGACGAACAAAAAGGTATCAACAGATAATTCAGATAACACAAGACAAATGATTTTTACCATCCAAAAACATCAACAAGGGTGCTTTGTGATGGAAGAATGAATAACTCACGCGTCCGCTGTTATGGTAGAAGGTCCTATAAGACAGTCAGTAACAGATAGTTCACGGTGACCCAAAAACTGCATGTTACAGTAGGAAACTATGTGACAAATAATAGGTCACCTAATATTAGGGCTAAGCAAATAATGCTTGTTACCTAAACAAGTAAATCAAGGAAGCACACAAAACGGTCGTAGAACAACATTGCCAAGGATGATTGATCAGATTTTAAATTTAGGCAAGGAGATTTCGGTAACAGATTGATGCCACAGAATAACCAGAACAAACAAAGGAGTTAGGACTTCTTACATACCATCTAAAGCTGTTATTCTGACAAAAATTTTGGCCATTAGTTAAACCTTCATCAGAGCCACTAATGCTGACAGATGTAGCTATTTGTCAGAATGGACATCACCACACGTTTTAGTGTCGTCACCAAGACTGATTGCACCATCTCTTTCACTTGACGAAAAAGGTTCCAATGCACTGTCCCCATCTTCCAACAGGTTTGCTGGCATTAGTTTTGCAGTACACTTGGATTATTTGTCACGTGTACTGATATCAACTATCTGGTAAGTAGTGTCATCTAGAGGACTCATGCAGTAATTGTTTCCAAGTCATTATCAGAAAGCACAAGATCAGCATCCCCTCTCTTGGTAATTTCCCACCGGCTGTTACTATTTTTTTGTCTTCTAATTCCCAAGTTACTTTTTTCTTCTAACTCCCAACTCAACACACCTCAAGACAATGGCTCTTCTTTAATCTCATGCTATACATTTGGGTTTTGCACCTGTATCTGTAGCAAGTAGCAGATCCTTTTCGGCTCTGCCCTTAACTCTCCAGCAACCGGCCGGCAGGCTTTACATCAAATTCAAACGTATCATCTCCACAGCATAAGTCTTGATCTGTATCACCAAGATGCAACAAATCAGCAACATTGCACATCTGAAAGCGTAGACATAAGAAGTTGAAAACAGTTTTTTTTTTCATTTCCACTATTAACTGACCAAAGAAGTGATGCAGCTGAAGTTACAATTATGTTTAGCAACTTCAGGCAAAAATTGGACATTGCCACCGCAAGCAATGAAACAAAGCTTGATTTAGATAGAGAAGATAAAGCAGAGTTATGGAGTTGAGTCAATATGGTCAAGAGGATGAGGCAAAGTTGCATTATAAATCCAAATAGTCGAACCTTCTGGGAAGGCTGATCAAAACAGCCCAGCACAAGGCTTAGTACCAGCAACGACCTGGATCCTTGGAGCAGTCATCTGTCACGAGATGAGATCAAACAAAATTTATACAACGCATGCATACTTCACATAGCAGGACATGAATAAGTACAAAGAATTCTATGGCATAGCTTAAACTTATGCCAAAATAGGATTATGAAAGCAACAGCTGGCAAGAGAGAAAATGTTTGGCAGCCTGGCTACATGCTGGCAAGCCTCATGGGCCTCATACACACATACTCTAACACAAAGAATTCTATGGCATAGCTTAAACTTATGCCAAAATAGGATTATGAAAGCAACAGCTGGCAAGAGAGAAAATGTTTGGCAGCCTGGTTACCTGTAGCTTTTGCATTGATCGTCTCCTATGGCCTATGGGAACAAAATATCATATCATTGACTTGAGTACAAGGAGAGAAATCAGCCTCATCTCACCATGTTTAGGCCATCTCTCACGCACAACCATAGCAACATCAGCCACCCCTACACAGCATGCCCACAGCAGCACTGAACTTAGCACCCACCATGGAGCAGAAGCATCAACTCACAAACCAACATCTTCCTCTACTCCTGTTGGCAACAGATCGCTGCCACCATGCACCTGCAATTACCCCCCTTGTTCAAGTAAACCAAAGCAAATGAGCCACTGCATGTATGTAACTTCCTTTCCCACTGCCTATAACATCAATCAGTATAGCATACTTATATGACAAATAACACAGGTCCAGTGAATAATTAAACATAAACATTAGAATACATGCATCCAGCTTAGGATAGCTGCTGGGTGTAGTACTTTCAGAACTTAAATACTACTATTGTCACACACTGACACAGACGAAGGTTCATCATACTTGAAACAAAATAAAATTATTATTAAGCTACTATACTAGGTAACCATGCCAACGATCTCTGCTTCCTTCATTCCTGCAACTTATGGAGACATGAACACATGACCATCATGCATGCTCGTCGTCGGTGACCTCCATCTGGTACTCAGCATACCCATTCATGTCACACTGGCTTTGCCAAGAGGCGTGGAGCTCACATTTAACCTCATATTCAGCAATCCGACGAGAAAGCAGACTTCTGAGATGGGGGTTGGTTATGTGGGTGAACGAACTGCCAGGAAAGTACACCCGGACGAACTCCTTGCTCAATCTACAGGTGACCATCTTCGTCCTTCGCTTCCCCATGGAGTAGACACTGCCGTCGCTGCTACTATTCCCAGTCAGGCCCTTGGAGTTGCTCTCGCTGCTGCTCCTCCGGCCGTTGCTCTCGCTGCTGCTCCTCCGGCCGTTGCTCTCGCTGCTGCTCTTGTCAGTCCGCCCCACGGGGTACTCGTTGCTCTCGCTGCTGCTCTTGTCAGTCCGCCCCATAGGGTACTCGTTGCTCTCGCTGCTGCTCTTCTCAGTCCGCCCCATGGGGTACTCGTCGCTAGTCTTCCCAGTCCGCCCAACGGAGTACCCACTGTCCTCCCTCGATCCGAGGTCAGCCGCCATCGCCTCCCCCTCCGAGGCCACCATCTTCCACTTCTCCCCGTTCTTGTTCTTGGATTTCTTTTTCTTGTTCTTCGATCTCTTTTTCTTGTTCTTCGATCTCTTTTTCTTGTTCTTTCCCTCCTTCTTGGACCTCTTGTTCATCATCGTCTCGTCCCCCGCCACCATCCGCTTCGATCCGGCGGAGTCCGCCCCCATCGTCTCGTCCGCCGCCACCATCTTTTCTTCCTTGCAAGACTTGGTCTCGGGCGTGTCCGAGAGAGGACGGTAGCAAGTCGGGCACCTCTCATGCTCCATCGCAGCACCCGGCTCCATCACCTGGCCATCGGGGTACTTGAGCATCACGGCGGCGCGCATCTCCTTGGGATCCTCCAGCATCTCCTCCACCTCGAAAGCATCATCAGGATTGGGCATGGCGATGCGCTTCTTCCTCAACACAAAACCGCAGCAGGTCGGACACATGACCCACTCCATGACCGGCCGCGCCTCACGCTCGCGCTCCATCACCGTTCTGATCACCTCCTCGCTCGACAGCTCCGGCTTACCGTCGCCACCCATCGCCTTCCAACCTCTCCAAACCGGCCGGCGGCCGAGGCCCTTTTCTAGATGGAAGTCGTCGTGACTTCGGAGTGCCTGAGGCCGTCCGAAGCCCAGCCCAGAGATAGAGAAGTGAGATGTGATGGGCTGGATTGGCCCAAACAAAACAGTGTACGAGGAAAGCACAGGCTGAGATGTATTATTTTTAGAATGGCTGAGATTTAAGGATTCAGCATGCCTTCTCGACACGCACGTCCCTGTTTCCTTTCAGCAAACCAAGCATCTATCCAACTCCATTGTTTTCAAGGAAAAAAAAACGAAAGAAACCAACAGAAGAAGAAAAGCATATCAACTTCAACCAGTCTTCAACTCCTTTGCTAGGTTCAGGTATGTTGCCCTGCACAGTATGAAATGAAACGCGCGCCAATACTCGACGATTTCCCAGTATGTTGGTCCAGTCCATCCAAACTAGATGGAACGGATGAAATTCATGAACCGTGTGCTGACCACCAAGGAAACAAATCTCAGTTCTGTTGAAAACAGCGAGCAGCAAATCTCCGAACTCATCTGTTAAATGACAGCAGCGGGTCTCAATTTTCAACAACTCAACCTCATTGTCAAAGGACAGCAAAATCTGCTAACAACACGGCCCTGGCTGGAAATGCAACTCTTGAGTCCATATCCTCTTACTAGCAAGTCAAAACATTCTCATCTCTAAAGGGTTGCACAGAACTAGAAAGTATTCCTTCGTTCTGGACATTTCATTATGGAACATGGGCCTTGTTTAGTTCCGGACTTGGCGCCCGGAATCGGCGCCCTGCTGCTACAGTGTTCCTATCGGAACACTGTAGCAGCTTTTGTTTTTATGCGAAAAAATTGTCCAAATTTTGAATAATTAGTCTCAAAATGTTAGATGCCATGAAAGTACAATAAAACTGTGTAATTAGTTTTTGATTTCTCTACATTTACATTTCCCGTTTTGATGTGATGAAACAGTGAAATACGGAACTAAACAAGGCCATGGCCATATCGTCACCCCAAAAAAAAAACAACAAATTGCGTTCTTCTAACTGCCACCATATATTATTTAACTGACACTAGGATGGCAAGATCATAGTTCTTCTAATTGCCATTCCTTGTTATAGTCAGCACCTCATTTGACTCAAATGATTTGAGAATGCAAATACAAGGATATATTTTGCATTAAACAGGCCATGGATTAGCACTAAAAAATTTCTTGTCCAACAGCAAGTACATTTATTTATCCAAACTACTGTACCAAAGAATTCAGGATTTTACAACTGCGATGCTTAGATAAACTTGAATGGCTCTGTATGCAATCTACACTGAACAAGAAAAAATGGCTCTGTATGCAAACCTTGAATGATTATTCGAAAAACTCAGATTCAATCATGCTGATTACGACGACTTGCATAGTCTAAAAGCAGTGTCTGCATTGCAGTATGAACACATCTTACAGTTCATGACAGACTCCACAAAACAAGAGCTGCAAACCGAAGCACTAGCCCAGGAAACAACAGGTAACAAGTTCAGTGACAAGTTCACTGAACTATGGTCGCAATCCGTGAGCACGAGGTCAGTTGTCCGGGGCAGTGGCGAGGAACCTATGGACGGCGTCAATGAGCCCAGCAACGCCGGCAGCGCGCTCGCTCTTCGGGACGTACCCGCCGGCATGGTCCACGGTGTACTCCCCGATCTCGGCCGCCTCGCCGCCGCAGCGCCGCCAGAGCGCCTCGGCGTAGCTCGGGTGCGCGAAGTACGCCTCCGCCTGCACCGCCTCGCCCGACCCGTCGGCCACGACGGTGATCGGGCGCCGCTCGTAGACGCCGATGTGGGTGCCCTGCGGCATCAAATGGGGGGAGAGGCTGATGAGATGGGAAAAAACAAATCAGTGGACAGAGGGACAGCGAGTCTGATGAGGAGGCCAGGCGCACGCTTGCCTCGAGGGCGTCGAGCTCGGCGAGAGCGGCGGGGGATGGGGCGTAGAGCTCGCCGGAGACGACGCGACCGGAGGAGGCGGAGGGAGTGGGGAGGAGGAAGGGGACCGAGTAGGGGCCGATGACGAGGGAGGCCGGGCCGGCCGTCGAGGCGGCTCCGACGAAGGGGGTGGAAGAGGCGGCGAGGAGCGGGTGGTTCGGGAACCCACGCTTGAGCGTGCCGTAGACGAACACCATCGTCGGCGTCGCCTCCGCCATCGTCGCTTCCGGGATTAGAGCGGAGCTAAACCTACTGCCACTAATAATTGAATAATTGAATCCCCCAACCGTTTTACATTTTTTGTTTTGCGAAATTAGGAATTTGCTAAGTTCTAGATAAATATAGCAAAGGTAAAAAAAATTCAATCCCCAACTGTTTCCATTATTCACTTGACATAAATAAAAATTGTGCACGCGAGGGGAAAATATCCCCGTGCGACTAGCGCGAGGCCGATTGCCAAGTGAACCGTAGTTTGCCATATATGCTAAATATCATCGATGTTTGACAAGTTAATAAAAATGTCAAGTCCATTTACCAAACCGTTGGATAGAAGATTTTTAGATTTTTTTGCAAAAATAAGAATGTCAAGCCCATTTATAAAATTGTTGAAGTTGCTCTTAGAGGGAGAAAGGTCTAAGAGCATCTCCAAGAGATTAGCTAAAATAAGTATCTAAATTTAGTGATTTAGCTGTTTTCTAAAATGAATTTGACTTTTTTTAGCAAGCCATCTGGAGCACTTTATTGATCTTGGACAATAATTACATCGTTTACCATGGCTCCTAGAATAAAACTAGGGGGTTTATTGACCGAACTACAGGTTGATTTACTCTACGTAGCAACTCTAGCTAATTCATGAGCTATATTATTAGCTTCCCGATTATAATGCTGGATAGAAATAGATACAAAGTCTTGCCAAAGTGAATTACATTCATCATATATTGGTGCAATCCGATTGTATCATAATTCGATTGCATCCCATCAATTGTGCCAACAGCAGGCCTTCTCTGAGTGCTACCACCTCTGTCATGGCCGCGTCCCACCACAGTCTCTGATGATTGCACCCGTACTACGGGTGCCCAATTCAGGTTTGTAGCTTGCAACCATATTCAGAAGTAACTCGCCTTCCGGGGTTCTTTTTCCACACCTCTTGCTTCATATTCTTTTTCTTCACTGTTCTCCGATAGTTTGTGGTCAGTGTAGCGCTACTCTTGTCGGATTTTGGACAGGTTCGTCATGAACAAATTTCTGCGCTCCCACCATATGTACCATCCACCGGTTAGGATTAGTTCAGCCAGCCCAACATGGTTTAGATCTTCGACTGTTCTTGACCCAATGATCATCTCGGTCACTGAAACTGAACATGAATGGTGTACTGATAAGACAATGTTTAGTTCATCTGCTACTCATAGGATGCGCCATATCTCCTTTGCTCGATGACATGTGAATAAGACATATGCTTATATCTTCACAACCTTCATGAAAGGATGGGTAACTGCTGGAGTTTTTGATATGCCGATTTGCAAGAATCCCACGCTAGGGTATCACACTTCAGACAAATATTTAAATTTTGGCAGGAACATCTAAGTTCCAAAGCTTTGACCAGACTTGCTCGTCACCCACTCCACCAGCTTGGTCATTGAAGCCCTGTTAGCTCCAAATTTATGAATCCATTGGAGGTGTGTCGACGAAATATCGGCGATAGTCCGACCAGGGGTATGCCCTGACCGGTAATGGATTGGCGGAAGGCGCACCGAGGTTGCGAGCAAGATGTAAACAGGGAGCAATCACACAAGGTTTACCCGAGGTTCGGGCCGCTATGAAGCGTAACACCCTACGTCCGCTCTCTGTTTCGATTATGATGTGGATGTATGAGTACGTGCGTTATGCCGGATTCCGTCCCCGGCATGGGGGTCCTTGCTCTCCTTATATATTACGGGAGCAAGGTTACAAGTCGGAACTAGCCTATACGGTACTAAGTTTACATACTTTACAAGTCTAAACTTTCCTATCTCGGCTAGGTCTTGTCCTCCTTGTCGGTCTTCGATATTATTGCCCGTTTTAGAATTTGTCCAGGCCGGCTGAACCGTCGGTCTTGGAGCTTGATGGGCCGGCTGGTGGTAGCGTGTCGGCCCAAACTAGGCCGTGAGGGTATATGGAGTTTATACCTCCACGGCTAGTCCCCGAGCATCATGGATCTTGAGGAGAAAACACCGTCTTGCTTGGCCGAGTGAGAAAGGGTGGTCGGACACACGTTCGACATGTGGTCGGCGGTCTTGGAGGACCGTCTAGTGCTTCCGACCACACTTTGCTTGCACTTGGTTGACGTTGTCGGTTTTGACCGAAAGATTTATGATGCTCTGAAAAAAAGAAAAAGAATTTTGAAAGGATCCCAAATCTAGAGACGTGGGCCCTCGTTAGTGTGTGATGCCCGCCATCACATGGTATCCGTCGTGATAGGTCGGTGCCTTAGCTCGGTTTTGAAACTAAACTCTTTGTGAAGAGAAAGGATCGGTAGGAGTCATGCAAAATGACGTGGGCCCACGTAGTCCCGAGGTTCTTTGTAAGATAGTATATGTTGCGGCAAGCTCTAAAAGAAGGATCTAGCCCATGTCCCTCTCGGGTGACGTGGGCCCACGTAGTCCCCGAGCTGAGATGAGGTGGAACACGTTATGTCGGGGTCTAAAAAAGAAGACAAAGCGATCATTGTGTCGTGCTCTATGTGTTTCCGACCACTCTTTGAGTGAGACCGAGCGAGGCCAAATTTCATTTGGGCTGGTCGGTTTGAACCATGCCATGACTTTGTCATGATTAAGCTAAGATAGCTTTGCTACTTAACTCGGTCCCCTGAGCATGATGGTTTGTGAGACCATGGTTTTGAATCTAAACCCATAAAAATAGCTTAGCTATTTGTGCGCCGAAATAACCTTAGGTATCATTGGCCAAAGAATCCCAGCTCAGTTGTCGGATTGTGTGGGTTGAAATGTTAATGATATATTTGCTATCTTGTAACTTTGTTATACGGGTTGGAAACACTTTTTGTGAACCCGATCTTTTAGCGAGGCTGTTTTTAAGACTATAGCTAGAAGGCGAGACTTAAATGGCCATCGGTAGCTTTGCTTTGGGCGGCTTTCGGGTTGTGCAGTAGGCGTGCGTCTGCGGAAAAAATGAATTTTAAACGGGGAAAAAGAAACGAACCGGAAAAGCCTTTTTCCGCTAGGGCGGCCCGGTTTCTTCGGCCCATCGAAGTAAAAAACCCTAGTGCGGTTAAAAAACTCTTGGTGCCGCCGTCATTTGGACTGCTTGGTTTCATTTTGCTTGCCGTTCTTGCAATCAGTCCCTTCTGCTCCCGTGTGCTGTGTCTAGGGTTAGCTCGAGCAACCGCATCCTTCCGTCCGAAAATCATGGCGAAGAAGCGTCAATCTGCGCGAGAGAAGAAGAAGGGAAGGAACGAGAAGGAGTATGAGAAACAAATGAAGCTTCTTTGGTCGCCGACGCAAGCCGTCGGCAGGCGCGTCGCTGAATTCTTTGGCGGATGGGGGCATGATTCCGCCGGCATCCTTTGGAGTGTGGCGTGTGCCGCCGCGAGGTGAGGCGTTCCGCCCTTATGATGGTGAAATAGTTGTTTTTGAAGATTATTTCATCGAGGCTTGGGTATTCCGCTTCATACTTTCCTGGTGGAACTCTGCATTTTTGGAGGATTTCTATCGCAACCGCAACCGAACTCAATTATGACGGTCGCTCTCTTTGTTGCATATTGTGAAATGTATCTTGCAATTCCCCCAAACTTCAATGTGTTTCGTCATTTTTATGAATTGAAAAAGAGGGGAAATTTAGGAGGTAGCCCTGTAGGCTGGAGCGTGCTACCTCTCTCTTCGTGATGGAATGCGTTCACGGCCGGGTTTGTCTTTCACTCATACCGACAATGTGAAAGATTGGTTCAAAAAATGGTTCTATGTGAATGATAATCGGCAAAGGAGGCTGTCCCTTGTGATATTACTCAATTCTGAACCAAATCATCGCCGGGGTCGGATAAGCCAAATGCTGCGAGATGATCGAAGTGAACGAGATCCCGGCAATGATGAATTTTAAGGGCACGAACGGTTTTACGGTGGCGGAAATTTGTTTTCATCTCTCGCCGTATCCAACCTTTGAGGGAGAGAATTAATTTCTGTGGGAATATCGTCGAAGGATGACCCTTCTCGTGAATCTTCGAGGAAATTACTCTTGATGATATTAACTTGAGGCTTATGAAGATGTTCAAACGGGGGAGGATACTCATATCCCTCGGCCAACTATTAAACCTTATGATTTGGAGGATGCCACCTCCACCTGCATACCGTCATGTTCACTTTGTTTTCTTTATATCTCAATGCTTTTGGTAATTATCTTGACTGTATATGCTTACGGGGCCGTCATATTTATGTGTCCCGAGTGCCTTTAGATGATCCGCCCGGTGGGAAGCTCTTCGGTACCAACGCCTTGGTTTTGATCGGGGTATTGACGGGATGACGGTGCACGATGATCCGCGTGGAGCACTGTCGATGATCAATCTAAAGCTGCCCGGGAAGCGAAGGTTGTGTATGAGAAGAAAAAGAAACATTACGGTGTCTGACGGTGGCTCTTTATCTCTTCGGCCACCCGTGCTTCAGCGGTCGAAGCGTCGTTATCGTCGGATTGCGGAGTCATCGGGTCTCGGATCCGATTCGACGATAAGTTGTCGCTTGCTGAAATTGCTCGGTGCAAACGTTTGCGTGCTGAGCGTAGTGGTGGTCGGAGTCATACTCCCCCCGTGTACTTCCTCAGTCAGTTGTTGATTCTGAGAATCAACCTGTTATGCCAATTACTAGGGCCGGGCTTTTGATCGCGATGTTCGGCTGATAATTTGGCCGAGGTTTTAGAGGATCGAATGCCTCTGGCTTTGTATTGCCTTGTGATGCGAGGCTGATGTTGTTATTGGATCTTCTCGCTTCGTTCGGAGCGTGGAGACCGATATGCTTGATTGGTTCAACATTCACTTTGAGCAATCGGCGTGAGTATATAAATTTATTGGCTGTATCTTTGCTATGCCTTGAATTGTTTTAATTATTGTGAAAAAATTTCTTTGTTGTCGGGGCTCCTATTGTTGAAGATTTGGGCGAGAGAGCCCTTGGTGGAAGCTGGGACTAGCTGTGGTAGGCCAAGAAGGCGTTCTGAAGAGTTTGTAACTCCCGCGCCAATGTAGTCGTGGATCAAGAAACTGTTCCACCCTGGCGATGTTGTTGGGGATCCGGGGACGGCTATTGCAAATGTTGTTCCGAACTGTAGTGGTTACTACGGGTATCAACATCATGGCCTCCTCACGGGGATGCACGGACCATACGTGCCGGGTTTGGCACCGGATTCTTCCCCGGCTTCTTCTGCTGAAGGAGATCAATATCGAATATGCGCTTGGGTAGTTTTAGACCCGGTGTATCAACAAACAGATCGCCTGAGATAATGGAAGAGGTTAGAGGAGGAACTTCTTCGGTGCCCATGTTCTGGCGGCCCGCGGCTACATTGCCCGTCAAGATGAGGATGGGCGGTGGCACATTTTTGAAGATGTTGCCGGGGGTACCATCTCGATGGTTTTGAGCAAGTGTTTGCGATTTGCGGGCTCGTGTCAAGGTTAGTACTTGTCTTTAGTGACTCTTCTATTTTGCCTATCTTGTGGTGTTTATAAAAGATCCTTTCGCAGCCGTTGAAGATATTGCTGAAAAACGTCGCCTCGCATAGAGCAGTTCAAGCCGACCATGTGTGAAAATGGTCTTCTGCGGAAGCAAAATGAGGATTTGGGTCGGCAAATCCGAGTTTATGAAGGTCGTGAAAAGCTTTGGGAACTTGAGAAAGATTCCTTTGAAAAAGGTTGATCCTTCGGGAGCAACACAAAGGTTTGTTTTACTTTGCTCTTGTTACTTATTATTTTAATAGAGGTTACAAGTAGGCGATTGAGTATTTTGTAGAATTGGAGAGTGATAAAGCCTTAATGGCTGCTGAAATTGCTCGTACGAACGAAGTAGGCAATAAGGCCCGTGTAGAAATTGAACGCTGGAAAGGGAGGCACGAGGTGCGTTTTTTCTCCTTTGTTATGTTCGTGTTTTGAGGTCTTGATCGATTGTATCTTATGAATTGTGTTTGTGTAGAAACGCAAGAGCGTCATATGGCACAATTTGGCGTTTGAAGGATGATAACCAGCAATTGACGAACGTTATCTTTCCATGGCGGGTGGATTGCGGCCTCTGTTTTTACGTGCTTGCGCGAGGTGAAGTGAGGCCGGCAAATCCCCTTCTTGTTCCCGAATTTGTTGTGGATCAATGCCGCCGTTCATGGCGCTTATTGAAGGAGTTTGTCGGGAAGGGGAGCCGTTTTGTTGCGTCGAGTGTTCTAGCTCTTGCGCAATCTCACTTTCCTCGAGCGAGATTTTAAGCGCTTGGAGTACGGACGTCCCCGAGACACTTCTCCAGGAAAAGCTCAAAGATTTGCGAGAAGGCTTGTTGGGGCACCGCGCGCTATTGCCGACAAGATAGACCTTGTGCACGAGCAACAACTTTAAACTTTTTTTTACGTGGTATTGAATTACGTGGTGCTTGGCACCTTTATTGTAAAAATATCTCGTATGCTTTGGTACGGATGGCGGTACTTTGTATTTGTATAAATTACAATTGCCTTAAGCATAGAATTTAATTAAGTGTTCTATGTGCCAAGAGTTTGGCAAATCTCTAGGTGGATCGTCTAGAGTACACAATTTATAAGTCGTTGGTCTTGTGGCGCTTTGACTAGAAAAGGTCCTTCCCAATGAGATGACAATTTGTGGAGGTCGTCGATTTCGAATTCTTTTGAGGACGAGATCTCCGACTACAACCTGTCTTTCTTTTACGTTCTTTTTGTTGTAATAGCGCCGTAGAGACGCTAGATATTTGGCCGTTCTTGGGAGTGTTTCCAAGTTTCGCTCTTCTCCGAATCGATGATAGTTTTTTCGACTTCATTTGTGGCTTCCTCGTCATAGTTTTTTGTTCTTGGTGAGCCAAATGCCACTTCATACGGTAAAAGCGCCTTCGCACCAAATATCATGAAATAAGGCGAGACGGTATTTCGCTTGGTTGAGTTCGAAGTCCCCATATTACGGCGGGTAATTCATGATACCATCTTCTGGATGGGTATCGTTGTCTCGATATAACCTTTTCCGTAGTGCGTCTATGATCATCCCATTTGCTCTTTCTACTTGACCATTGGCTCGAGGGTGAGCCACGATACGTATTTTACTTTTGTTCCTAAGTCTTCACAAAAATCCCAAAATTCACCACCTGTGAATGTGGATCCCAAATCTGTTATGATGGTGTTGGGTACGCCGAAACGATGTACGACGTACGTTAGGAATTCGACGGCCTTTTGAGCATTTGCCTTGACTAAGGGCTTATATTCTATCCATTTTGAAAATTTGTCTATAAGTACATAGACGAATTGATAGCCGCTGGGGCTTTTTTGAATGGTCCTATCATGTCAAGTCCCCGGCATGAAAAGGGCCATCGATGGTATTGTTTGAAGCTCATGTGCGGGGACATGAATTTGTTTAGCGAAGAATTGGCAACCTTTACAATCTTTGAACTAGTTTTTTAGCATCGGCGAGTGCGGTTGGCCGGTAAAAAACCTGCTCGGAACACCTTCCCGACTAGTGTTTTTGATGCCGCATGGTTTCCACACATCCCTTCATGAATACGTAGTAGTAGTTCGCTCCTTCTTCGAAGGAAATGCATTTTTGCAATACTTGGCGCTTGCATTTTTGCGCATAAGTTGCCGTCGACTAGGACATAATGTTTCTTTGTGTCTTATAAGACGCTATTTGTTTTTCTATTTTATCGTCGGTGTATCCTCATCAATGAGGTACCGAATAAAGGGAATTCTCCGGTCTGGTTTTGTCTCTTTTGTTTGTTCCAAAGGTTCTACCGATGGTATTTGCTCGTTACATCCCTTTGCGGTCGAGGAGTCTTGTCGCTTTCTTTTCTTTGGATAAATAACTTTGGAGTTATCTATAGATTTTTTGCACGACCTTATTCTTGGAGCATTTATTCGAAAGGCGCTGGTCGGATTGCGGCGATGATCTTGTTTTCTGCTGGTCGGAGATGGGCCAAGAGTATGCTCTGCTGGATATCATCTGTTTTAGTTTTGTCAGATGATTCTACGTCTTTTTGTGGTGGTTCCTGTGCTACCTCTGTGTGACGAAGGTAATAGGAGGTCTTGAACAAATACATCGAGGTGGCATTTTTGCTCTGTCGAGATCCCAATTTAGATAATTGGTCGGCAAGTTTGTTCTTTTCTCTTGGTATATAAGTGAATTCCGAGACCATAGAATTTATTTTCCAACTTCCTTATTTCGCCACGTATGCTTCCATTTTCTCATTAGTACGGTCCATTCTTTGTTGATTTGCCGGACGACTAGATTAGAATCTCCAAAGACGAGGAGCCTTTTTATACCCAACTCGATGGCTATTTTGAGGCCATGAAGTGCGGCTTCGTATTCGGCCGCATTATTTGAAGCTTTGAAATGGATACGCAAGCACATATCTTAGGGTATCACCGCTTGGTGCTTTGAACACGACGCCTGCTCCTGCTCCTTTTATTTTGAGGGAGCCATCGAAGAACATTTCCCATCGTTCGGCTTCGTTTTGAAATGGAGGTAGGGATATGTCCGTCCATTCTACAAGAAAATCAGCCAAAGCCTGGGATTTGATGGTTGTTCTCGCTCGGAATTTCAATGTGTATGGGCTAAGTTCTATTGCCCATTTGATGATCCGACCATGGCGTCTTTATTGCGGAGAATGTCGCCAACGGCGTGTTCTGTTACTATTGTGATCGGATATGCATCAAAGTAATGTAGCAACTTTCGTTTTGTTATTAGGATCCCGTACAAAAGTTTTTGTACGTGTGGGTATCTCTCGTTTGGAGTCGTTTAAAACTTCGCTAATGTAGTAGGCGGGTGTTTGTACACCATATGTGTGTCCCTCTTCTTGTCGTTCGACGACTATTCTTGTCTTGACCACGCGATCGGTAGCCGCAATGTATAGCAATAACTCTTCGTGATCTTTAGGTCTTTGCACTTGGTGGCGATGTTAAATATGTCTTGAGTTCGAAGAAGGCTTTGTGCCTTCGCTTGTCCATTCAAATTTTTGCTTGGCTTTTAATAATTTGAAAAAGGGGAGGCCTTTTTCGCCAAGTCTTGATATGAAGCGGCTTAAAGCCGCCATGCATCCGATAAGTTTTACGGATATCTTTTATGCCTTTCGGTTGCGTCATTTTTAAAACGCATTAATCTTTTCGGGATTTGGCTTGATGCCGTCTTGGCTAACTACGTTGCCAAGTAGTATCCCCGATGGTACTCCGAATATGCATTTTTGTGGGTTTAATTTCCGAAATTTGTTTAAGGCGACAAAGGTTCGCTCTAGGTTTGAAACTAAGGATCCATTTCTCCTTTGTTTTTACGACTACGTCGTCTACGTATGCTTCGACCAACCGGTCGGAAATTTCTTTTTGAAGACACTCTTGGATGGCTCGTTGGTATGTTGCACCGGCATTTTTGAGGCCAAACGACATGGTCGTATAGCAGTATGCGCCGAAAGGCGTGATGAATGATGTTTTTATTTGATCGTGAGTTGCTAAGGCTATTTGGTGATACCCCTGAATAGCAATCTAAAAAGGACAACGGTTCGCGGCTGCGGTTGAATCAACTACTTCGTCGATGCGAGGTAGTTTAAAGGGGTCTTTAGGGCGTGTTTGTTGAGGTCGGTATAATCAACACACATTCTCCATTCGCCATTTTTCTTTTGTACAAGAACTGGATTGGATAGCCGGTCGGGATGATACACTTCTTTTATAAAACCATTTTGCTAATAGCTTTAACACTTCTACCCTAATCACCTCCTTCTGTCGCGAGCAAACCGTCGTAATCTTTGCTTGATTGGTTTGGCGGTTTCGAGATATTAAGGAAGTGCTCGGCCTTTTCCCTTGGGACGCCCGGCATGTCTGGTTTCCGGGCAAATATGCTTATGTTGTCCCTTAGGAACCGGACGAGCGCGTCTTCCTATTTGTCGTTTAGATGTGCTCCTATGAGAGCGGTTTTTCTTTATCGCCGGGGATGAGCTCGATCTTCTTTGTGTCGTTGCTTTTGTTAGGCGATCTTTTAGACCGCTTGGCGGGATCCGGAGATCGGCTTCGGTATCTTTTTTGCTTCAAGGCATGTTTGCTCCATATGAGCTTTGAGGTCGGCTAATTCGGGCCTCGCGTAGGCGTTTGTTTCGATCATGGGCCTTAAGCACATTGCCTCTAAGAGAAAGAATGCCTTTTGATGTTGGCATTTTCAATACTAGATATCCATAGTGAGGGACGGCCATGAACTTCGCGATCCCTGGTCGACCGAGTATGGCATGGTAGACGCCTTTGAAGTCGGCTACAATGAAGCCGACGTAGTCTTTTCGAAGTCTTTGTCTTGTCCCGAACCGGACGGGTAGGGTTATTTTTCCCAAAGGCATTGATGGTTTGCTCGGCATGACTCCCGAATGGTGAGTCGTAAGGCTCGAGATCTTCGATCTTTAACCCTAGCTCTCGGAACGCTTGTAAGAATAGTATGTTTAAGGCACGCCGCCATCTATGAGTACTCTTTCCATGCGTATGTGGTTGACGACCGGATCGAGTACCAAGGGAAACGCCGGCGTCCGGTATATTTGCCCACATGTCGGCCATTTTGTTGAAGGTGACTGGTTGTTCCGACCAGCCGGAGCTTTGGTATCCGTGTTTGCCCCATCTTGTCTTAGCGATCGCCATGATCCTCCTTTTTAGTAATTTCTTGTCACGCGAGTTTTCGAGGCCAACCTTGCCGAAGATCATGGCCGAGGTGTTTGGTGGGCTCGTTGAATTGATGTCGAGGGTCTTTATCACTTGTCTTCTTCTTCCTCGGTTTTGTCCTTCGTTCGTGTCGTTTTTCCTTGTTTTGTTTTATCAATCTTTGTTTCTTGGCGCTGCGCCCGCTAAAAATTGCTTGTGAATCCTCGGCATTCGCCCATGGTATGGCCTTTTCCTGGATGCTTAGGGCAATCCCGGCCTAGGATTTTCTCATATTCTCGGATCGAAGTCTCGCTTCTTTTCTCGTTGGGTGGTACCGAATGGACACGTTGATCTCGTGTCTCGCTATAATTGTTTTGAATGCGATTGTCGCGTCGTCGTTCATTGCGACGGTTATTGTCACGTCTCCGTCGTTTCGCGCATGTCTTTGCGTTGAAAATCTCTTTCTCGTCATCGTTTCTTCGAAGTTTACGTATCCTTGTCCGGGCGGGCAACCGTTGCATGGCATCATCAATGCGAGCGAATTCTCGTGCTATTCGAACATCTCGTCGGTTGTAGTGGGTTGTCTTCTCAAGAGTTCTTTTCGTAGATCGATATTTCCTTGTTGTCGTAATCCTTGTACGAACAAGGACACAACTTCGGCCGCTTGAAATGTCTCGGAATTGTTGTCCAGACTTCTGAGAAGCGCCGTATGTAGTGACGTAGTGGTTCATTTGGGTAGTCGACGATCTTTGCTAGGTCGTATTTAGTGCCTGGCTGCCGGCACGTGGTTCGTAATTTTCGATGAAGAGGTGTCGCAATTGGGGCCAATGTGAATCGACCCCTCTCGTTGGCGTAATAACCAATTATTCGGCCCCTTTGTCGAGTACAATAGGAAGGTAATTGGCCATGACATGTTCATCCCCTCCGCTCGCTCGTACGGCTACTTCGTATAAGAGGATCCAATGCTCGGATCGACCTTGCCATCGTAAGTTTTGATATCGGTATCCCGAAACTTTTAGGCCGGACTACCTCTCGTAGGGCATTTGAATACGGCTTCGGTCCGTGGCATCCATACGAGCTCGGTATCGATTGTTGATGATTTGCTCGGAGGTCGTTGTCATCATATTGTTCACCATGATGGTGATTGAAAGGTTGATCATGATCTCGTTATCTACGTGGTTGATCTGTCTTGTCATTGTGTCTCCGGTGAAATCTATTGTGAGGAAAATTCCCACAACTTTCTCCATCGTCTACATAGTTGTTGTCGTTAGCACCTCCTTCTCTAGAGTCCGGGATTTGATTCCGAAGAAAGCTGCGCGGCCGGTGGCTTCGAGAGATGCGGGCGGGCGCGCTTGTTCTCTCATATGGTTCACTTGAGCTTTAGCGGCTACTAGGAAATCAATTGCTTCCTCAATTTGGGGAGTTTGAGGAATATTGGCCGTCTTGAGGCGGTCAATAGCAACCGCGATTAGCGCTTGGGGTTGTGTGAACTTGTCTTTCGTTTACAAGGTCAAAATCATCGGCGAGATTGCGCCGAAAACCCCTGCGTCGTCCAACCATACGATCTTGATCGGCACTGGATTGCGGCTTCATTTTGTCTTCGTTGTTCTCTCGGCTGCGTTTCGACCCTCTCGTTGTTGCCTTTGTTCGTCGGTTTCTCCATTGATGGTGACCTCGTTGTCACTAACATGACATACCGCGTTCCCTAGGCCGGGAGGGAAAGATGGGAATTGCTGTAATTCTTGAGCGGATTTGGCCGGGTCATGGATCTCTCGATGAATTTCTTCATGTTCCTCGGGTCGGAACACGGTAAGTTGTAGATCCGGAGTAGTGTCGATACGCTTGGTGTTGTTGTTTGCGATTGTACTTCTTCTTCGTTGTCGGAGTAGACCATCGTATGGGCAGATCCCGAGAGTTCTAAGATATTGTAGTAATCGTCGAGTCCGGGCGTGTCCGGAGTAACGTCACGTGTTTTCTCCGGAGATTGGTCATCCGTGACTTCTTCAAGGTGCACATGGTTGACAATATGTCCTTCGGGTGCGTCGAAAGCGTAGGCGATCATGTCCGAGTGTGGATCGGGAATCCGGTTATAGCCTTTGGGGTAATCTCGCTAAAAGTTGGTAGCTGAATAGGTCGGCGGTGTTTGGCAACCCGTATGGGAACGGTGATGCAACCCTTGGATCGGGATCTTGCAATCCGATGTGTTTTGTTGGCGCTGGTCTATTGAAGGATAGTGGGTGATTCTTGCTTTGATTCAATTTGGATAGATCCAAAGCGAGCAAAAAACTCCATGAGCCTATCTTGTTGATCATGAGTTGCTTGAACAGATCGGCCCAATTTTCGTCGGTGGTTGATTGGTGCCTAGAAGAAAAGGTGGAGTTCGATAACTCGAGCTTTGATGATGATGTCTCGTACCGAGGAGGCAAAGGATTTGTATCTTCATTGCTTTGTAGAGCTAAGATCGAGGGCGGACTCTCGATGTATGAGGTGTCTGGAGCGGTTGTCCAGGTCATCGTCCCAATGGTGAAGGTGAGGCCGGCTTCGAAAGTCATGGAAGCCGGGAAGGAAACCATCTTGATCGACATGAAATCTCGGTGCGCACCCCCTACCTGGCGCGCCACTGTCGACGAAATATCGGCGATAGTCCGACCAGGGGTATGCCCTGACCGGTAATGGATTGGCGGAAGGCGCACCGAGGTTGCGAGCAAGATGTAAACAGGGAGCAATCACACAAGGTTTACCCAGGTTCGGGCCGCTATGAAGCGTAACACCCTACGTCCTGCTCTCTGTTTCGATTATGATGTGGATGTATGAGTCTGTGCGTTATGCCAGATTCCGTCCCCTGGCATGGGGGTCCTTGCTCTCCTTATATATTACGGGGAGCAAGGTTACAAGTCGGAACTAGCCTATCTGGTACTAAGTTTACATACTTTACAAGTCTAAACTTTTCTATCTCAGCTAGGTCTTGTCCTCCTTGTCAGTCTTCGATATTATTGCCCGTTTTAGGCTGTCCGACCAGCCTGAACCGATCGGTCTTGGAGCTTGATGGGCCGGCCTGGTGGTAGCGTGTCGGCCCAAACTAGGCCGTGAGGGTATATGGAGTTTATACCTCCACAAGGTGGTAGGCTGATCCCACTGAGAAATAACCATTCTTATTATAGTGCCAAGCCACTAAATCCTCTCTTCCCAGCCGAAGAGGAATCTGTAAGATTCTATTTGTATCGACTCTCCAGAACAGATCATTTATAAATTCTGCATCTCATGCTCCCGTTATTGGATTAATTAGCTCGTCCACCGTAGTGAGCGGTTGTTTCCTCTTGGAGTTAAGACTTTCAGACTATGGCTAGAAGGAATCCAATTGTCCTCCCATATTTTAATCCGTGACCCATCCCCGACACGCCATATATAACCTCTTTTGAAACATTCCAATCCCGCTAGAATACTCTGCCATGTCTCCCACTCTTCAATCTTGCATTCAGAAGTTTCCCATCTGGGTAGTATCTTACTCTTAGTGCTCTTGCGCATAGTGAGTCTGATTCTAGTAGTGATCTCCAAACTTGTTTTGCAAGCAGGGCCCTATTGAAAGACTCCAGATCTCTGAACGCCAACCCCATACCACCCCTATTCTTCGGTATATATAACTTCCACCAAGCTTTGCAATGCATCCTTTTGTGATCGTCGTCATCACCCCACCAAAATTGAGATATGGCATCAGTTATCCCTTTGTAAATGTTTTTCGAGATTTTGAACACCATCGTCGCAAAGACTGTCACGGCTTGAGCAATGGATTTTATCAGAACCTCCTTTTCCCCATACTTAGTAGCTTTTCCTTCCATCGTTTAGTTTTCCCACAGACCCTATCAACCAAGTAGTGGAAACAATCACTACGATCTGCACCGCCGGGAGGCTCCATATTCAAAGACCTACCTCACCGAGTTCTCATCTTTTCGGATCAAGTAGACCTTGTCGTTCTTCTCGTCCGCCGGTTCAAAGCTACCCTTGGAACCGCGACCGCTGCACGGGGAGGCCGGATGGCGAGCGCTTCGTGTTTTCTTTTTTATAGCGACCGAGAATCACGGAATACGTCACTGACTATTTTAGAATGGCAGATAAAAAAAGTTGGAAGTGATTTCTTTTTAACGCTAGCTACATTTAGCTTTACAAAATGATTTGTCTAATCTCTTGGAGATGCTCTAAAGAATGGATGAACCGCATATATCTTACTACTAAAAATCCTCAAATGGTATCGTATCTCTACTATAATTGGATTTTTCTCGAAGCGTAAGAAGCCTGTCCCTTACACCGGACCCACAGCCAGCCTCTCACCTTAACACCCGCAATCTCTACTCCTCAAATCACGGCCCACGGCCACCCTCAAGTCATGGAACAAACTCACCTCCCTCCTCCTCGGACTCGCTTAGGGTTTGAAGATGAGACGGCGGTGGCGGCCAAGACCGACCAAAGACTAGGCGGGGACATCGGCCTCGCGGGCGGATCGGTGCCTCCATCGTTGCCCCGCCGTCCTCACCCATCACTCCCGAACACGGTCTTGGTTCGATCGGCCCATCCTCTCAATCTCCTTTGTTGTTTTTTCCTAGGAAAAAAAATCGATTGCCCTCTATCGTCGGCCATCTTCCCGGCTACGACGGTGGCAGGTGAGGCGGACGTCTAGCGGCAGCTGTGGAGCACGGCGCACGGGCGGTCAGCGGCATGCCCTGTGCGCGTATGGCATGGCACGCGAGGAGGACGGGACATCGGGAGGGCTTTCACGGAGCTAGGATTTCGGCGAGGCCAGCCAATGGTCTCCGAAATGGCGTAGTGGCGGGGGGCTGCGGCATCTCGGAGGAGACCATGGCTGCGCATTCTAGATCCTTGCTCCATGAACGAAAAACTCGCAACCCACGCTATGGTCGTCCTCCGTCTCGCTGCACGGGGCTCACAGCCCCAAGACTCGCCACCCCGTCCAAGATGCACACCACCGATTCGTGCCTTGCTTGTAGTGTTGCTTTATGAAGAAATTTGTTTGATTTTTTAAACTAGTGCCAACCATTTGCATCAGTTATAAAACTAAACCATGTATCCGTTTTACGAAAATGATGAATGCAATGATTTACGCATACCCTTTATGTTGTCGGGGAAAGTGTATTGATGGGACCTACGAAGATAAGGATTTTGCTAATTCCTCAAGATCTACATTTTCACCCTTTGAGAGGTTTGTTGCGAAAAATAACAATATATTTTTATATGTCTATCTTGTTGCTCTCGTTTTTTTTTTTTTAGAAAAAATGAAAATCCGCGGTGCTGACAAATAAACTTTAGATAAAGCTATCCAGACCAATTTTTCATGACATACATTCTCAAATGCCTACAGTAGATGTAAATTTTTCTACCATGTTTTTTATATAGCCGCAGCACAGACTTGGATAGATATGATGTTTGGGGCACTTCAATCCCGATATCTTCCTCCATTATTTTTTTGTTAACCTTGCATTTTGAATCAATAATCATGACATCGTTTGCTGCAGCTGAAAGAGAGGCTATTAGAGCTGCTGAAAAGGTAGAAAGAGAGGCTTAACTTAGAGACAAGGGAAGTTATTTCCAATGCTATACCATCCATGTTTTCTTTTGGTGCCATGTGCTGGTTATGTAGAAATAAAAGATCTACACAATCATTGCTACTACCTGATAAAATAGCTGAAGTGCTAAACTTAGAATACTGACATATTGATTACTGATTCCGTTTTTTAAAAAATGTTTGAATATCTTGAGCAGAATTTTTTACATTGGTGAGTTTATGCTTTTCTCTCATTTCAATGTGAGCTGAATCTTGGCCTTCTCATATTAGTATTGACCTATTAGCCAATGACGAACATGGCGGTGGGATTCCTCCTCCTCCATCTCCTGCTCGTGCTGGATCTGTGCCTGCGGTTCTGTGCATTACCCTCCTCTTCTCCTCATGGTACATCTTTACCCTATCTCCATGCCACCGGGCCCAACTCTTACTGATTACTCTGCCCCCCAAATTCACAATTTTTTTTATTCTTTTGCAGGGCTGATGGGATGGGTTGTTGTCGGTGCGGCCTCCATGCCGGAAGCCTGTGACCTGCCGATGTGCTTTCCAAGAGGGGAATGCAGGTAGGCGTTGATGATGCTAAAGAAGTGGTTTTCAGTTTGGTGCTCTATAGATCATTTTGGTTTAATTCAGCTGATTTGGTTCTTACCACTTGCTTTGGGCAGCTAAGGATAAGGCCGTGCCGACGATTTTGGATGAACTGCTCAGTCGTCAATGAGTCGCAGTTTTCTTTTAAACCAAAAGAACTTCGCCAATGAGTCTCGTAGTTTTCTTTTGAAGAGGAGTGATAATGTGGTGTGCAAAATTAGCGAAAGCGTGGTGTGAGATGTCCAGAAAGCTGCAATTGAATTGCTTGCTGCCAGGTGAGAACTGACAAATGATTCCTGTCTAGATATGTTTATGGTATTTTCCTAAAACTTTGTTGGTAGCAACTGTACTGAATGTTTTTTTACAACACTGAATGTTTTTGTTATTTCACTCTGTAGTATGAACTGGGTATCTAGCATAAATGAATAGTCTTCGATCACACATACAAAAATGTAATTTTCTCAACCAAGTGAGTGTCTTCCCGCTAATGCGATCCACACGGTTAACCGTCATGTCTTTGTCTTAGCATCCATGATAATCTAATGGAAGTTTCTATGCTATGCATTTAGGCCATTGGATTTTACCCTTTTTTTTTTTTTTTGCATAAAACAGGTTAGTATAAAAATTAAATGTTGTTTCGTTAGAACTTAAATGAAAATTAAAAAGGTCGTTTTGATGGTTAGCATATCATATATCGCTTTAGCTCCCAAGCTTTCCTTTGTTGAGTCTCTTGTGAGTGGATATCAGAAGTATGTTCTGTGTGGCCGAGTGAATTGCAGTTCTATCTTTTTTTAATTATTCGTTTTCTATTAACATTTGATATTGCCATATTTTCTCATCATTCTTCAACAATACAGGAGATTACAAATTGAGCTACCAGACGGTAGAATCCACTTCGTGGAGACAGGTGCGCTGCCAATCAGTGCCTATTTTTGGTGCTCTGAAATTATTATGGTTGATGGAAATGTGGATGTTTGTCAAGGATGTAGTTCAGCTGGTGACGCCTTATTCGGCACAGTTGACACCTGGTTAATTTGGAACCTTACAGGAGGTGTTGCTGGTGGGCAGCATGTCATAGACTGCTCAAATGCATCTCGTATGATGCTTCTAAATCTAAATACAATAGACTGCGATAAGCCAACACTTGATGTATTAAGAGTTCCGATGTGATTTTGCCAAAGATTATCGAGAATTGGTGTGGTCGCCAAAGAGTTCCCCTTTGCAGGTGGTGTCCCCATCTCGGGGTGTCTTAGAGATCAGCATATGCTGACCATGCTGGTGTCTCTTAGACTCTACATAGGTGAGCTCATTCAATTCTCTCGCCCATACCTAAGGTTAAAGTGTGTTCTTTTGATTTTGTTTGTCAAAAAAAAGTGTAGAAGTAGGGCATGTATTTGTAAAGTTTCACCAAAATAAGTCACTGTACCTGTAATTTTTCAATGTGGCTTCCTGCTAGACAGTATGTTATGGATTTCCAAATAAGTCCGACCCCCTCATTCTTCCTACACAGTATGTACCAAGTGCATGAAGCTTCGTGCAGCAGTGTGATTGCAGCCCAAGAACCCTAGCAAAGCAACTGCTGACTGGCTGGTCGTAAACCCCGTCGTCTCAGGGATAGCATCAGCGTGCAACACCGACACGGCACCGACATCCTTCCGCTCTTGTTTTTGCTTGTATAATTTGAGCAAATGTGTATCAACTGTTTTATTTAGAATAACTAAACAATACATTACGTCTCCGCTCTTGAAGTCGCCTTTCTCCAAGACAACGCGGGTAAATAGCTCATTTGTCGGTGGTTTCAAATGTTCTTCATTGACAATGGTTTGTTGTGTTAACAAGCTTATGTTCTTGTGCTAAATTTTCTGAAGCTGATGATCTCCTTTCTATGAAATAAGTTATTTGGACTAATAAAGGGGTCCATTGCTCAGCTACATATATGTTGTGCATTTCACTAATTATTTGTATACACAAAAATATTGCATGCCGCTGTCATCATGACTTGACCTATCTTCAAGCCAAAGTTGCCTTTCTCCAAGACAACGCGGGTAAATAGCTCATTTGTCGGTGGCTTCAAATGTTCTTGATTTCACGGCTGTATCAACTTTACTATATTTTTTATGCAAAAGTGTTTTTCGAATTGTATACATGCTCAGATATAATTGTGTGAAATTAAACTATGCAAGAAAAACATTGATTGTTCTCATATACATCCCAACATAAAACCGTAGCGTTAAGCGCGGGCGATTATACCAGTCCACGCTTAATCGGCCTGCCTCCAGCGTTAATCACCGCTAACTCCCTCACCCCCGCGACGCATGGAAACGTTGACCCGGAACCGCCGCTCCGCATCTTCCCCCTCGCCCTCGCCCCCGCCCCCATCCCGCATCTTCCCCCTCGCCCTCGCCCCCGCTCGCCGCGCACGCCGCCCGCCGCCCACAGTCGCCGCGCAGCGAGGGTCCCGAGCGCCAGTGCCGCCTGCTCGTCGCAAGGACGTACGGCACCTCCCTCCGGCCACAGCCCGTCAGCGAGGGTCCCCGACACCAAGGAAACCGCAGCGACGGCCCCGAGCTGCAACAACCCCGCCCACTCTGAAAATTCCTCCTCGCCAAGCTCGCCTTCGCCGTCGCTGCGCCGCCTCCGCGCCTGCACGTCGCCGCCTCTAGGCCGCCGGCGCTGCTCGTCTCCGCGGCGGATTAGGGCTGCCGCCGCCACCTGACGCGAGACGCCGCCGGAGGACGGATCAGCTGCTGCCGCAGCCCGCCGGCGTACGGGCGTCCCGCACGACGCAACTCCGACGCCGACGTCAAAATCCGACCTTCTCCTCCCCGCTGCAACCGCGACGCTGCCGCAGACTGTTTCGGCACCGACGGTGAAGACGTCAAGTGCGACGCTGCCTCCGGGACCCGGTCTCCTCCCCGCCGACCCGGCACCAGGCCTGCTCCTCCCGGCTGCGACCGCGCAGGCACGGAAGGTGAAGACGTCGGCGGGGACTCGTCCTCTCCCCGTCGTTCCCGCTAATACCAGGTGTGCCAAACGCTTCTCATCTCTTCCTGCTGTGTGAAACCGAGCACCCAACCCTAATTAATTGCCTATATGTATTTCGATCTGATCTAATTACATAAGTACGATCCCTTCCAAAGATTACCCTTCGTACATGTATTCCACTTCTGGAACTTTAGTAGTTTTCTGTTTCATTGAGTCAAAGAACTTAATTGGAGGAAAGGAAAGTACTAGGAGAAACCTGAACTCTGCAAGGCACAAACACTGTTTTAATTTGTCTTTCTTGATTGAAATCTGGTGCTATACAGAGCAGAACGTATGAAGTGAGAGCAGGTGCTAAACACATGCTAAATGATTTCTATGAAAACTCTATTTCCTATATTTTTACCAAACAATTTCAGGGGATACTTGTAGTGTATCCAATCCAATTTTGAAAAGAGATCCATCTGACAATACTCGGAGTGTTCATTTTCTCCTATCTCTCTTGTGCGATTTCTGCTTCAATTGCAATTTAATACAATTAATTTTGATCGCACTTGAATATTGACTCTGGTAGCCGCTGGCCCTCTCAGGCTTCTTGGCAATTTACCATGCATCACTTACTGTACAAATATGGATACACAATGAACATCCTTTTACCTATATAAATGATCCTCTGACCGAGGCTGTGCAGTAGTCATGAGTGGATAAATATATGAATAACTTTTGCAATAAAAATATGGATACACAATGATTACCGACTTCCATTTTTTGGTACAGAATTGTTTAAATTCTACTACAAGTTAACAGCATGCAAGATGGTTCAGTGCTGATGGTTACACGTTAACAGCATGGAGAGTTGGAGATTATTACTGTGTTGAGTTGTCTGAGCCACAATGACAATTTTCCCATATATTTTGTAAACATGCTCCGGCTTAGAAATGGTTCTGATTATGCCTACTTGGTATGCTTAGTTCTATTAGATTCACACTCATTTTTTACTGAATGACAGCTCCTTGATATAAATATTGTGAATTTTGTTTTCTAATGCTCTGAGCCAATGCTCCAGCTGCTACAAAACACACCTGCATGGACCAAATCCTTTAAGTGAAAAGAGTATGGTCAGCCTATGATATTTTCTTTCTTGCATTTCTTATAAATGTGCATCTTTGGTACGAGATGAGAATCATGTCAGCAATGATTTAGCTTTTGGAAACGTATCATGACCGTGTTTTGTGCCTGAATTTTCCTAGACATACTCGCTGCTGTACCATGCCTACAGAAGCTGCACTCTTGATTTTTTTTTTGACAAGGCACTCTTGATTCTTTGGGTTTTTTTTTTCTTCCTCTATTTTCTTGTCTTTTATGCTGCTGCTGGCAAAAAAACCGTCTGGAAGATGATTGAACTTAACCAAACTATATAATGATATGCAGCCACTCAACAAATAGGAGATTCTGGTAGTGGTATGAGTCTTTCAGGTTTACCTTTTGCCACTATTGCTTCTGACTTGTTCTCAAGTAAGACTGAAAACAGATGCTACTTCTAGCTCTATATTTTGGGTAACAGATGCACCAGGTTACCATGAGGCATGAGCCATTGTGCTGTCATGTTACTCAGTTCATTTTTTTTTCCTACATGTACTGCTGTTTAGTGATAGTGCACTATATATGTGGTTAGCTTCCAATTTGTTAGGCTCAGATATATTGCCACACTTCGATAGGAATGAAGGCATGACTGAATTGGAACTGTAGAGAGCAACCAATGCTACAGCCAATGCTTCGATAGTTGAAGTGTAAATTATAAAAGATCAACTGGTTTTCTAAGTGCCAGTTCAACCAGCATTATTGGGAGCCACAAGTTAATTGTCGCTTTGTAAACCTAGGGGAGAAAAGTGAATATAATCCATTGAGTAGCTGAAAAGCTTTTTCCACTACTCCATTTATTTTTACTGTCAAATCGTTAATCATCGTACCTACCTTGTCAAACTTGTTTTTGGTAATTTGCAGATCCAATGTGGAGTAAGAGGTAGTCTTGGACCATCTTGCAATGAAGTTGGCTTGGTACATTGAGTTTTGCTTGGTGAAAATCACCTGTACAAGAACCCAGTCTATAAAAGGACAAAGGTCTTTGTTCAAGAAATGGACTGATGTTCACTTTTTACTCGTCTCGACTCAAAAGTCACTACATTTTAATAGGACAGAAATTTCATAATACCATATTCTAACAATAACATATCTTCTTTTCCTTTTGATTTCATCCCATAAGAATGCAGATTAATTCTCCAGATTATGGACCACTTCCCCCTGATGCACCAGACTGGTGCCTGGCTCCATTTGATCTTGAGGGTTTATTAAGGTAGTTATGTCTACCTTTTGTTCTCATTTGTTGCTCTGTAAAATAACCATACAGTTCATTCAAGGAGAAAAAACATCCAAGCCTACATGAACCATACTTTATTCCTTGCCCCAACCAAAATTAGCTAAGCACATCTATTGAAGGCAAATTAGGGTAACATCCCATTTTTTATTTTGCAGTATGTTGATGGCTGAGTGGTTACTTGCTATGTTGATTTGTTCTTTGGACATGTCTTAATTCATTCAAGGTATGCCACTTGAAAATGCAGTGCCTTCTAAATCATATGCTTATCTGTAGAAACCATTTGGGATCGAACAAAATAAAGTTGTGTAATGGAATGCCCTTTACAACGAATATTAATATGGCTGCTAGCTTCTGTGGTGCTGACCATCGCTGCGTTTTTAGTGCTATTATTAGGTAATCACATGTTTACAAGAATGTCTCATGCATGATTTTATGATTTTAACCAACCTTCAGTTTCTGGGCCACACATACATGTATATGCTGGTTTTAAGGCATGCCTTTGAGCAAGCCTTTGTATACAATGAGCTACATGCTACTCACTGGAGGAGTATCTGGGTTCTTCCTGCTGCTCTTGTACTACATATTAAATTGTATGTTCTTTGGCCCCCATATCTCAAATTTGCTTGTTAAATTGCGAGTGTTGAACCATTTCTAGATATTATTGCTAAAGAACAACAATATGTTAGTATTGTTGATATCAATCTTTTGTGGTCTCTGTTTTCTTGTGACTATTCTGTCCTTACATTAGTTTGTATAATGCTTGTGCATTGCATTGTTAAAACTTACAACTAGATTATTAGAAGGCAATACTTACTACTACCAAGATGATTTGGATGCATCGCATTACATAGGCTCTGTCTATTTTGCAGGTGGTTGTTATTCATATTAAGAAGCCCTTCGTACTATTCCATTGGATTGGCATGAACACACTTTGGTGCTTGGCCGCTGGCTTCCTGCACAAGAAAGACGTCTATTTGAAACTGTAGAACCAAAATCGTCAACAGTTCTCTGATGGAACAGAATTGATGCCTTGTAAATATTGGTGAAAGGCCTGGTAACCCTGTTTTGTCTGTAAATGCAATGCGACTTTGGAACCATGGGTGTAGTGGTTGATTTCAACACGTTATGGTCTCAACATCTAATTTTCTATTTGAGGAAGTCTAAATGGGAGACATATTATATATAATTTGAAACTTGTTGATTATAGCATTTTTAACGTTTTTTCTTGTATGGTTATATTTAGCTTTACATATAAAAAAATTAATGAATGAGTGACGTTAGCTGCCGTCAAGGAAAATAGTGTACGCTAAAAAATAGTGGTATTAATGATTTATCTTTGAGGAACTTGATGTTGATCACGACATGTTATCTCATGAAAAAAATTTTGGTTCTCGTAGCAACGCACGGACACTTAACTAGTATTGGAAAAAAAAAGGAAAAAAAAATAACAGCGGATCACCACCTAAAGAAAAATAAAAAAGGGAAATTAAAAAATGAAAAAGGACCAACATTAGGAAAGTCTTCATCATGGTTTAAAATTAGAATTTTTTTTCTTATTTTTTATTTTTATATCTTTTTCTATCTAGATTAGGATTCCTATTCAACTCAATTGGGGTTGAAGAGATCGAAGAGATATATTTAGACTTGGATTATAAGATTCCTAAGCTATGCAATCATCATACAAGAGGGCTTTGGATATACTACTATACCATACGACCTACTCCGATCCGTATAATTGACAACCGAGCGATTCGACCCGTCCACCGATTATATTATCTTACTACTAAAAAGCCTCAAAAGGTATCGTAGCCACGCTATAATCGGTCTGCCTCCGACTAATCCACCGCTAAATACACGCCCGCCCCGCGCGAGACGGAACCGCCGCTCCCCACGCGCCCGCCGCCCTCGCCCGCGGCCCCGCGCGAGCCGGAACCGCCGCTCCCCACGCCGCACGCCGCCCCACGCCGCCCGCCGCGCGACCCGCCGCCCGCCGCGCCGCCGCTCGGCCGCCCGCGCTCGGGGAGCTCGAGGCCGGGCACCGCGACTCCTGGGCCATGGTGGCCCTCCACCACCGGGGCGCCCTTCCCAACCGGACGGAGTTGAGTGGCGACACCGGGTGTTCCACCCCGGCGACAACACCACGCGGGCGCTCCTTTCCCGGCAGCGCCATCATCCTCCCCGCGCGTGGCCTCCCTCGCGTGCGCGTCTCTGGCTGGACGCGCACGCGAAGGCATCCAGTTGTCTCGGCCGGAATAGGTTCGTCCTAAAGTGAATTTCATCTGTGCATAATTTGGATGCGATTGGTTTTGATTTAGTTCGTTTTTTTGTCGAATTTTGCAGCCGTCTTTCTCTGTTCTTGAATTCGTTCAAGGCCTGCGGCGCCCAAGTCGTCGGTGGCGGCCATGGCGCACCGGGCGGAGGCAGACGACGGCTTCCTCGAGCCCGTGCGGAACAGGGTGGTTCTCCATGGGAGGACGGCGTCGAGAAGGTGCGGCGATCTGACGAAGCAGCGGCGAGCAAAAAATTTGTAGGAGGATCCGCCACCGGGCGCGTACGCGCCGTCGCCTGGACGCCGGACGCTCTGTCAGTCCGCCGCCGGGCGTACCTACGCGACCCCATAGCCGGACGTGACGCCGCCATCAGGACGGGCCACCTCCGTGCATACACGTCGCCGCCGCCTCCACGCCGTAGGAGGATTCGCCGCCGGGCGCGTCGTACGCGCCGTCGCCTGGACGCCGGATGCTGTGTCAGCTCGCCGCCGGGCGCGTCGTACGCGCCGCCGCCTGGACGTCGGGCGCTCTGTCAGTCCGCTGCCTCCACGAACTGCCCCACTGACGCTGCTGAACCGCTCCTGCTTCGTTGACCCGCCGACGTCGCCAGGCTCGACGCCTTGTCCGCGCGCCGCATCCCTTGTGAGTTGCGAGGGAGGTAATTACATCCAAATTGTTTAATTACGTACTTCTTGCAAGATGATTACTTCGTGTGTACTCTATGAATAGGCTCTATCAAATTAGCATCTGCTCTCCGAGGATCAGTGCTAACACAATGAATAAAGTTTCATACATGAACCTGTTAGCGCTCTTGTGCTTAGTAGGTAATCAAGTAACATGAAGTCCATCACCTATAGTGCATCAGAATGAATGAATATATCACACACATGTTAGGCACCAAGTCACGGTCGATTTAGACTGAATGGTTAGTGGTCAGGGGCTTTCACTTTTCATACATAAATTGAGAACATGTTGTTCTATTAATTTTTTGTCAGAGCGAGACGTCGAGACCACTGCGGTCAGTTAGGAATCAACTTGCTCCAGATGGTGTTTTATCATAGCCATCGTTGTTTAATCACCTATCCATTCTTCCTAACTGCTTGTGGTCTGCTGAATGCTTTCACTAATTATGTATGCTGTTGCCAGGGCAAATGAGAAAGTAAACCAAATGATAAGCTCATAGCTTTATTAGGTGTTGTTGTCCTCAGGTAGTCAGGTTGCCTATTGCTCAACATGATTCTATGAACAATCTGCAACTTACAATCGCTCACATCCTCTTCTCCTTGTGATTGGCCAGACTAATGTTAGTGACCTGGAACAAGAGTTGCTTCATCCATTTTTTATACCTGAATTTACTGAGTTTGTTTTGCTTATTTGATTACCAGAGATAATAAGATGCAAAACTGAAATTTTTTCTCTAAAACATTTTTGGTTGCAGTTGCCAAACCCACTCTGAAAATCAAGCATCTGCCAGCTTTCTATACAATAAGGTATGCAAAAAACTTTTCTCCAATGTGTCTGGTCGCTGCAAAATTTGTTTGGGAAGGATCATTGCTTAACGTACCACAAATTAATTACATGTCAGTAACCATTCTCTAGAACCTTTGCCTATATTAGCTTACCCATGTAATCACTGTCTGTTTGTCTTCAGCGCTATGCCCCATCCACTGGATGGACGGATAGATGATTTTAGTTTGTGATATGATAAAGCGACGGCATGTGTTGTTTACGTCGGCAGTACAGACTGGTTGTGTACATTCCTTCATATAACTGATACCCACAGTTTTTAGTTCATCTATGATTTAGATTATTCCCTCACCGGCATTATTTATTACTGGTAATCAACTTGCCTCGGTTGGAGTTTAGAGCCTCTGATGCATTATGTACCATCCCACAATCTCTTAAATTATCGACCAATTAGCTTTAGATTTTACTACTGCTTACCCAACTGATACACCCCTTGTACAATTGATTAGATGACATTTAGAGTCAACATGGAACGGACAAATTCCTGACTAATATGCGATAATAAATCAACTCATTTAATTTTTTTTTTTTTTTTTTTTGGCCACATATTTGCAAATGACTTCCTCTGTACAGCCTGCTTGAAAATTATGTGCTGAACTTTTACTGAAGAAGACTACTCTATCCCGAATTCAGCAGAAGATGATGCAAAAAGGACATCGGCAGACATGAAAAAGGGGAGACGATGAAGAAGACCATGGATCTCTCCCCAGAATATGCGAGGTACTTGACGAAACAGATACCTCTCCGTTCCATTGGTTTTGGTTCACAGCCATTCTTGTTCATATATCTCTTAGTATGATACTATTGTTGTAGTTAGCTGATGACTGAAAACGTAAAAAAAAAAAAACAGTCTAACTGCTATGAGAAGTAGCTCTTGGTGCCCATTTTTTTTCCAACCAGCTGTATTTCAGGAATTTGGATGGTTCATTCATCACACACTGCACACGTCTTTGTCTGCGGAAAATAGTCAGAAGTTAATTTAACTAAATATTTTAAGAGTATTTTTCATAAGTCTTCTAAGATTGCAAGCTGGAACCAAACAATCCATGGCAAAATGTGGCAGAGCACAGTTTCTGTGATGTGTGCCAAAACTCTCTTGCTATGAAGTAATGGATGGATGGAGAAATTGATCCTGTTCCACTAAGTATGATTCCTTGAAGGTTTTTTCTTATGAATTTTTGAAGTCTTCTCATCAACAAAGTAACTTCAAAATTGCAGTGGTTGGTTTCTTTGACTCACAAGAGAACATCAGAGCCTTTGGTTGCTACAGCTGGAAATTTTCATGCTGCATTGGAGCGACTTCTGATGAACATGGGCTAGAATATATGATGATGATCATAATTGTACTCTTTTTTTTTTTTTTTTGCGGGTGATCATAATTGTACTCTGATCATGTGATCTGTATTTGACATAACTGTCTTGGTCAACTTGTATCTTATATTCAATTTAACTACCCTTACTCTAGGGAAGTAAATACGCATAAGGTGAGGGATAGAAGGGCAACCAACACAAAGACAGGGACATGTTCCTCGTCTATATGGTAGTGAGCTTGTAATGCCACTTTAATTTCATATAATAATTTTTTTTTGTGAGATCCACATGTTTGTAGTACAAAGTTTAGTTGCCCCGTAGCAACGCACGGGCATGATACTAGTATATATAAAAAAAAAACTCGGCGCCAAATCCCCTCCACCTGCGCCGCCCCAAAACAAACCCAGATCCAGACAGCCGGCCGCTAGCCATGCCGGATCCCGTAGCAGCAGCTGCCCGATTCTCCGGCTTTCCTGTGTGGGTTCTCCTCGATCCGTTTGCATCTTTCGGCGAATGTAGGAACCACACCACAGCTACAAGCCTGACGAGCGCCCAGCGCCCCGTAGAGGTGTCTTTCGAGCTCGTCGATCCGCCAAGAGTCTCTCGTTGGTTCGTCCGCTTGGTTGGTCGGAGGAAGAAGCGCGGGTTCCATGGGCGGCCGCACATCCTCAACTCCTCGGGCTCCTTCTTGGTGATGCGCATGTCCTTCTATCGCGACGATGGTTGCATCTACGATTACTTCGTCTACAAGGCCGGGCCCGGTAAACCGTCGCTGGACCTAATCCCAGGGCCATGTCCAACGGTTGACTACCCATATCTCGTTGGCATCCTCCCCAGTGACGACGGCGGGCACTACTCCGTCGTCTTCCCTGTCCCGGAATTCAGCAGTGATCCCATGTACGAGATCATGGTGTTCTCATCCGCGGACCAGTCCTGGAGTACCAGATTCGCCAGTATCTGCCCTGACTCAGAAACAACCTATCATGAGGCGGTAGTGCATCATCCTAGCAAGGCTATCGCAGTCGGACGAGGCTCACTGGCATGGATTGATCCATGGCGGGGTGTTCTTCTGTGCAACGGACTCGATGAGGACAACCCAGTGATGGGGCTGATCGAATGGCCTGTTCCACTACTGAAGGACCGGTAACGGTGACCAGAGGGGGGGGTGAATGGGAGCCGTAAAAATTTCTTTCGAAACTTTCACATCCTAGGCCCAAACAAGCAACCCCAAAATGCGACGCTCAAATTCGTAATGATCACAACCCTAATGGGAGGGTGGATGTTCCCTAGGAACACAGCGGATCACTACTCAGATAGCGGAAGAAACGGAAAGACAATCGGAGCACAAGCGATCGCAAACCGGAGAACCGGCACCGTCGGTTCAACGGCGGACTGTCCGAGCTCTCTCGACCGGACAGTCCGGGTCGGACTGTCCGCAGTATGGGTCGGACTGTCCGTTGTGCAAACTTCCGAGAAATCAAACGGCTCGGGATAGAATGCGGGACGAACACCAGGTTTTGCACGTCGGACTGTCCGCGCTCGGAGGCCGGACTGTCCGCCTATAATTCCGCATCGGCGTCGAAGACACTGAGAAAAACCGGCGAAGACCCGGACTGTCCGCGTCACACGGCCGGACTGTCCGCGGTTCAAACTCGAAGAACAGAACGCTTGGAACAGATTCTCGGGACACAGATCAAAAAAGACCGCCGGATCATCCGCGTCACGAGGCCGGACCGTCCGCGGTACAACCGGGAAAACGGACCGAAAGAGACCAGTTCGGACTCAGCTTGACCAAGACTCGCGGACTGTCCGGAGCACAAGGTCCGGATCGGTCCGAGGTCCGGACTGTCCGCGTGTACAACGCCGGGGTCCGCGATCCCTTAAACCGATCGCCCAAAAATCGCCTCCTCCAAGATCCGTCCCTAACTCATTCAAATCGAAACCTCTTGCAACCAAATTTGGGGATGTTGTTGCTTATGCAGAGGAGAGCCTATCTTCAAAAGATCATCGGCCAATTTGAAGTGAGGAGGGAGAAATCAAGAAGGGGTGGAAAAACTCGTTCTTGAGCGACCGGAGAGGAAATCGCGTGGATCTTTGATCTCAAGAGGAACTAGCACGATTCCTTCGGTGGAAACATCACTCTTGTGTCATAGATCGATCCAACGCAAGAAGAATGACTCCAATCGGTCAAGAAACGAAGAAATCATGCGAAGAACAAAGTGCCCAAAAGTCAACTCGGGAAGAACACAAAATCCATCACGAGACACAGCACGAGATGATTTAATCACAGAGGAAACAGGCGAGACTCGGCGCTCGGCTTGCCATACACGCTGGTTCGAGTACAAATCACAGATTTGCAGACCTCTCTCTCACAGCATCTAGAGGAAGGGAAAAACCTAAGGGAAAATGGAAATAGCTGAGGTGCGGGGGAAGGGAGACCCTCATCCTTTATTTATAGGGGCAAGTCTATTTTACATTCCTTCTTTGCCCTTGGATACATGAGGAGCCACACCACTTAGCCAGGGGTATAAGGGTCCAACTCAGGCTTCACTTGATCCGACGGCCACCGCGCCTCCTCACCGGTAGCCTTGCTTCCAAGCAATCTCCCCGATGCCGCCACGTGTCGTCCGTCCGCACCGGGACCTCCGCCCCCGGTTTTGAGGCACAAACCAGGGAAACCCGCCGCCGATGGTTTTGAGGTGAAACCACCAAACCCTCCGCGAGTAGCGTAGCCCATACGCATCCCCCGCCGTGTACACTTGCGCTCGTCGATGTCCCGGTATCGGCCCACGACGGTGGCCACCCGGTCCTCAGTCCCTCGATCCAAGCCTCACGTCCGCCTTTCACCGCACCCGGTCCGTCGGCACGGCACGCCCTACTTGATCTTCACCGACCGTCGACCACCGTCTCCGAGCTCGACACCTGCAGACAACATGAGCCAAGAGACACCATTGTTTGACACGTATCCGCGTGCCATCGGTTAGTAATAACACACACGCCTTGAGTTGGCATGTTGACAATCACTCATCACACAAAGGTCCACACAATGGTTATGGTAAAAACCATGTGTCCTCAATCTCCCCTTGATGAGTGCATTGTCAACACCAACACAAACCGAGACAACCCATCCAAATGACCAAGAGCCAAAGACAAGCGAGAAAATAGGTCATTTGCAATGAGCAAAGCAAAGTCACAACTTGGTCCCCAAAGACATGGGCAACGGCTCGACGCGACCAAGAAAACCAAAGCTAGCCCTCAAGAAGAGGCAAAAGGCTCAACACCACTAGCCAGGCAAAGAAAACCGAAGAACGGACTAGACCCTCAAGAAGAGGCAACGGCTCAACACATCTAGCAAAAACAGCTCAAACCGGAGTGCAACTCCCCCTTGACAAATGCATCCTCACCAATGAACTCTCCGGATTTGTGAATGTTTCTCCCCTTGTTGGCACATGCACTTATCAAGATTGAGACAAAAGAGAGACGCAACTCCCCTCAAATCATGCCATGAAAGAAATGCAAAATGACAGAGCTTCACAAGTATAGCAATTTGAGTACATGGATGATCTAGCAAGTATGGCAAGTGTATAGCAAATGGCTCAAGACAAAACCAATGCTCAAGCTAATCAAGTGGTACGGAGTATGAAACATAAGCATTTTGATCAGGTGTTGGGCATTTTATAAAAGGTGTTCACCAAAAAGAATAGCACCTGGCACATATAAGCAGGAGATCAAACAAGTGCTAACACATGTATACAAGAGTGAACTACCCCATATAACGGTCACACATCATATCTCAAAGATACACTTAACAAAGACTTGTAACTACAACATTGATCGAGTTAAAAACAAGTAGTTAACAAGGCTTCATTGAGACATGTGAGAACGAGAGGATCAAAAACGTCCGCCAAAAAGATTGTTTTTATCATGTTTTTCAACCACGCCGAGTTCATCCCTTAGTGCAAGTGGGAAGCTATCTCGTCACGAGTGGTTGTGGACTAGCACTACAATGCCCAAGTTCATCTCACTCGAATGAATGAGAAGCAATCTCGTGACATTGCCGTGGGATTAAAAGATCCAACTCAAAACTTTCCATCATTTCTTAGCTTAGACATCAAGTTTTAGCACAAGATTATCAAGAGATCCGAGCTAAGTGAATGACTCAAGAAACATGAGACATAGCAACTCAAGCATACACATGAAAGCAACAAGGTTCTCACAAAACCTACACATGCTAGTTGCCATCTCAAAGGTGAACAATTTTCGAGTTGCATCAAGATTTAAGCAGATTCACATTTATAAAACAGCTTAGCTCATAACATGTAACAAGTGATCAGAAGAAGCCTAAGCCGCAAGCTCCAAGTGACATACACAAGACATACTAGCAAGAGCATAAATGTAATCAAAACTGCTATAGTAATGAAGCTCAACAAAGATAATATGATACAAGATGATATGCAATATGATACACATGTAAAGCCAAAGAAACAAAAGCAAAGAAGAAAGCCAAATATCATACTATACATCAAGAAACAGCTACCCTACTCTAAAAAGGGTAGCAAATGCCCAACTCCGCTCTTAAGTGGGCAAACCGGGTTTGATCGAGGGGCTTTGTGAAGATGTCGCGAGCTGTTCATGGGTTCTTACAGTGAAGGTCTATGTCTCCTTTCTCTTGGTGGTCTCTCAAGAAGTGATACCGGATCTCAATATGCTTGGTTTTTGAGTGGAGTATCGGGTTCTTAGCAACGCTAATGGCACTAGTGTTGTCACGAAAAGAGGCACTTTCCTAAAGTTCAACCCATAGTCTCTCAAGGTAGCAACCACCCAAAGCAACGAGAACAACACGCGCACAGCAGCCGACATACTCGGCCTCACAAGTGGATTGGGAAATAGAAGACTGCTTTGCGAGAAGACCAAGAGATCAACGATGAACCCAAAAACTCACAAGTTCCCGAAGTGGACTTTCTCTTAATTCGATCACCCGCATAATCAGCATCAGAATAACCCGAAAGAGAAAGAGATGAAGAGGTCGAGTACCATAGACCAAGCTCGGGAGTGAAGCGAAGGTACCGTAAGATGCGTTTGACAGCCTACCGATGCGAAGTGCGCGGTGAAGACCGGAAGCGTGCGCAAAGGCGACGGCGAACTGGATGTCGGGCCTTGTCGCCGTCGAGTACAAAGAATGACCCGATCATGCTGCGGTACTCCTTCCGGTCCACGACTTCTCCTTCTAGATCGGCATCCAAAGCGTCGTGGTCGACATGGGAGTTTGAAGTGGCTTGGCATCACCCATGTCGAAGCGCTTCGAAGATCCTTCGTGTACTTGCCTTGATGTACAAATGTCCCTTCTCGAATTTGCTTGATTTGCAAACCGAGAAAGAACGTCACTCACCCATCATGCTCATCTCGAACTCCCCGCTCATCATATCTCGAAAACTTTGCAACAAGAGCATGTGACGAACCACCAAAAATGATGTCATCGACATAAATCTGCACCAAGAGAGTGTCACTGCCATGCTTGAGGAGAAACAAGGTTTTGTCAACCGACCCCATGGTAAAACCCTTGCCCAGCTGTAGGGTCGAGATGGACTAGAGGGGGGGGGGTGAATAGTCCTTCCTAAAAACTTACGCACCGGCTAACCAAAACAAATGCGGAATTAAAACTATCGGTCTAGCCAAGACTAACCCCCACTAACTACAACTCTAGTAGCACCTTGTAAAAGATCCTAAACAAGAAGCAAGGTGCTAAACTAGCTAGTGCTCACCTAAACAATTCTAGCTTGCAAGGTTACACAAACCTAAGCAACTAGTACTTTAGCGAACCGGGGAGCACCTACACAATTCTAATGAGCAAAAGCACTAAGCCAAACCTAAGCTCACTAGATGCTCAAGGACAAGGCTACACAAGCCGAACCCAAGAGCGCAATTCACTTAACTACACAAGCTAAGCAAGACACTAAAACTACTTCTAGCTACACAAGCAAGAAGGTGCTCAACTAGCTACACAAGCAAACGAGCACAAGAGCCACTACTCAAGCTAAGCAAGAATGTAACAAATGTAAATGCAAGCTTGAGCTAGAGGGGATGCAAACCACCGCAAAGAGTGGACACACGAAGTCGCGGTGGTGGCGAATCACCGGCGTAGAGACCAACCACCCGCACACAATCACAAGGGAGGTCAAAGCCTCACACACAAGCACAAGGAGGTCGAAGCCTCGGCAATCACAAAACGACACACGATTTTTCCCCGGTTCACTTGGTCGCCACCAAGCTACGTCCGTTGTGGCGATACACCGACTTGGTGATGAGATGGCCGCTCAAGTTGGCTCACCGCCAACAACCCCTCTAGGGAGCCCCAACTCCAATCAACACAAGAACGGGATCCTCCAAGCCACACTCAACTAGAGTAGCCAATTCGCTCCGCGGGAAGGCTCAAGAACCCTCACAAATCCTCCTTCGGAGCACCACACAATCTCCACGCGGTGCTTCAACGAAGTCTCTTGCCACCAAGCCGTCTAGGAGGTGGCGACCTCCAAGAGTAACAAGCACACCGGCTTGCAACACGATCACCTAGTGCCACTCGATGCAAATCTCTCAATGCAACGCACTAGAATCGCTCACTCACTCGATCGGATGATCTCTATCAAGCTCAAGTAAGTAGAGGGCTCTCCAAGCACTCTCCAAGGTGGACACCAAGTCCCCAAGGTGCTAAGCAACCAGCCATGGCCGAGCAAGGCAAGTATTTATAGGCCAAAGCCCAAAACTAGCCGTTGCCCCCATGCTGGCAAAAAGACGACGCGCCGGACGCGTCCGGCCTCCACCGCCGGACGCTCCAAGCCGCGTCCGGCGCTCCATCTCGCGCCACGTGTCACCTCGATTCGAAGACGACCGTTGGCTCCCAACGGCTATCTCCCGAACACGCGAAGAGGTCCTGCGCAACACGCGCCGGACGCGTCCGCCGCCGCCCGCCGGACGCGTCCGGCGCTCTTCGCCCGCGCGCCGCAGTGTGACCGTTCCTTCGGGTCGGCGCGACGTCCGCGTCCGCCGCCCCCGAGCACGCGCAGCCCGCGCCCGAAACTTTCGGTCGCGTGCGCGCCGGGCCGGACGCGCCACCACGGCGTCCGCGCTCGGCCTCGGCCGGCCCGGCCCGCCCGAGGTCGCCAACGCGCGGACGCGTCCGGCCCTCCAGCCGTGCGTCCGGCCGCCGCGTCCGGCGCCCATTGAAGCGTTTTCCAACCCGCCGCGAACGCCAACTTCTCCAACAATTTGCATCCGGCGCAATAGAAAAAATGCCTCCAATTTTCCCTGAAAGCGCCGATCCGCCCGCAAGCTCGGCGGGAGGAGAGAGGGACCCAAACCCAACTCTACCCTACAAACCAAAGCGCGAGCAACGCCACCTTTGTAAATGTGCCAACACCACCAAGTGTACATCACCATGTGCATGTGTGTTAGCATTTTTACAATCATTTTTCAAAGGATTTTCTCTTGTTCTCACAGCGCCACTCGATCCTAGCATGTCACAATGTTAGATCGCTCAAGTGGCACTAGATGACCGAGATGCAAACAAGTTTGCCCCTCTTGATAGTACGGCTATCAATCCTAAATCCGGTCATCAACTTCTCTACACTCCTCATGACCGGTGAAATGAAATGCCCTAGGTTATACCTTTGCCTTGCGCATTTCCATCTCCACCGTCTTCCACCGAAGTGCCAATGCAACACATGCACCGACACGATCTCAAGATGATATGATCCACTTCATATCGTCATGCAACCCTCTTGGTCCATCGATCTTGATCTCACTTGCTCTTCACCGCCTCATGGTCCATCGGAACCAAGTCTTGCCCAAGCTTCACCATCTCATGGTCCATCGCTCCACTGCCTTGACTTGTCCTTCACACACCCTCCGGCCTCGAGCCAAGCCTCATCTCGATCTTCACCATCGGTCACATGACTCCATGTCATGTCACATATTCAATGAAGCTCCTTCATCTCACATTCACCTGTGGACTAAATCCCTGTGTATTCTCATGATCACATAATTAGTCCACCTAAGTTGTCACTCAATTATCAAAACCAAACAAGGGACCTTTCACCAGCAGAAAGGACTTCAGTCGCTCATACCACGCTCTCGGGGCTTGTTTGAGACCATATAGGGCTTTGTAGAGTTTAAAAACATGGTCGGGATGCTTGGGATTTTCAAAGCCTGGGGGTTGCCTCACATACACCTCCTCATCTATGTACCCATTCGAAAAGCACTCTTTACATCCATTTGATACAGACTTGAAACCTTTCGAAGCCGCATAGGCTAGGAAGATCCTAATGGCTTCTAAACGGGCAACAGTGCAAAGGTTTCCTCATAATCTATCCCCTCTTTCCGACAAGTACCCCGAGCAACCAACCTAGCCTTGTTTCTCACCACAACCCCATCCTCACTGTTTGTTCTTGAACACCCACTTGGTTCCTATGGGATGACGAGGTGGAGGTGGTACTAAAACCCACACTTGGTTTCTCTCAAAGTTCTCAAGCTCCTCATGCATGGCATTTACCCAACTGGATCGGTTAATGCCTCAACCACTTCTTTGGGTTCGAAATTTGCAACAAAAGCGAATGTTCAAAGTGCGAAATCTCATAAGATCGTTGCGAGTGACCCGCTCATTTATGTTACCGATCATGGTTGAAGGAGGATGGCGATGCTGAATGTGTCGTGGTGCTTCCCTTGATGAAGACACCTCCCCTCAACAGCCACTGGAGCTCCCTCGGGTGCAAAACTGGAACAAGCCGAGGAGCCCGGTCGTACGGCCCCCATGTGGTAGAGGATGTAGCAAAGTGGGGCCGTCAACCGAAGTAGTCGTCGCAGGTCAACGGGGCAGCCGGTGGAGTCGGCTCGGGATCACCCCAATCGGCATCGTCCCGCTGCTCCTCCACAAAAATACTCTTGTTCATCTCCTCATCACCTCGCACTTTCAAAGACAGGAGAAGAACAAGGTGCAGTCTCGTCGAAGGTGACTTCACAAGTCTCCATGACACGGTTAGTTTCAAGGTTAAGTACTCGATATGCATGCGAATGAGAAGCATAACCAAGAAAAATCCCGTCAGAAGATCTCGATTCAAATTTGTCTAAGTTTCCCTTCTTCAAGATAAAGCACTTGCAGCCAAACACGCGAAAATGGCTCACTTTGGGCAAACGACCAAACCGCAACTCATAAGAAGTCTTCTTTGTAAAAGCTCGAAGGAAGATGCGATTTGAAACATGACAAGCCGTGTTGATTGCTTCGGCCCAATAGCGCCTAGGAGTCCTATGCTCATCAAGCATCGTCCGGCCATCTCAACAAGGGTCCGATTCTTGCGTTCAACAATCCCATTTTTGTGGGACATATGGCGAGGAAAACTGATGTTCAAGACCTATGGATGAGCAAAAGGTCTCAAAATGAGTGTTCTTAAATTCAGTGCCATTGTCATCGCGAATAGCTCGCATGGCATGCTTTGGCAACTCATTTTGCAACCTCAAGATCAAGTCATGAACATGAGTAAAAACCTCATCTTTACTTTCCATGAAAAAGACCCACGAATAGCGAGAAAAGTCATCAACAACAACCAACACGTACCACTTTCCACCATCTGACCGAACCCGAGCTGGACCTACAGTGTCCATATGTAAAAGCTCGCCGGGTCCCTTGGTCATCACTTGGTTCACAGGAGAATGAGAAGCTGCAATCATCTTCCCGTGACGGCACGGGTGACAAACAAGATCCTTCTCAAACTTGAGCTTGGGCAAACCTCGAATTAGATCAAGTGAGCTCAATCTTGCAAGCAAGTCGAAACTCAAGTGACCAAGTCTGCGGTGCCACTTCCAGAGCTCTGAGGAGGAGCTAGCAACCAAACAACGGGAAAGGCCAAATGATCGAGAAAAATCAGCACGAAACACTTTCCCAAAAGGCACAATTTTGCAAACGAGGTTCTCCCGAGCATCAAGAACACGACAAAGTCTTGGCTTAAACCGAACCTCAAAACCGTCATCAAGAAGCCGAGAAACAAAGCGATTGAAGTGCAAATTTGAAACTAAGGCCACATCCTTAAGCACAAAGTTCTCATTCGACGGATGGACCCACGTGAAAGCACTTTACCCTTGCTGTTCTCCCCAAATGTAATGTATTCACTACACTTCATTTGGGTGAGGCCGGAGAACCATTTTGAGTTCCCGGTCATGTGTCGAGAGCAACCGGAATCAACTAGCCACGTGTTCTCCAGCCCTTCATCCTGCATCAATAGCGAGACATGGGATGAGCAAATGATCCAACACTGGGGTTAGTAAACTGAGGAGAAAACCAGTGTTGGCTCATTCGCCCACGAGAAGTGTTAACAAAAGCATCATGCATGCCATGTCCCATTTGAGTAGAGCGATCACCACGACGAGAAAAACATGGTCCGCTCATCCCGTAAGACCGAAAGCCACGGTCACGAGATCCAAGGTCATAAGAAAAACCTAAACCCGCCGGGCACGACCACCTCGTGGTCTTACACCTTGAGGCCTAGGTCCTTGAGGTGTTGCACCTCTTGGCCTAGCACCGTGCCTCCGGAAACGTGGAGCAAACACACCATGAGTAGAGTTATGGAAAAGCTCATACTCATGCCGCTCATCTCTTCCTCCGAAAGCGTAACTCAAACAAGTGACCATCATGGTGACAATAATCACAGTGATACACCTCTCTTGGGTGGTGGTTTACTCACTCTCTCATGGGTATAGGTCACTCTTTGGGTTTGCTTGTTCTTTGGAGGGGGTTTAATAGAGATGTCGGGAAGTGTGTCAAGTGGGTTCCTTAGGTGGTTTGGCTTGGGAGTCCACACTTGTTTTGGAGGTGAAGCTTTGGGAGGTTCCTCAAACACACCATCTTTCACACTGGGCTTGTTAGGCTGAGGTGGAGTGATTTTGATCAACTTGGGAGTAGTGGAAGGCTTGGTGGATTTCTCGATGCACTCATACCACCGTGTTCACCAACCTTACCAAAAACATTTTCACCCTTCCCACCTCGTAGCAAAGCCTAATCCCGTTGTGTCGGTTCCTCTTGAACCGACTCATCATCATGCCAAGCGCGTGGTTCACCGCAAGACAACCAACCGAGCATGGACCGAAGATTTGTGATTTCTTCTTCGGCCCTTTTCTTGTCATGCCTACAAGAGTCTAGTTCTAGTTCCAAAGCTTCACAACAAGCACATCTAGAAACTTGACTAGTTTTCTCTAGCATGGCAATCCTAGTCATTTTCTCACCTAGCTCAGATTTCAGCTCATCACAAGATTTGCAAGGATGCACAGAGACAGACTTAGCCTTAACCTCATCAAGCTCATCTACCAAAGCCACATACTTGGACTGCACATCAGCTAGGTTTGCCATATGAATGGCACAAGCATCACATTCGGACTCATCGAGATGTGCACCGTCTCCCTAATGAGACTCTAGCTCTTTGACAAAGAAGCAACCACTTAGCCTTGAAATCTTTCCTCTCACGAGCGGCAAGCTTAAGCGAGCATCTTGTCTAAGCAAAGTGGTAGTCAAGCTATCAACCTCAAGAAGAAGAGATTCAGAGTTTGTTCTACCTCGGGCTCGGTGTCGTCGTTCTTCTCAATGCTTGGAGTAGACTCATCGAGCGCCATGGTGCAAGAGCCTCCCGGCTTGGAGTCGGCCGAAGAAGCACGGCCCGTTGAACTTGTTCTCGACCTTCCGCTCGGTCTCATCATCACTTGGAGAGCCGCCGTCGGAGTCGTCATCGAGATCGCCGAGGATGCAAGGAAAGCTCGCCGCCTTGCCTCTTGCTTCTCAAAGTACTTCTTCTTGACGGCTTCCTTGTCGAATCCTCCCTTGTACTTGTACTTGTACTTGGGTGCGAGGACTCGTGCTTGTCCTTGCGCTTGCCGTAGTCGTTCTTGTTGTTGTAGTGGTTCTTGTCGGCCTTGGGACAGTTGGTGACGTAGTGGTCGGGATCTCCACACCCGAAGCATCCTTGCTTGGTGATGCCACGCCGGCGATTCAAACGGTTGTTGTGAAACCGTGAGAACCGGCTAATCACCAAGGCGAGCTCGTCGTCCCCAAGAGCCTCCATCTCGCTCCTCTCGTAGCCGAGACCGCAGAAGACGGGGCAAAAGACACGGTTTGTGAAGGGTTAGTCAAAGAACTTGAACCTCCTGCACTCCGAGACCAAAGCCATGGTGGGGGCGGACGGATTTCGATCCTCGCTGCACCGGTGGTCAATCTCGGTGGACTTGAGCTTACCGAAATGCTCATCCCAAGTGAGAGTCTCATAGCCGGGCGATTCTATGATCGCCGAGACCTTTACTTCCCAAACCCTCCGATCTAGAGCATATAGAAGCTTAAGCGCTCTCGATGATCGTCATAGGGCATCTCGAGGGTTGTTTGCCCTCATCTTGTTCACGATGGTTTGAAAGCGAGTGAACAAAGAATCAATAGATTCACCATCGGTTTGAACAAAGTTCTCGTACTCTCTCTTGTATGTCTCATAGAGTCCGGTCTTGACATGGGCAAGTACCCTCATGATATTTCGTAGTCTAGACCAGATCTCTCGAGCAAAGAGCACAATCGAAACACGCTCAAATTCTTCCATAGAAAGAGCGAGAAAACAAGACGCTTCCGCGGTGTTGTTCGCCTTGTGTTGGTCGATCTGTGCTTGGTCAACACGGGCAGCAAGTACCACGTAGTTCGCATTCTCACAGATCTCCCAAACACGCGAATCAATCCCTTGGAGATGCGCCGACATGCGGATCTTCCAATAGGGATAGTTCTTGCCATCGAAGTGCGGTGGCTTTCCAAGCCCACGGTTCTCCATGATGTCGCCTTCGGGGATCACGGACCGATTAAGGTGAAGTGATCCTTAACCGGCTCCGATACCAATTGAAGGACCGGTAACGGCGACCAGAGGGGGGGTGAATGGGAGCCGTAAAAATTTCTTTCGAAACTTTCACGTCCTAGGCCCAAACAAGCAACCCCAAAATGCGACGCTCAAATTCGTAATGATCACAACCCTAATGAGAGGGTGGATGTTCCCTAGGAACACACGGGTCACTACTCGATAGCGGAAGAAACGGAAAGACAATCGGAGCACAAGCGATCGCAAACCAGAAACCGCATCGGTTCAACGGCGGATCGTCCGAGCTCGACGGACATCCGGTCGGACCGTCCGCAGTATGGGTCGGATGTCCCAGCAAACTTCCGTAAATCAAACACTCGGGATAGAACGGACGAACACCAGGTTTTGCACGTCGGATCGTCCGCGCTCGGAGGCCGGGGCCGTCCGCCTATAATTCCGTATTGGCGTCGAATGTACACCGAGAAACCGGCGAAGACCCGGACGTCCGTCACACGGCCGGACTGTCCGCGGTTCAAACTCGAAGAACAGAACCGTTTGGAACAGATTCCCGGACACAAGATCAAAGACCGCCGGATCCGCGTCACAAGGCCGGACCGTCCGCGGTACAACCTCGGGAAAACGGACCGAAAGAGACCGTTCGGACTCAGCTTGACCAAGACCCGCGGACTGTCCGGAGCACAAGGTCCGGACTGTCCGAGGTCCGACTATCCGCGTGTACAACGCCGGACCGTCCGCGATCCTAAACCGACCGCCAAAATCGCCTCCTCCAAGATCCGTCCCTAACTCATTCAAATCGAAACCTCTTGCAACCAAATTTGGGGATGTTGTTGCTTATGCAGAGGAGAGCCTATCTTCAAAAGATCATCGGCCAATTTGAAGTGAGGAGGGAGAAATCAAGAAGGGGTGGAAAAACTCGTTCTGAGCGACCGGAGAGGAAATCGCGTGGATCTTTGATCTCAAGAGGAACTAGCACGATTCCTTCGGTGGAAGCATCACTCTTGTGTCATAGATCGATCCAACGCAAGAAGAATGACTCGAATCGGTCAAGAAACGAAGAAATCATGCGAAGAACAAAGTGCCCAAAAGTCAACTCGGAAAGAACACAAAATCCATCACAGAGACACAGTACGATGATTTAATCACAGAGGAAACAGCCGAGACTCGGCGCTCGGCTTGCCATACACGCGGTTCGAGTACAAATCACAGATTTGCAGACTCTCTCTCACAAAGATCTAGAGGAAGGGAAAAACCTAAGGGAAAATGGAAATAGCCGAGGTGCGGGGAAGGAGACCTCATCCTTTATTTATAGGGGCAAGTCTATTTTACATTCCTTCTTTGCCCTTGGATACATGAGGAGCCACACCACTTAGCCAGGGGCATAAGGGTCCAACTCAGCTTCACTTGATCCGACGGCCACCGCGCTCCTCACCGGTAGCCTTGCTTCCAAGCAATCTCCCCGATGCCGCCACGTGTCATCCGTCCGCACCGGGACCTCCGCCCCGGTTTTGAGGCGCAAACCGGGAAACCCGCCGCCGATGGTTTTGAGGTGAAACCACCAAACCCTCCGCGAGTAGCGTAGCCCATACGCATCCCCCGCCGTGTACACTTGCGCTCGTCGATGTCCCACTGTCGCCCACCACGGCTGGCCACCCGGTCCTCAGTCCTCGATCCAAGCCTCACGTCCGCCTTTCACCGCACCCGGTCCGTCGCCACGGCACGCCCTACTTGATCTTCACCGACCGTCGACCACCGTCTCCGAGCTCGACACCCGCAGACAACATGAGCCAAGAGACACCATTGTTTGACACGTATCCGCATGCCATCGGTTAGTAATAACACACACACGCCTTGAGTTGGCATGTTGACAATCACTCATCACACAAAGGTCCACACAATGGTTATGGTAAAAACCATGTGTCATCAACTACCTTGTAGCAACGCAATGGATTTGTTCTCGCCTGATGCAACTTGGGATGCTACCCTGAGCGACGGCACAATCAGATTTGTCGAGGTAAAGCATTACAGTGGTTGTAGGAATGACATTCCCAGTGGTTGGAGAGCCACTATGTGGAAGACGACGTGCAGTTTAAAGGAATGGGAATGAGAAATGTGTTTCGAGGTTGACTTTGCTGAAATCGTGACCAACCATTCATGTTCTTCTGATTTACTGCAAAAGGTTTGGGACACTAAATCGAACAAGCTAGACTTGAACAGGGTGTACTGTGTTCTGCCCACACTAAGCCTGACGAACGAGGATGTTGTTTACTTCAAGATGATTCTTCTCTCAAATGAAGCATTGTTAATTGATGTTAATGTGAGAAAGAAGAAGCTGGAAGCTGTTGAACAGACCTCCTTGGGGTTGCTTTACTCCCCATGTTCTTTCTCAGGTGATGCTCTTTATCATGAATTTGGTTTGAGGGGTTCTCTGTCAAGCTGACTTTCTGTTAGTAAAATAGGATGTACCTTCATAGTCGATGGGTCTACATGGACTTCTATTATATACCTATACTATGTATTTTAAATCATGAGTATGCCTTTGGTCCATGATGCAAAATCATATCAACATTATGTAATGATGACATATGATAAGTTGCATATAAAATCAAATAGACAATTGTATTGAACATCTCATCTGGATGCTATCAAAAGCACCAGTGAACGAGCAGCATCCCTCACAACAATGCTCACATCCTGCTGGAAGCTTTCAATTGCAGAATCTAAATGGATTCCAGTTCAGTTCAGTAGCACCACCCAGAACTCTATCAGAGTTGTCCAATGGATGCTTCAAATTTCTGGAGCAACATGTTACAGAAAATGCATCAGGAAGGACAAGTGTCATGAGAATATGAAGAAAAATACTCAAGCTGCAGAAGTTCCTGCTCATTGCTATACGGTTGAGATTGCTCCTACTAGCACACGGAAATGGACACTAGTTGAGATGCTAGTTGTTGATCATGCTACAACAAATGGCGAGTTGTTCCAGATGGACCTCTCTGACCACTTCGTCTGCAAGCGAATGAGGATTGCTGTGATTACTCAAGGTGTTGATCCGGTGGCTGTTGCTGTAACGAAGGTGATGCATCATTGAGACTTCCTCTCTCTTAACTGAAAGGTGATATGCTGAAGATTTGGCACGGCTTGAGGGCAAGCCGCATTTTAAGTGGAAAGGAATGTCGAGGACAGGACTGGGCTGATGGGTGGGCTACGAAGCTGGATCGTCGGTTGGGCCTCCAGAGGCCAGCCTTGTCAAGACAGGAGTTAGTGTGGGTAAAGGAAAAGAGAGCAGCCGTCTGGTAGAGAGATCGAATTCAAGAACCGAACTCTGAACTCTGAACTCGTCCCAGAACGATTCGTCCGGAACTTCCTCCTGCTGTTCGTGCTATTCTACCCTGATTCCGTGCTTTCTTCCTCAAATTCCAGTTTTCTGTCACGGTTTCTGATCCGGATCGTGACAATTGGTTGAACAAATGACTAGACCAAAGTTGCAGTCCTAGAAGAGTACTAAAGCTTTTAGTTTAAACTTTTTAATTTGAATTTATTTAGGATCTCAAACGTGTATAGTTTACAGAAAGAATATATATCACTTTGCTTCTCAAGTGACACAAATAAAACATTTTGATTTTTTTTTTTTTTTTACACAGGCGGTTCTCGCCACTTCGTCCAGCACATCGCCATTTGATGCATCGTTTCTGCCCGCCATGGCCATGTCGAGCGCCATCTCAGCATTCACGCATCAGACATGGGCCATTGATCCATTTTACTGCATTATTTAATCGGCTATGATAGTCATCCATACACCGTTATTACGCATTAAATCACCGAGTTTCAGATCATGACTTATGTACACACACTGATACCCGTGTGCCGTGGCTATATATGGTGGACCGGTCATGGTGAGCCGATGTTCATGTTCGACGACTCGCTCATTGACCACCTATCCTGTCAATGGAAACGCCGCCGCTGAAGACGTCCGTCAGCGCCGTCGACGACTGCAGCGACGCCTTGAGGAGCATCACGGCCTGTCCATTCCATGGATCAAACGTTGAGAACATCATCAGACGCATGTCCGTCTGCGAATGCAAGCGACATTGAATAGTGTGCATGAGCTAGCGTGCGTTCACCTCTGTTGTGCCGAGCTCGACGGTCATCTCCTCCAGCGCGGAGCAGTCCTTGACGTCGAACTTCTTGAGCAGCATGATGGCGGAGATGGTGGACATGGGCGCCACGGTGAGGTCGTCCATCACCAGGTACGTCACCACCTCCCTCACGTACCCGGCGCCGAGCCCCGCGGCCTCCTGCGCCTGCGCGAGCGCCAGCTTGCCGTGCGCGTCCCCGGGCGCCAGCCGCATCTCCACGGTCATGGGCTGCCGGCACGCCGGGCACGGCAGGCCCGCCACGTCCGTCACGTTCGTCGGGTTCCCGCGGCACGGGGTCACGTACGCGCCGCACCGGAAGTACCGCTGCGGCGGCGGGGGAGGAGGCGCCGGGGCCTGCGGGGCCGCGCCGACGTCGCCGCCCAGCAGCAGCGGGAGCGCGGCGGAGGGCAGCGCCGCGGGGCTGAGGAGCGCGTCACGGTTGGGCGAGCCGGAGCCGGGGACGACGAAGAACGCGTCGTCCAGCGCCAGCGCGCCCGCGTAGAGCGAGCCCAGGGAGCCCGGCGCGGTCTCGCCGTGCTTAGCCAGCGCGCGCGCCGCCAGCCCCGCGGGCACGCGCAGCAGGCCGATCAGGAAGTCCACCGCGTCCTTGCGGGCCTCCGCGTACAGCACGCGCCGCGAACGCCTGTCCACCAGCAGCTTCAGCTGCGGGCCGCCACCGCCCTTCGTCGGCTTCGCGTCTGGAGCTGCCGCTGCCGTCGTGGACGCCATTGCCGGGGCCGGTGCTGCTGGTCTGCTTGATTGATGTGGAGAGCTGCAAGGCTCTGCTTGTGTTGTACGTGGCCGCGGCCAAGTTACTTATAATGTGCACTGTCTCTGTCCGGCTGTGAAACTTGCCGTGGATGGAGAAGAAAGATGATGCTCTGCATGGAGGTGATCGGAGACGAAGGGAGACGGCTTGGTATGTCTGCGGTTGAAGCATGCTGCTTTCACCTGAGGGTTCGGTAACGTTGCCGTAAGAATCTGGAACAAGGCGTCCTTTACTTCCTCCACGCAGAAGCTGGAGATTATACATATGACCATTTGCAGACTTGCAGTGTAGAATAGATCTGACTATTTGTCAGCTGGATTTGATTACGCCGCAATGAACTAATAGCGTGCTATTTTATCATTTGACACGTCTAGATCTCATCTGGATGCTATCAAAAGCACCAGTGAACGAGCAGCATCTGAGTCAGGTAGGTCATCGCCTCTCTGCAGTCGACTGCTTGGCAGCTGGCTCACTGGCAGATGGACCGGCGGAGGAACTGGATCTGCTCAGCAGATTGATCAGCATTCAGCAACGAACTCTCAAAGTCTCAATACACAACACTAAAGAAGGGCAGATCAAATTCATTAAATGCATATACAAAAACTGACAGGCGGTACAGGCATCGGAATACATCAGCTTACATTCCACTGCGACTGAAGTTAGCTGTTGACCAACACCTTCAGCGACAAAAAAGAAGCAGCAGCAGCAGGAGCAGGAATTCAGTCACTTGCTGCTGAACCCAGTCTTACAGTATAAACACAAACAAGTACACTGCTAAATAGCTAATCCAGAAAAAAACTACACCTGAAACTACAAGTTTCTCTGTTCAGATCAGGTGACATCCATTCATTGTAAGCAGATTACACAATGATCGGCTTGCTACTAAAGCACAAAAAATTACTCATGCTGCTTCTGTACAGGAAAATTCTAGCTACTGGCAATTACAGGATCTGTCGACTGTCGGTACCTGTGTAGCTTCCTCCACCGCCCTTCAGTCTCTCTCAGGTGCATCTCCTGCGTCTTTCCTCGCACTCAAGTTTCCAGCATATGTCCAGACCTTCTCCAGATCACCAGCAAAAAGCTTTTCAACCTTGATTTCTTGTGTTCCTAGATTGTTCTTGTTTAACGGGGGCTGTGCCCTTCCAGGACTGCCTGTAACTGGGGTGGAGGAGCAGAAAGTGGGTGTTGCAAATGGAGAGGCATATGGTGTATTCTGAATGGAGAATGGGCTTGGAGAGATCCTCTTCTGAACTGGCACACCTGTGCCACGATTGAAGATTGAAACAGAGTCAGCAGCCGCTGATTTCTTTGTAGCATCATCAACATAAATCACATCATCAATTCTTGCAATTATGTTAAATGCCAAGCTCTCCAGAACCCTTGAGTAACTTTCAAGTATGGACTGCCCAACATCCTGGAAAAATATGCAAGAAACAAAGTGAATATTATGATTTGTGTAACTGGAAGAAAGACTTGATTAATTTTGCTTTGGCCAGAATAAGTAGATGGTACTTGTCTTTGCATGAGCTTTACCTTGTTATACTGGATCTTGTTCATGTCAAGGGAAGTTTGTGGCAGACCAGGATATCTTAATCTTAAGCTCTGCAATAGACCATCAGCTCTTTCAGACAAAGTGTGGCTCTTTTCCTTATCACCAACAAGACCCTTCACTTTTCCACCCCAAGATTTCTTTGACTTTGCTTGAGGTGTCGACTTTTTTTGGCCTTTCAGTTTCCAAACATGGATGGCAGCTTCTATTCTGTTTGCCACTTCAAGTGTGTGGTGCTCAGATGATAGATCCAAGCAATCTAGGAGACATTCTGGTGAGAACTGCTCAGCTGTTATGTATCGGTAAATTATCTCACCCAAGCAAGCTTTACCACTCTGTAGAAAAGATAAGATATTAGACTAGGTGAATCACTATGGAAATCCACATCCACTCCTGTATTACTGGAGACAGGCTATGTTGGACCAAAGAAAATATGTGCTATTTGCAGGGAAAAACATAGTGGGATGTCAACAGTGACTTGAAGAACTGAGAAGAGCAGTCACATGCTTGATCTATAGGTTTAATATACACATTCATATTAAATTACACAGATGCGTTACAAAGATTATACCTTCGAAAAAAACACAAGTTACTACAAGAACTGACATGAGCAGTCAGATGCCTGAGCGAGAAAATGCAGAATTGACATTTGTTTTGCATGACAGGTACGCCCCAGTATCGACAAAGAGGGAAAGAAAGGCCTTGATACATGCAGTGACAATGCCAAAAAGGCAACGTATCATGTGCAACCCAGCTTCGTAACTGAGTTCATAACTGAGTTCTGCATCTAGTAAGGCCAGTATTTTTTCACCTAAATCTCTGCAGTTCTACGTGACCTAAACTTAATCATTACCAAACTCATGTTTTATTTAGGGAATGCTAATTAAACATCTTTATGAAATTGCAATATAAACAAAGTTGGTCAAGAAATTTTAAGAGAAGTACTAGCATATGAGAGTCTATCCAAGGACACAAGAATTAGCTTTTTCCATACCAAGAACAAAGTGATTAGATTAGAAACATTCAGGCCTTCAAAAAGAAGCATTTATAATCCCACACATGGCATATTTACTGTCAATGAAATACAAGAGGTAATAGAGTTATGGCTTTTTAAGCTTTTCCATATCATATTCCAGCCATCAATTAATTCCTCATGACACTAATAATGCCACTGGCTTGCATTGGAAATAAAATGGGTTAGAACCTAGAATTGATGACAGCTAGAGTGACTTCACATGCTCATGCAAAAAACAAAGCATTGCCATAACTGATGCCAGCACTTTCGCTCGACAAACTGTACTAAAATACATTAACTGAGCTATACATTTACAAGTATATATGATGGGAAGTGAGCGGTCCCTTTCACAGGGATCTTATGCAATTATTAGTCCATTTTTTACCAGGGATTGAAGTCCAATGTAGCAAGCACACCACATGGATAGCAAGAGATGTAGCTGGTACCAGTGAATCACTAACTGTAAAGTGTTTTTACCTTGGGCAGTGTCTCCAGGTACACATCGGGGATTTCCATCTCGGCGAGCACATCGCTGTTAATCGCCATGGCCGCCTTGAGTATCTGGTTTGCACAATCCCTGCTCTGCTGCAGCTTCCTCCTCGCGTCCTCGGACAGCCCCTTGGGCGGCACGCGTGGGCATGGCAGCCACCACTTCTCCTCCTGCCGCACCGACGGCCGGCCACAGGACGAGGAGGACGCCGACGACGGGAACGGGCCCCCGCTGTCCTCGACCATGACCCCCCTGTCGACGTACCAGAACTCGGTCCCCTTGAAGCCGTCAATCATGGCGAGGAGCATGGCGTCGAGCTTCTTGAGCGCGGGGAGGTTCATGTAGAGGTCGCTGCGCGGGCGCGGCACCATGACCTCGAACTGGCCCCCGCCCTCGGGGAGCTCCTGGATGGACGGGGTGAGCTCGACGATGGAGTCCGCGACGGAGAGCAGCCACTCCATCTCCCGCGTCCACATCGCCTTCCTCGCCGTCGCCAGCGGCTCCAGCCTCCACAGCTCGCCGAACACGGTGGCTAGGCATCGGGAAAGGAAAATCATCAGGAATCCGGGCAATGCGGGTGGGGTACTGGAGTAGCACGGCGGCGGCGGCGGCGGCGGTGGGTGTGACGCGGGCGAGCGTACCGGAGAGGTTGGTGATGGCGTTGGAGATGGCGAGCGCGGTGCAGACGCCCTTGCCGCTGCCGGACATGTCCTCGCCGAGCAGGAGCTTCGCGAATCGCTCCTTCATCATGTCGATCTCTGCCGCCACGGGACCGGAAGAGGCAAGAACAAACAACTTGCGGTGAGAGGAAAGAACAAGAGGAGATTTTGCCATTTTGGAGTGAGATCTAAGCAAAAGGGGAGTGGCTTACCGGAGAGGTCGGAGACGGGCTTGGAGGAGGAGAGGTAGAAGGCGGCGGCCGACGCCGGGGTCGGGAGCGACGAGGAGGAGGACGCGAGGCGGGAGGCCGAGGAGGAGGACGCGAAGCGGCGCGTGGTGGGCGCCGAGCAGTCGCTGGAGGTCTCCGACCCGCTGACGTCCGCGCTCGGGCTGTAGCTCCCGCTGCAGCGGTCCGACGCCGCCTCGTCCTCCGACGCGCTCGCCATTGCGGCGGCGGCGAAGGCCGGCGGCGCGGCGCTGTGGCGGTGGAGAGGGAATCGAATCTGGGACTAGTGGGATGGAGGAGGGGAAAGCGATGGGAGCAGGGCACAGCACAGCTGCAGGTGTGCAGGTGCAGGAGGAAGGCGAGCGAGCTCACTGCCTCCGACTGCGCTGCTTCCTCTATTTGTTTATTCCGTTTGTTTTTAGTGCTAATCTCGTTTGAATTGTTGGGTTAGTGGGGGGACTGGTGGCGTTAATGATGCTAGTGTTCGCGCTTAGTATAAACTGCCGCTTGCAGTAGTACTGTACTACGTCATCTAGCCTTTTGTACAGGTGTCTGCTCGCTCCTCGCTTTCACACCGGTGTGAGGCGCTGCAGCTGCTGAGGTATTTGGTGTTGGGTCATGTCAGCACCGGTGATCTTAATCTTTGTTCAAGGCTGGGCCAAAAGTTGGTTTGTTCTCGAACTGAAGAGATTTTGTGGCGTCTTGTCGGTCGACAGCAACACTGTGAGATGCTCCTATTTAGTCAGTACTAAAATTGACCGGTATAAACAAATAATTAAAAAATAAATGGAGCAAACATAAAACCTGTTGGGATTGGAAAAACGAGTGAGCCACAAAGAATGGAGAAACAGACGACGATTTGGTTTGGTGGGCGTTGGCGCAAGCGCGCAAGCAATCCGGCAAAAAGCGGACGCCCCACACGCACACGGGGCCAGAACTCAGAAGCTGACGAGGGGGACCAGCACGGCGGCAGGTGAGGTGGGCACGCGCGTCAGCCGTCAGCGCGGGGGCGGTTGGGTTTTCACGGAACGGAGAACGGGGAGTTGATGATGGAGTGGGCCACGGTCGCGCGTGACAAGGAGGCGCGGGCCCGCGTGTCGGCTTCATTCATTGTTGATTTGTTGTAGCCCCTGGGGTCCGGGGGAAATAAAAAGCTTGACCGGCTTTGACCCGAGGGAGGACGAGCTGAATTGATGGTTTTCCTTGACTATACTTGCTTTGATTTTAGCAGCATGCAGTATCACTTGGTAGAGGGGCGTATTCGATCGAGAAATTAAGTAGTATGGCGTTAATTCTGATGTTTGGTTTTGACTCCCCGTCACTGAAATTAACCCTCTTGCTGAAGTATTGATAACGAGGTACTTTATTGAAGTACTCTAGAGAAGACCGGAAGAACGTACCGTGGCGGATGTTTTAACACGCTGCAGTTGCGGTGGTGCTGCAGGATACGGAGGTAGCAAATGTACGTACTACTGCACTACTGCTAGTGGTATTGTACTGGTACAGTAGAAAATGCTAGCACCGCTGTGGAAGTGAAGTGGTAACGGTAAAATCTGTAAATTTCAGCGGGAGCCAACTGCGCATCGTCCTGGTCAGTCAGCAGGGAATGATGGGCCGGGGTTCAAAACGTACGGAGTATTGTAGGAAGGGCCGACTACGTGGCGACCACGGCCCACGACAGTAACGGTCAACCTGGTGAGGAACCGTGAAAACAAAGCATCTACACGTACTACGTCGTTGTGACTGCTCAAAAAAAAAAAAAGAAAACGTAGTACGTCGTTGTGAAACACAGCCTAGTGCAGAGCCGACGAGAACAGCGATGAACCGGTCCCCGCGCGATGCGAGGCGAGCCCTGGGAGCAATGATATGCGCCCATCCAACAGTGGTGAGTGGCCCGGCCATGCACCATGATTGGGGTTTCGGATCACGCTCCATTGCCGCTAAACCCACCACCCTCGCGCTCGCTGGCTCGCTCACACGTCCCGTCCCGTTCCATCAGATTAGCCAAAAGCGTCTACTTATATTTGCAACGACCGCAACCCACTTGTCGTTCGTTGCAAAAACAGAGCATGCACGCACCGTACCGGCGCACTCATTAGCGCGTCACGCACACAACACAAGTACTGCTGCAATGAGAGTATAGCTGTGGCCTGTGGGACAACAAAGTGGTGTGGATGGGGATGGCACGATAAAGGAGACGGCCGTCGTCGCGCGGCGCCGGCGCCGCGAAATGATAGCGCTGATGCGTCATGCGTGATTTCTGCTTAACAATTAGCCGCGACGCCATTGCCGTGGCCCATGCATGCCCGCCCGCCCGGCAGGCATCATTGCCGTAGCCGACGATGGAGAGCAACAAATATATACGAGTACTATTTCCCCTCAAAAAAAATATATGGAGTACTATTATTAACCGACGATGGAACGACAACGCACCACCGATACGTGCGTTCGTCTGCGAGCGTGATCACGTGTGCTCACCATCCGACTTATGATTAATTAAGCAGCCTAAACTAAACTAGTACGTACCTAATCGCCTAATCCAAGTACGTATTCTCTCTCCGCGCGGCTATCTACACCTACCTGATGATGGGTTGGGGTGTCGTCGTCTCTGGGATTTGGCGCGTCTGGTCAAGTGTCTAACCCACCCACCCACGTATCCAAGAATCCAAAGTATCCAACCAGGGCACCAGTACGCTACGGGGCCCCCACTGCCGATTGGAACCTTCCACGACCACGACGAGCCGGGTCATGGACCATGCACGAGCACGGGCGAGAGCACCTTCCTCGATCATGTGGGCTGCGATGGTATGGCATCCACCAATGTACAACGCATTTGTACACACTACATGAGGGACGACGACGGCGGAGATAAGGCGACGATGGACGGACGTACCGTCACCTCCACCTCCATGCTCCACCTAACCTACCTTTGTAGGGTCCTGTGCGGCTGTTTGTCTGTCTCCCCGAAACCAAAAGCCGCCGGCACGACATGAGCAGCAGGAACCCAGCATGGAAAATGACCGAGGCACCAAGATAGGAGACTAGGAAGGGCGCTATTGCAACTTTGCAAGTCTGCAACAGGGCTCCTGCTTCCTCAATCACCTCCCTACCTACAGTAGCTACTATTGGAACTACTCTTTTTGTAATCTAAAAAAATTACAATTATAGGTTTAAATCATGCTATTTTTCCCTTCAGTTTGATGAAGTTTACATTTAATAGTATCAGTGCATGGCTCCAAATAGATTGACTATAAAGTATATACATGGTTAATTTCATATTTTTTATTCGTCATTATAAATGTTAGTATTTTTAATAGGTATGTTAAATTCAAAATCATGTGACTCTTTAAAAAAGAAATTACACTTAGATTGGGAGGAGTACCTCCCAGTCTCCTACGACCACCTGCTAACCTTGCTGGCCACCCGTTCTAAAAAAATCATACTCACTTTCCAAGAACACAAACATTTTTAACCTTGAAAAAAAACAGTAATATTTATGATAAATGTGTTTGGAGATACAAGTATTGCTAATAACTTCTACAAACCTAGTCGAACTCAAAAAAATTCGACCGACACATATTGCAACTCACGGTGACACTATTTGGGGCGAGAGAGAGTATGATGAGAAGTATAATGTAGCAGCAAATATATGCTCTCTAACTGTTGAAATCGAATACATTTGGTCCACTAACTGGTTTAAAGAAGGTTTTTGATTTATTTTCTAAAGAAACTAGTTTAACCTCTAAAACTGATGATATGTAATTCATCTTTAATAAAAAATATGAAACCAATACCGATTTTTTCTAAATATGTTATATATTTGTTAGTACTATAAGATTGATAGCCAATTTATCTTATAATTCAAAAAAGTACGCAAGCAGTAGCGAATCTTACTAAATTATTACTTCCTACATTGAAGAAAAATACGCAACTAGAAGCCGAGATGACGACTATGGAACTTTGGCGTTGTACATTCACAGCATTGCAATGATTTACTATTTCCACGTTACTATATTTCTATTTGAAGTGTAATAAAAAGGAGAGAAAGAAACATAGCTATGGACATATGGGACCGGCTAATTGCCATAGATCAGGTACAATAATGATTTTATAACCAAGTTAGTAAGTATTATTTTTTATGATGTGTAAAGAAGAGAAGTGAGGAGAGAGAAGAGGACTAGCTCTTATACAAGCACCAAGCTAGGTATGAATGCATAATCATTAGTGGGTCTTGATAAATATGAATGTGATGGAGAATAGAAAAGAGAATGAAAGTATATACTAATAAAGAAATTTTGTAGTACTCAATAAAGCATTAACGATAACGATGGGAAGACATTGCTAAGTTTAGCTATAAGCACATGATGAAGCTCAAAAATTGACCATGAGTGAGGTGGTCCAAACAGATGTAGAGTAGCTTCATTCTTATTCTTTTGAGGCGGGATAGATGTACGTGTAGCTAACTTCACTTTTTCTTTCTGATCAAACATCAAACCAAACAAATCAAACAACGAGAAGCTGATGGTGGGCAACCCCTGATCCCTGATGGTGGGTAATATTTTTGTGACAGTGGTCCTTCTAATTGGTTTGGGGCGATGACGATATGGATGGTGTGGTCTCTCCTATAGATTTTTTAATAGAGTATACTCTCTCCAAAGTCGCTACCGAAAACAGGGATCTATGTCTTGTTGTCACCAAGCTTATTATCATGAGCAACACGGGCCTGCCGCCATGAAACTGCGTGTTTTTAGTTACCGAAAACTTTTTAGTCTACACACGAGAGCTTTGGTAGAGCTTATATAGACAGATAGACCTAAGCTCAATTCCTCGCGTACAGTTTTAATACTGTTCTTTTTTTTTCGCAAGATCATCTACTCGGTATCCCCGCATGCATGCAGCTCTCATGTTCGCACTGCTACGAGAATACGATATGGAACCACCAAAATGAGCTGCTCTTGCCAAACCACAAGCGAAATACAGTCGGGAAAAAGTGGACAGTCTTGTCGCTGCCGCTACGCAGGTCCCATACATCATACCTGGTGGTGAAAGCGTAAGGGCTTGTCCAACGCTCCAAGGTGGCGTGCTGCCCCAAACTCCACCTCGGCTTTGCTGTCCATGTCACCTTAGCCAGTCGCCTCGCAGAGCAGCAGAGACTCCTGCAGAAGCTGCGTTCGCTTGGTCTGACAAAAGGTTGGAGAGAACACTGAGCAAGCGTTGGAGCTCTCAGACTAATAGCTTGCTGACGTCCGTGTGCTGCGGCAGATACTAAAGTCACCGATGCCAAATGAATATGTGGTCCCGGTTTGACATAGTAATAATATTTTGTTCAAGTTTAAGGCTGCTCTTTCACTGTTGGCGTTGGATGACGTACCGCCTCGATAGCTGCCCCATCAACATGCCTGCCTCTTTTACGTGAAACCACACCCACCGTGCTGCCTCCATTGGCCTTGCCCTAAGCGAAGCTTTATTTTTTGGTACAAATCTCTGTCGTCATTCAGATTCTTTCTCCAGATTCTCTTCGTTTTGTGCTCAGTCCTTTTCAGAGGCATGATCACGTATTACCTCGAGTCCCGGCAGCGACTCCGCGAGCAAAGCAGATGCAGCAGACTGGCAGGAGCACGTAATAACTTTTATGAATGACAGTGCCCAATCTGAGACTGGATTGGTCACGGACTGACGATTGCTAGACTAGATCAACGACGGTATACTACCGACCGAACATACTCGAGGCTCTTGGTTCGAAAGCTTTTTCTTACCTCAGGCTAACAACAAATCAATTGCCTCGCTAAAATGAACAAAACAACATGAAGAAGTTCGGATCTGCGTATTTTAAGTGCCACGTATTCCTTATATAAAGTACTACATTATATCAAGTGCAGTACGAATGTGTTATGTGCAGACACGTACATGACTTCTGTCTCATTACAGTGGCAGCCCACCTATGGATGAGGGGATGTGTTGGAGCAACACATATCCAGACAGCACGGCACGGTTCCGCTCCTTGACCTTCGTTTGGTAGTGCACCCTGCAAAGGCCGAATCATTTGTAGGTCGACAGCACACACTCAGCGGCTCAGCCACTCTTGATTCTAATTTTTTGGGAAGAAACAATTGTGAGCAGTAGCTGGAGTAGTCGATACTACTCTGGACGTGATTGGCGACCGACAACAAATGGAGAAAGCATAAAACCTGTTGTGGGATTGGAAAACCGAGCAAGTGGCGCAAGCCGCAAGCCGGCAAAAAGCGCACACGGGGCAAGAACTCAAAAGCTGAAGAGGGTATATGGGCCATTACTTTGTTTTGATCCTTATATGGGCCATTACTTAAGGCCCAGTAGACTTCAGTGTGGGCCTACATCTTCCCCTTAAAAAACATTTCTCTATCCGACCCCACACGTCAGTCTCCTCCACTGCTCCAATCAAATTCCCCTAACCCGCCGCGCGCCACCCGCCGGGAGCAGCCTCGCCGCCGCGCGCCAGAACCCTAACCCCTCCCCGCCTCCGGCTCCCGCTCCGGCTCCGCCCCAGCCGCGCGACGACACCGTCCCCAGAGATGGGGCGAGACAAGAGCCGGCGCCTCTCCGGCAGCCGCGACTTCCGGCAGCGGCTGGTGCTGGCGACGCTCACCGCCACCGCAGTCACCGTCGAGGACATCCGCTCCGGGGACGCGTCCCCGGGGCTCCGCCCGCACGAGGTCTCCCTCCTCCGCCTCCTCGACAAGATCTCCGACCACCACACCATCGATCTCAACGAGACAGGCATGGACTTGCCCCCCGTGAGCTTGATTGTGTTGTGCGTCCTGCCAGCCTCTGTGTTTGGTTCCGGGGGTGCTGGTGTGGTGCTTACGGGGTGTGGTTGGTGCTTGTATGTGCTTGCAGGAACGAAGCTGAGGTACCGGCCGGGGGTGATTGTAGGGGGGAAGGGCCTTGAGCACGACTGCGGGTTGCACCGGGGTATTGGCTACTTCCTTGAGCCGCTCATACTGCTTGGCCTATTCTCGAGGGCCCCTATATCGATTCGGCTCAAAGGTGAGGGCCTCATCTTATTTATTCAGTAAGATATTTGGCCATTTCTGGTTACTTTGTACATACAGACTGATTTATTAGGCATTTCTGTTATTAGACCAGATGACATAGAGAATCAGAGACCATCAGACCATACCCATATGAGCTTCATGCCGATTCAGGACCAACACACATGTTCTATTCTATCTCTGCCATCAAACAAAAACTCCCAAGTCACTAATGCATTCAGGAACTATTTTTATCAAGTTACTTTCAAATTCTCATACCCAAGCAATAATTTAGAGCAAGGGGAAAGGAAATACCTCACTACAGTTTGACACTACATGTGACAAGAAAAGGTAGTACCATTGCTGCTGGAATGTATGAACCTGTGCACTATTTGAGAAAATAATATGAACCCGTGCAATATTAGTTAGGGCATAGCAACAAGCATGCCATTGTTAGTACTTGCAGGTTTTAACCCCCACTCCCCTCTATAAAACACTTCTAAAATTATTAGCTGGAATCCCTGCAGATTTCAGGAAGACAGGAACCGTCCAATTCTGGTTTGAATTTGGGAGTGTTATGATTATCCCACCTACTGTGGCAAAATTAGGCTTGTTAGTGTAAGATTTCAGTTAGCATTCCAGATTGTTGTGTTTGTAATCCATAACTCTGAGACTTTTAGGCAAGGTCGTATGTCCTGCATTTTCCTGAAAAAGGTCGTGGAGCTGTTGGCACTTTTAGGTGACCTGCTTAATGTAGTTAATAACTAATAAAACCCTCACAAGTCACATCTCTAGTTATCTTCTTCTCACGGATGGTTGTGTCATGTATTCTTTCAAAGTATGAAACTTGTGTCCTGCTTTTAGGAATCACTAATGATACAAAGGACCCTTCGGTGGATACTTTCAAGACAACAACCTTGCATATGCTCAAGCACTTTGGTGTTTCTCTGGAGGGTTTCGATCTAAAGATTGATAGCCGTGGATCTCCTCCTCTTGGTGGTGGTGAGGTGTTTCTCCGGGTTTGCAATATAAATAGCACATTGACGGTGCGTGTTTCATTCTGATTTCCTGCTGATTATATGTCAATTCTGCTGGCATTGACATCTGATGCTAAGTACTTTCACAGGCAGCAAACTGGGTAGATGAAGGTATGGTGAAGAGGATAAGGGGTGTTTCATTCTCCACTAGAGTATCTCCACAGTTGCAAAGCCGCATTGTATATGCTGCACGTGGAATCTTCAATCGCTTCATTCCTGATGTTCATATAGACACGGATCATAGATCTGGTTCTGCTGGTGGGAGGTACTTTCCGTTTTACAATCCTATTGAATTTTGATAACTGCATTCTTTCCTGTTGTCTCTTGTGAGTTGTCACTCGGAAATTGGCCAGATCTTTTCAGCTTTTCTTTGATACATGGCAGGTCACCAGGCTATGGTGTATCATTAGTTGCTGAGACCACTACAGGATGCCTGCTCTCTGTAGATGTCACTGTGAGTTATCCTAGTGTTGATGAAATGAATGAAGAATCTGAGAAGCCTGAGCTGACTTCTCCGGAGGATCTTGGTGTTCAAGCTGCATCAATGCTACTAGAAGAGGTGGCTCAAGGAGGTGTTGTTGACTCTACACATCAGGTCTGTCTTTCTGAGTTGTGCCTGATATTATGCTTGATGATGGCCCTATATCTTGTTATGGGCTCAATGAATCTTAGACACGGTAGTGAAGCATTTTGTTCTTTTGACTATTTTGTGTCTAGCTACAGACAACTGCAAGTTCTACGTGGCCTGTGGATTAAAAGATATGAAAATAATTTTTTTTTTTCAACAAGCTGCATGTTCTACATGGCCTGGATTAATAGATATGAAAATATTTTTTTTCAACAATCTACTTCTCTTACTAATTGATGTCCTCTCTTGGACTGACAGTGCTGTACATTTATGTTTGCCTGTCTTAAATTAATTGTTGTCGATCCTGGTAATATTCCATGCATAAGTTACAAACGTTTTTGTTTATTGAGTTTCTCTATTTGCTTGCAGGGCCTCCTATTTATCCTGTGTGCTTTATGCCCACCTGATGTATCAAAGGTTCGTGTGGGACAGTTGACTCCATATGGTATAGAGACACTTCGAAACATCAGAGATTTTCTTGACGTCAAGTTCATCATCAAGCCTGATCCCAATTCGAACACTGTGACTTTAAAATGTGTTGGCGCGGGAGTGAAGAATCTTGCTCGGAAGATTTCATAAGCAACATGACAATTAATCTGATCAAGGATCTATGATACATCAAGAGACTACTATGAGACTATGTTTGTAACTGCAAGCAGCAATGGAATCCCCCTTAGTGCTCCTGCTGAAATTATGTTCGGGGTCACACATATTATAGACCTATAAATCCTAAATTTCAAGGCATCTATGTGGGCTTCACTATTTTAAATTACTCTGTCAGCAGTCTCTGAATATGTACACTCCTTTTGAAACAAAAGTATTGATTCCCAGTGTGATATTCTATGCAGATACGCTCGAAAGAAAACAAACCGAAAATTGGCCACGTATATATTTTGCATTGCATGGTCTTGTACCATTTTCAAATGGGTACTCTCATCATAAATCCTACATCTGGCCTACAGTAGTATAAGTTTTTTTTTTTTTTTTTTTTTTTTTTTTTTTTTTTTGGCAACAAACACAATTTTATTTCAACAGCACCTGGCCATTACAGAGTTAATGGTTACAGACTGTAGTGCAACTTGTAAAGTGCACTGGTTTACATGATCTGCATTGGTACATGAATAGCAAGGTACAATAGTAGAAGAATCTATGGCCCTTAATGCTGAAGAGCCGAGTCAAGTGATTGATTCTCCAATCCGGAGGATTGGATAGATCTGAAGAAGTCAAGTGAACTAGCTCTTGATTATCAGAAAGAAAGTATGCTGCGTTTGTAAGCGAGTGGTCACGGCTGCGCTATTGTCGTTGTTTTAAATTTTGTGAGGATTAATTGGACCATAAAAAATGTTGCTCGTTTTCCTGTTTGCATCGACACTTTAAGTTAACTAACTACTGCTTGCACTTGGTGTCGGCTTGTAATAGGCCCTCCTCCTGTCTTCTGAGTACTTACTAAAGCACTAACGATGGGAAGACATTGCTGAGCTTAGCTATAGGCAAATGATGAAGCCCCAAAAATGACCATCGGTGGTCCAAACAGATGTAGAATAGCTTCATTCTTATATTCTTTTGAGGCGGGATAGATGTATAAGTGTAGCTAGCTAGATAGGTTTCATTTTACCTTTTCTTTGGGATCAAACCAAACAGATCAAACAACTAGAAGCTGATGGTGGGCAACCCCTGATCCTTGATGGTGGGCAATACCGAGATGTGTAATATTTTTGTGACAAATGGTCCTGCTTCTAATTGGTTTGGGAGCGATGACGATGGATGGAGGTCCCATCATATCGCAATAATACTATACTAAAACGCACAAACCCAATGCTATCTCTTATTAGTTTTTTTTTTAATACTCCCTCCAAAGTCGCTCCCGAAACACAGGGGTGAGGGATTTATAGGTCTTGTTGTCACCAAGCTTATCATGAGCAACGGGCCTGCCGCCTGTATGTCCGGCGTTTTGCGTTACCGAAACTCAACCGAGAGCTTTGGTAGCTTTATATAGTTGGATAGACCTAACCTCAAGTTCACAAGACCATCTTTTCAGTAGCCATTTTTTCTCTGCAAAACTCCATGCAGCATTGCAGCTCAACGGAAATAGTCGGGGAAAAGCAGATAGTCCCGTCGCTGCCGCTACGCAGGTCCCATATATCATACCTGGTGGTGAAAGCGTAAGCGATGCTTTATCTTTTGGTAGTACAAATCTCTGTCCTCGCTCAGATTCTTTCTCCAGATTCTCTTCGTTTTCTGGTCGGTCCTTTTCAGAGGCATGATCACGTATTCCCTCGAGTCCCAGCAGCCTCCGCGGGCAAAGCAGATGGCAGCATATTAGCAGGAGCACGCGATCACTTTTATGAATGACAGTGCCCAATCTGACACTGGATTGGTCACGGGCTGACGATTGCTAGACTAGATCAACGTCGACGGTACTACCAAGCAGACTTGAGTCTCTTGGTTCGAAATCTTTTTCTTACCCCCCGACTTAACAACAAATCAATAGCCTCGCTAAAATGAACAAAACAACATCAAGAAGTTCGGATCTGCGTATTTTAAGTGGCACGTATTTCTTATATCAAATACAGTACGAATGTGTTACGAGAAGACCTGTACATGACTTCTGGCTATCATCATTACAGTGGCAGCCCACCTCGTGCAGCAACTCTCAATTTATCACAACCAATGCTTTCAAAGGGCGCCAAATAAGAAACAAATTCTTTTAATTACAACGATGAGGGGATGTGTTGGAGCAATACGTATCCAGAGAGCACGGCTCGGTTCCGCTCCTTCACCTTCGTTTGGTAGTGCACCCTGCAAAGGCCGAATCATTTTCGTGAGCAAAGAATATGAGCAGCAGGTACAGAGTTCAGTAGTGGCCAGAACATCAGTTTATTACTTCTGGCCGTCGAGCCACATTTCAGTGGATAACGTTTCCCCGGGATAGACGTGCAGAAGGAACCGGCCGAAGATGCTCTTCACTGCCTTCGGTTCACCATTGCAGAAAGATTTTATGACAGCGCGAGCAGCGAATCCTAGGGTGCAGAGACCGTGCAGGATTGGACGAGTGAACCTGCAAAAGCTCGTATCAGACACAATCTTCAGTAATGAAAAGCTTCATGCATGGAAAGCTGAGTCCAGGTAAAGCCGCGATCTTGCAGTACTTTTGTCAGATCATGTAAATAAAAAGAACACAAAGATTTCCCTCGGAAGATCAAGTCATCATTTGAATATACGGAGCGCAGTGACATTTCACTGGGATTCCAGTTCATATCAGAATGAAGGAAAAGGACTCAGAACCTAATTTTCATGCTATCATTCTAGCATCAACAGACCCTTCATTTTTTTTATTAAAAGATCCAAACCAATGTCAGTGTGTCTGGTAAGTGCTAACCATGGACTATCGTAGAACACTGGTTGCTAGATTCAAGCTCATCTGAAATGAGGAGAATGACTCGGAACCTGAAGTTCATGTCATCAAGGAATCCTTCATTTTTGTCTAAAACATCCAAACCAATGTCAGTGCGTCTGATAAGTGTTAACCATGGACTAATGTAGAACACTGGTTTCTGTATCAAATCAAAAGAAGAAAATAAAAAAGTGAAAACTGGTTGTCCCTTTTATTTCAGAGATCAGAGGTAAGGATGTAAGTTAATGCAGCAAGTGAGAGCTCGAGCCCTGCTGTAAATACTCCGTATATTACTTTTACAGTGTGTTTGGTTTGCGGATTTGGTTCATGCGGCATGAGTTTAATCAGAATGGGTCTGTCTGGCATTTTTGCGGAATCACTATCACAGGAGTACTACACAGTGAAAGATGATGTGAATAACTGACGCAAACCAAGCAGCTTGAGGAGGTTCGGTTTCTGGATTGGATAGTTCTGCATGGAGACATTCCACTAATCAAACCTGCTTCCTGATATTCTCTAATAAGTGCTTAACTTGGACAAGTGCTAAGAAAGAATAGGCTGAAAGCCTGAAACTGAGAGCTTCTCAGTCCAACATCTAGCCTCAATTTCACTATAAATACAAAGATAGATAGCAATATGAAGGGGCATACCCGGCAAGCTGTGCAATATCAGGGTCTGAATGCAAAGGATTGTAATCCCCAGATAGCCTGTATAATAATGCCTGATTAAAAAAGGGAAAGAGTTAGGCTTTGCATAACAAACTCATGTTAAGAAACTGAGCAACTGATTTCATTTGCAAAAAACTAAAAACTTGTTCATTTGAGGTCTTGGCCAAATAATACAGATTGAAAGCACAGACACTGAATTGTACTATGAATGCGGAATGATGCCAGTAGGAAGGACACATCAATTCATCAAAACAGGCTATACAAAAAGTCATCACAGTGTGAGATATGAGTTGCTCCTTATTAGCATCAAAGACAGTTATTGCAGTATTGCACAAGCAAATAAACTACCATACCTGGGATTGCTTTGTTTGGTCATCATATACTGCAGAAGGTGCCGAATTGGGAATAGAAATGCGAGGAACTTGATTAGCAGAATAAGTAGCATATGAGTATGGTCGCGAAGAGTCTGAAAACCCTCCAGCACCACGCAAGTAGATAGTACTCCTGCATTACAAACTAATAAGATAACTGCATTGTTCTTTTTGTAGGTTATGGTTCTCTATTGGGAGTCTGAATCAAAATGGGCATCATACTGACCTATTCATGCATAAAATTTCGCCAGACTCTTTGAGGCTTGTGGTAGTTTCGAGCTCAAGGATAGTTGCTTTCCCTGCACATTAAAATAGTGCCTCGGTAAAATCCATTCAATGAAATTGACTACAATCCCTGGAGTATTTTGGCAGAAGGATGCCAGATCAGTGGTGAACTCAAGGTGCTAAGTACTACTTTGGCAGTTTGATAAAAAAAATACTGCTGTTGTCAAAAAAAAAAAAAAAAAACTGCAGGAGTGCGTGGTGGGCACTTTAAGCAGAAGGATAAATTGGAAGGACCAACTTAATAGTTATACAGGATGTAGTTCATAAATAAAGATCTTTTTCACTAGAACCCTTCATTCCTCCAAGCACAAAGCTGCAGCTTCAAAATTCTACTGCAAGAAGCACAAAACTATCACAGGAAGGATTACGCTATACTGTTCTTCGCTATGGTTTTATGGAAATGGTTTGTAGCTTTATGATGTGTGTCAGTCATTGCTGTGCAAAAAATATGTAGTTCTTATGATCTCAAGATGGACAATTATTACTCTATAACAAAATGCTGGAACTTTCCCCCCTAGTTCAACCAAATGTTAATTATTTAATATCAAAATAACATGAGTCAGAACTACCATAAAAATGAGTTGAAATAGGGAAATATGGACATTAATGGACATTAGTTTCAAGGATGAAAAAAGCAAGGAGCCTGATGATAAAAAAGTCTTCGTATCATTCAGTCAGTAACAAATTTAACAATTCAGGTTGGGCGGGAGCAAGTACCTTTGTCGTGCAAACCAGCTACTTTAACCTTGTTGACAACCTGAACAATAAATACAAGAGACAATTGCTTCTGTAAGTTGAAACCAAAGATGGGCCGCTCAAGAATGTTTCATCCTAAATGCTGAATAAAACAAAAAAAAAATAGCATTACTGTAATCATTCTATTTAGAGGACGGCATCAACATTAGCTGTTGCATTGACCTACCCATAGTCATAACTAATGATCATGCAAAAATAAATCGAAAACAATCCAGTTTAGATGAGATGAAACTCCAGTTGGTTAACCCACATACAAAGGTACCGATCTAGCCATTTCTGGGCAGGAAGACTGAAACTCTCATGATCATGCAAAAATAAATCGAAAACAATCCAGTTTAGATGAGATGAAACTCCAGTTGGTTAACCCACATACAAAGGTACCGATCTAGCCATTTCTGGACAGGAAGACTGAAACTCTCATAGATAATGCTTTTAATAATGCTCAAAAAAATAATTCTTTTAATCACCAAAATGCCTATACCATGTATAATCTCCCAGCACAAAGATATTAACACAAACTTTGGAGAACTGTAAAGCTACTTACACTGGCATATGAAGGGATTGGCCTATAAATCTCTATGTAGTGTTGGCCATGCAGTAGAAGGCTTGCATCAAAGCTGGAGAACAGAAAATAAGGTAAATTATCGTAACAATAAATGTACACTCAGAATGCTGACCAATTTGACCTGACAAAACCTGAACACTGTGCATCTATGGAAATGAAAAACAAGGGCCAAGAAGAATTGCAGCAGAACACATAATAGAGAGGGTGAATCTCAAAAGCTATTGCTTTTATGTAACTCTTACTTAAGGCCAGGCACATCAACAAATCCAAGCCCATTGCCGTTCTTGTTGGGAAATAAAGAAACAAAAGTAGGAAGGACCTGCATTTTAGTGAAAAAAACGAAGATATTAGTGTATTAGTCTTATACTATTATCCAGTGCAGTGATTCAGACTTGACCTTTCCTTGTCTCGTTCAGAATTTATAGATGAATAATGACATATGAGTAAAAGAGATAAAAGGGGCATGAAAATCCATCTTTCACTTCTGTGAGTATACATATCCCCAAATACACTCCCTGCCTGGCTCAACGTAGTTCTTGAGTATAGATGCTTTAATACATTGCCAGGTCATTTACATTCACTGAACGCTATCCAAACAATTGTGTTTTCTATGAATACAGGTCCCAGAACCAAAACATTGGGTGTTGGACAAGCTAAAAATCATCTACTGGTTCTCATTAATACACGATCGGAAGTTCATAGATTTCAATCATGCCTTGCATGAAGTCAGCATTCTTTTGTCACTATAAGCTCTAAAGGTTCATTGTAAACATTTATGATGCCTTAATCACACATAATGGTTTGTTCTCATGCAGAGAACAGATTTTGTTAAGTCTCACAAATCATAATAATTCATAAATAACTAGCAACCTGGCTCGTGCAATTGAGAGATTATAATTAGTACCGATATTAGTTCAAATATCTATTATCACAAAGGAAGCATCAACCCTTACAAACTTAAAATTTTGTTACTTCAATATACACAATCAATAATTTGTAGAACTAATTTTTTTACTTGTTCATGTCAATATCGTTTGCACTGGCGAAATCAAGGGGAGCGGGCAGCAGGGGCCGTCCCACCACCCAACATAGTGAAAAAATTTTAATTGCATCCCCTTGGTCAAAATTCCTAGTTCCGCCACTAATCGTTTGCGTATGCAATCATGAGTTTTTTTACAATTCAAACAATTGTATAAAAGAATATGCAATGTTCCTACTTTTGCACGGTATATATTCTACTCAGAATAAACATCTTGTACAGTTGTATTTATAATACTTTTTTACGTTTTAAGCATAAATATAAGCATTCAAACTTTGTTCATAAATGTAAGCATTTTTTTTGCATAATCTGCCCCTCCCCCTCCCTCATCACTAATTTGGCAGCGGTTTTATTTTAGTAGCAAGCATGTTTTGCATCAATGTAACCGATGTTTAGCACCTGGTGTTTATGGTATCAGTAGAAAAGGCAGGTTTTAATCGCATCTTTGTAGTCTTGGTGAATCATGAAGACATCAAAGTTATTCCCTTCTTCCTTAGTCTATCCTTAGATTGAATTTGTAGATGGAAAGATTATCTACTATGTGTATGCCAAAAAAGAAATATGTCAGCACACTTCCAACCTTATGCAAATATGACAGCAAGTACCAATGGCCTAACAATTGAAAAAAGAAAAAACATCATCGGGAAAACAAACATGTATGACATCAATTCTATGCAACCCATCTATGCACCATGTTATCTTTTCTACGTAAGAAGTTAGTACAAGACTTGCTAACAGGTTGAAGACAAAGTAAAAACAAAATATGCACCGAAAGTCATTTCTTATAGCTCAAAATCCATTCATCACCTAGTACCTTTTTCCATGGCCAATACCTTTTCTAGTCTTTAATTTTGTGCGAGTTGACTTTCTGTTAAAAGACTCTCTTCGCCTTGGTGGCTGCTCAATGCAAATTATATAACTACTTGATTAAATTTAACATAATACCCAACACAAACTTATATATCAAACTCAGGCAGTGTGCATGGCTATGGTACTGCAAGTAAGACAAGGTTTAGATTATCGGAGACACCTATCTAGAAATTGTAAAATACCTCTACGTATTGGCAGGATCTAGTTTAATATGACTTCAGAATGCAAACTCAACATCAAACTACAGTAAGATTCGACCAGGCAATTAAGTTCAACAGCAGAACGGCCAAAAACCGGAATCTGGAGCGCACCAACAGCTACCAATTGGAACCAAAACCAAAACGGGAAGGGATTAACCGAGGGGGACGGAGTTGGACCTTGATGTTCGGCTGCCCGTCCCTGTGGTACACCAAGTGGAGCTCCTTCTCGTCGACGGCGTCACCGCCGCAGGCGCCGACCCCGAGCGCGTACAGCGCTACGTCCCTGCCAATCAATTGCAGAAGGTGAACTTATCAAATCGGGACGGGAGGCGCGCGGCCGGGCTCGGGCGGGTCGTGGGTGGAGCGGGAGCGGGGCCGCACCTCTCGTCGTAGTCGAAGGCCACCTGCGCATCACAGGAGTCAGGAGAGGAGGAGAGAGCAGGAGGGCGTGAGAACGCGGAGGCAGGCGGACAGGGGAGGTTGCGAGGGAGAGGGAGTGGCGGGGCTTGTACCTCGGGGAACTTGTGGGCGAGCACGACCTCGGGGTCCACGGGCGCGGCGGGGTTGGAGCTGGTCGCCATGGCCGCCGTGCCCGTACGCCGTGTATGCTGCTGCGTGCGCCTCGTCGCTCTCCGCGGGTCGGCGGCGAAGGGGAAGTGGTGTCTTTTTTTTTTTTTTTTTTTTTTTGACAACTTCATATCTTATATTAAAGCAGCCTGTTTACATAAAGGCCCTCCAAAGAGGACCAAATTACAGCATGGTCCACCGACCGGATAAGATGGCGCAGCAACGACGGCGACGAAGACGGAGACGAGCTCGCCGGCGGGGGGGAAACGCAGAGGCGCCGAAGGCGCATACACCCAGATGGAGACCGCGCAACGCGACGGTTGAAGGTGGGCCAACCGAGCCGTAGAGGATGCGCACTCCGACGACCGAATGATTTTGTTCTTGCCGTCGTCGAATGTAGAAGGAAGAGCTCGAAGTCTGAACCCTGTGGAGGCGAAGTCGTCGTAGAAGCTGCTGCTTGAAAGGAGCTTCAATCGGTCGGATCGAAGGCTGCTGGGGGAGGGAGGCGGTCGGCGGCGGGCATGAAGGGGGCGGACGCAGATCTCGGCAGCGGTGGGCGGAGGATGAAGCGGAGGACGAAGAAGGGGCGGAGCAGACAAGATCTGCGGGGTAGGAGAGCAGATAAGGATTATTTATCGCACATACCTTGGCCGGGGATACCGGGGAGCCATCGACGATGAAGAAAGCGGTGCGGCGGCGAAGCGACGATGGCGACGGCGGCGCGGCGACCAAGCTTGAGGGTGCCATCACGGGCAAGCACCTACTACTACTAACCCTAGAAGCTAAGGACGGGGCCCTCTCCCTCCCGCTGCGGCAAGGACGCCGGAGACGGGAGGAGGGGGCCGGCGGTGGCGGGATCTCGGGACGGTGAGGAGGGCGGCGGCGGGATCTAGGATGGGGAGGAGGGAGATGGGGGGAAGGGGCGGCGGCGATACTACGGCTGAGCCGAGAGTACTACTCAGAGACGCAAAAGCCGATCCTCCAACGACCACGCATGTGAACTTTACTACTGTTCTTCTAGTGGTGTCTGGCTGCTACTCGTAGGAGACGAAAAGAAGAGAGGAGTCGCAGCGCTGGCCCGCTGCCGTGAGTGAGGAGGTGACGTGGAACGGTGGAAGGGAAATTGGAATGCGAAATCGAGAGATCGAGTCGAGTCGTCGACGGTGGGCGAGGGAGCGTGCGGCAGGTGTCCAGGTGACCGCCCGCAGCCGCAGCCGCCTGTGTCACTGACAGGTAGGGCACGACAAGCTAACTGGGATCCCCAATCTGAATGACGTTGCTTCACGCCACTTCCCAGTTTTTTTCCCCGAATGCACCGCACCAGCTGCTTTTGTATAAGGAGTCAATGGAATTGACTTACCTTGTCAAAACAAAATGGGATTGACTTTTGAGTTTTGGAAGAAAATAAAACTGCTTAATTTCACCGCAAAATATTCCTCCGGTTGCTTGTACGAGAGAGACAACGGGATTAGCGTGAGAAGAAAATTGTGTAATTAATGACCAACCTTTCAAGATTGTCCTCGAAAAATTGTGTAATTAACGACACGCCGACGGGCCGAGCCGATCTGCCGTGCATGTAAAGGGCGCCCTTTTTCCCAACCCCAGTGGCATGGCAGCCCGTCCAGGTGCCAAGCATGATGCTCACCCGTGGGATACCACGATACTGCTCCACGGTGAAGAAGGAAGCCGCGCGTGACGAAGGGCAGATGCGCGAGGCGATACGCGCGGCGAGCGAGCGCGTATATTTGCGCGCAGAAGGACTACTTTTGCCAAGTTGGGAAAAATTGGCAAGGTGTATGGCAAACTGTTGGAGAGTGTTTTTTTACATTTTGCTAAAAAATTAAGGATAAGGAGGTAGAATAGCAAACTGTTGGAGATGCTCTAAGACATGTACATCTTAATCCAATAAAAATCAGTAGGGGATGCGCCTCCTCGTGTTCTCCTAAAAAAAAATATAGTGAATTGAGACAATCTCATTTTCTATTCTTAGGACAGTCTCAGTTAAGGCATATAATAATAATATTTTTTTTGCGATCACGCCTAGGCTTGGCTTGTATATAATAATAATAATAATAATAATATTGTAAAGAAAGTAATAGTGTTCAAGCACAATAAGAGACAACTATATACACCACACAAGCAACATCATATTTTTCTTTTATTGTTTCCTACCCACCCATGTTCCCTCTCCTCTCCTCTCTTATCTCACAAAACTGGTAGTTCAAACTTTTTGTCAGCCAAACTCTAAATGCTTTCTATGGATGACTCTGACATTTATGTAAGCTCGAAACAACTAAGTTGGTTATTATTTGTCATGTAGAAAAGTTGATGCTACAAGCCAAGCCAAAAAGGAGCGTTTAGGATGGCCTTAGTAGCTTTAATCAGGTTTAGTTAGGATGCATACGTTTAGGAGCACTTTGTATCTATGCTCTTGCCCTTCTTTCTATTCCTTCCTATTTGGCCTCACAAATGACTCTAATAAAGTAAGACTGAAGTAGATAAATCGTGTAGAAGAGCTAAGAAAAAGGTCGCTCGTTCGTAGTTCTTGAGATTTTTTTTTTTTCGAGGGAATCGTTCCTGAAATGTTGCCAAGGGAAATCACTTCCACGACACCAGCAAGGCAGCAAACCAAAGGATTTCATGGCAACATGGCAAGGATATGATACTGCCGATGTTTGTGGGCGTGCGTAAACGTTACCTCACTGATACTGTGATAGCATGACCGCACGGGGAACGCATACAGGATTTGTTACAAATTCACAATCGGAAATGTGCAGCCCATTCCCCAGAGGTTTGGGTTCATAAATCACTTGACAATAACTCATACTAAACCAGCAGCTGAACCTTTTTTTTAAAAAAAAAACTGAAAGAAATTGCTTGTCCCTTCTTTGTCAGCTCTTGAGACGACTTTGCTGTGGTTGCTTGCTTCAGAGACGACACTGCTGTGAGTGTGACTGAGAGCACAGTTCGTTCACCTGGTTACAGTGATGAAAGGACGTTTTGGAGTAACACGTTGTCGGTGTTTCGTACCCCGGGGGGTATTACACCAACGAGTAAATTTCTATGCGTGCTCCCTAATCCGGATGGTGATGCAAGATGGACACAATCGTTTATCCTGGTTCAGGCAAAGAGTGCCCTACGTCCAGCAGAGGGGAGAGTTTTGTATTATCTTGCACCGGGGTGCTTTGTACGAGGGTGGATACAAGCGAGTCCGAGACTTAGCGTGCTTGGAAATGTGTTGTGAATGAAGGTGTCCGGAAAAGACCCCCTCTAGACTAGGCCCTGGCATCCTCTTTTATAGGCCAAGGGGAGGCTCAGGAATACAAAGTAGATAGGGCTGTCGTGGCGTGACGTCGAGCTACATGCACCGTGTCAAGTCGCCGAAACTGTAGACGCTCTCTCCGGTCTGGGTTCGAGCACGTAGCGGCATGGCCGACGATGGCTGCCCGGTCCTTCTCGATCGTGGTCGACGTAGTCGAGGTATGGCGCTGTCGTAGTTGAGCACGTGCGCCCGGGAACCCCGCAGTATGGTCGACGAGGTGGGAAAGACAGAACACTGTGCGTCCCTTGTTCAGGTTGCGTCCGTCACCATTCCTCGAGCGGTTGGTAGCCGCCTCGAGGGGCGTGATCCGAGCGACGGGACGGGACGACGTAGTTGGTGGCACAGAGTGTTGACGACGGCGTCAGGAGGGAATGCCGCTCGCGCCACAGTACTCGACGTGGTGCAATAGTGTTGCCTGGCATGCCTATATCCCGGGTATGGGCAGCGGAATAGGAGAAGTGACCGGCGTTCTTCTCTCCATGCCGCGCACTGTAGCCATGGGGTTAGGTGGAGCAAGCATACTTCCCACTATTACACATACTGCAGCCATGTGCGTGTCTTGGGTAGGTAATGTTTGTGGGCGGACTCGGCGGGCCGCTCGCTCGAGCGTTCTCCGTCCCGCTCGAGCGGTCGCTCGCTCGAGCGGTTTACGCCATCGTCTCGAGCGGTCGTACGCTCGAGCGGTTTCCGTATTTCTCGAGCGGGTGAGCGGCCGTTGCTTGAGCCAGCAGGTCTCTGAGGCCTTGCGGGCCTGGTAGTGGGCCGGCCCGGTGTGAGGAGGATTGGGGTTTCTCTGGTTATTTCTCGGGAGATTTAAAGGTAAGACGGGTTGGGTCATTTTCCTCTAACGTACCTGATTTAGGACCCCCTAATCTAGGTACCCGACAGTAGCCCCCGAGCCTTTGTTTGATTGTGAAACTTCAAACAAGGGATCATGAAGTGGAGTTAAAGTACCTAGAGTTGGGATTATTGTTGGTATTTCGAGAAGTCATTTCGTCCTTTCTCCGTGGGGGCGCGCGAAGCGTCCCCGCGGGGTAGCCTTCGAGGCCCGGAGGAGTGAGGCATTCCTCCGGGGGCTTTGAAATGAACGATTTTGGGCAAGGGTATTATTAATTGGAGTTGTGGTATCTCGAGGCGAAGATTTACGTCTCTACCGTTCGAGCCCCGAGTTTTCCCCGCTCCTCCCGTGTCGAGGAGGTTTTTGTATGACTCGAGCCCCGTGCCTCGGATAGGTGGGGCGGAGTCGTGATCCGGTCGTTGGATCTCTTGGATCAAATCCAAGCGACGAGGGGTCTGACACTACTCGCGGTCGAGCGAGCGCCACACCCCTCTGTGAGCTGATGGCGGGTAGTCCAAGTGAGAGCTCGTCTCCTCTCGAGGGGAGACGGCTTCGTGGCCCGGGGGCGCCCTCATTGAAGCTGGGCCCTTAGTTTCCAGAGGACCGGTCCCGTTCGAGGGGGCCGGCCTTGGACACGCCATCTGGGTTCGAGGGTTCGTTCTCGAGCGGAACTTTTCGAGGGTTCCTTCCCATTGGCGCCCCTAACTCAGGTGCTCGAGGGCGGCTGTTCGAACCCGTCTGTGGGTCAGCCTCCGCTCCCTCGAGACTTACTTGTGGGACCGAAGTCCCTGGGTTTCTTACCGTGTAAGGGACCGTCCGTCGAGACGTCCCGTCATTGCGCTCATTTGATGCGCGTTTGTCCGTTGCAAGCGGCGCGCCTTTTTAGGTGGAAACCGGCGTATCGTGGTGATCGTGGCGACGGTTCCGCTCCACCTTGCGTCGTGTGCGCCTAAAAAGTAGGTGACGGTTTGTCAGGGCATTTAATGCGGTTACCGTTTTTCGTCGAGTCCGCCGGTGTGCGCGGCCGTTGGATGGCGAAATCTCGGGCCGTTGAACGTGGTTCACGCGGATCATCTTGGGCTTCTATAAATATGGAGGAGCAGGCTCCTAGTTCTTCTTCCCCGCAATCTTGCCTTCCTCGCCGCCTACGCGGCGGTTGTGCTCGTCTTAGATCCAATCTGCCGCCGCCGTCTTCCGCAATCGCCGTTGCCGCCACCGCCCGTGACCGTCACGCCGTTCTAGCCCGTGACCGCCTCTGTTCTCGCGCCCTTGCTCCCGGCGCCACCGGCGCTTGCGTTGCGCCGCCCCGTTGCTCTCCCCGTTCCGCTCCGTCTTGTCATGGGGAGGTCATCCAAGAAGACGGGCCGAGCTCCGGCCGGGCGGGTGGTAAAGGCAAGGGCAAGGGCAAGGGCAAGGCGCCGCCAAGCCTTCGTGCCGGTGGTGATGGCGGACGCGCTCCCGTGGCCTCGGTCTACGGTGACCGAGGGAATGCCGCTCAATCCGGTGAACGGCGGATTACTTCCGCCTAATCCGGCGGAGGGTTACCGAGTGGAGGGTGCCGAACGACGGCGACCTCGAGCCCAATCCCCGCGGGGCTACATTCGAGCTTCATCGGGTTCCACCGCGGGGACTTGGTGCGCGGCCGAGCCGCTTCATGCGGGCGCTCCCTCACCATTTCGGGGTCGAGCTCCAGCATTTCAACCCCAATTCCATCTCGCTCGCGGCTACCTATGCCGCCGTGTGCGAGGGATATTTGGGGATGGCGCCGCAGTGGGACCTGTTCACCCACGTCTTCAAGGCGACGCTTTTCACCAAGGCGGTGAAGAGCAAGAAGGCCGCCGACGACGACGGTGGTGATGATGACGAGGAGGAGGAGGAGGAGAACGAGGAGGACAATGAGGAAGAGGAGGAGGAGAAGGAGAAGGAGGAGGAGGTGCGGCCGAAGATCCGCCGCTATGTTCGAGCGGGTTCCGCTCGCTCGGGTGAAGAGGAAGGAATGCTGGTTGTCCGGCACGTGGTCGTCGAACAACGCCAACCGGGATCGAGAATGGTTCTACCTCCGCAACGAGGGGGCCTCTTCCCGGAATATACCGGTGCGGTGCTAACCGAGCCCGGCTTCAGCGGGCGCATGGCCGGCGGCGGCGCGCCGGCCCCGTATGAACTCTTTGCTCGACGCCATCTCGAGCCTACGCAACCGGAGGTCCGGCAACTTCTTCCTCAACATCGCGCATGTGGTGGCCGAGTTCCACAGCCCGCCGGGTGCTTCCGCTCGCCGAGCGTCCGCTGCGGCTCGACCGGATGACGGAGAACGCCGACCTGCGGCGCTTGCGGCCAGCGGGATGTCCGCGAGCCTCTCCGGTCGCTACGATCGTGGCTCGGGTGCGCGACGCGATCGACGGGGAGGAACTTTGGCGAGAACCAAGTCGGCCTCTTCCGCATGCGCCGGAGTACAACCTGCTCGGCTTCGTAAGTTTTCTCGAGATCCTCTTTTCGTCGTTTCTTTTACTTGAGCAATTCTTATCGAGGCCTGCTCTTTTGTCCAGAACATCAACGACCACGCGGAGTCGAGGCCTCCGGTGAAGGAGGACGCGCCCGACCGCGAGGTAAGACGCTTGAGGGGTGAGCGAGCACATACCGCCGTGGTCTCGAGGAGGGAGGAGAAGGCGCAGAAAGCCCTTGCGCTAGAGGAGAAGGAGAAGCGCAAGGCTAGGCGCCGCCGGAACGTGAAATACGCGGCGGCGGACCCGACCGACTGGACCCCGGTCTCGAGTCGTCCGATGAGGACGAGGAGGAAGATGACGATGACGATGATGACGAGGCGGCCGTCGGTGATGACGCCGTCGTCGCTCAAGCCCGACGCTTGCTCGCTCTCGCGTGCGAGGAGCCAACGTTGGCGCCGGGCCTTCGCGCGACGACTCGTCGCTCGTTCGAGCGGGTCGCGGGAGGGTCGTCGAGCCGCGGTGCTCGGGCGCCGTCGTCGGCCCAAAGCGGGCAACGGGGTGGGGCGTCCCAATACTCCGGCCCGCCGTACTCGCTCGTCGTCGCCGGCTCAAGCGGGGCGGCGGGAGGAGTCGCCCCGTCCCTAGCCATGGCGGGCGGGCGCCGTCTCCGGCGCGCGGCGGCGCCGTCTCCGACGCGGCGGGAATCTTCCTCCCGTCACCGTTCCTCTTCAACGGCGCGCACACCCGGCAGCGGAGGCTGCAAATGTGCGCACTTCATCTTTCGCACGGTCCGGCGAGCGGCGCCGGGCTCCTCTAGCGACCGCCGGGCGGAGCGGATCCGACTCGCGGGTCCCGGGATCCGGTGAGGGACGCTGTGCCCGAGCCGCCCAAGGAGTCGGCTAAAACGGGAGCGGGCGCGGGGGTAGCCCTCGAGCGGCACAAGCCGCGGGCTCGAGGCCCCGTGTCCTCGAGTGACTCGAGGGGGCAAGCGAGGCTCGGAAGCCCCGAGCGCTCCGAGCAAGCCAAGCGGCTTGAGCGGCGCTACTCCGACCACGGGGTAAGTCTCCGGTTGACCTACTCCCTAATGCATTGTTTTGTTTGTGTGCGAGTATTTTGTCACAAGGATTTTTGTTTTTCTCTTTCTTCCGGGACTAAGCGTTCCCCGCGGTCCTTGCCATCCCTCCCTTCCATGGTGCCTACTAAGAGGCCGAGGACCACGGGAGGGTCGAGCGGTACCCGTCGATGCCGGGTGGAGTGACTCTCCCTCCCTCTACTCCCATTTGGTTAGAGCGGGCCAAGGATGCGCTCAAGCGCGGCGGTCCCGATGGCGGCCGCATCCCGTGTAGGTGCCGGGGTCATGGCCAAGGCGGCGGAGGAGAAGGACGCCCCCACCACCACGGCCTTGACCGCCGTCCCGCTCGAGACCCCGGCATCGTCAGGCGCGCTGGGTGACGCGGCGGCGGGCGAGCAAAGGGCAATGGTGTCGGAGCCGGCGACGGGGGCTGAATCGGAGCAAAAGCGGCCCATCGTGCTCGAGGAGAGTCCGGGCTCGGCGCGCCCGTCTTCTGGCCCGGTCGGCTGCGCCGGCTCGAGGAGGAGCGCAGGGAGAAGGAGGGGGAGGAGACGCCCGCGGCCCGCCGACCGGCCCGTGGGAGATATGGAGATGCGGGGAGGCGGGACCGGTGCACGAGCCCGGCCGAGCCGGGCCTCAACCCTCCTCGAGACATGGAGGTCGAGTCCTCGCCGGGCAACGGGTTGAGGAGGGTGAGGCCCGGGCCGCCGCTCGAGAGGATGCGCTCGAGGAGCACCCGCCGCCACACCGGAGGGTGAGAAGGCGGAGGAGCCGGTGGCGCGGCGGAGTGGGGCCCGGTGGTGCGGCCCGCGCGCGCCGGCATCGAGGAGATCCGGCCCCGCAAGTGGAGCGGGGCGGGGCGAGGAGCAAGAGGAGCAGCGGCTTGGAGGCGGGGGCGCGGGCGGAGCCGCCGCCGCCGTAGGGCGGCGATGAGCGCCCGGCGGCGATCAAAGGAGGAGCGACACGAGGGGCACCGCCCCGGCGCCACATCGGCGCGCGCCGCACGCCCGCGGTTGGGGGAGGTCGTGGTGCCTCACCTTGTGCCCGACTCGACGACGGGCGAGGTGGAGTTCACCGTTATGTCCGAGGCCGACCACTGGGAGGAGGCCCAGAGGAGGCAGACGGCGGCAGCCATCGTTGACGGCCATATGCGGTCGGTTGGTCTCGGACCCGTTGAGCCCTCCGATGCCTCTATTGAAGAACGGAGGAGGCTTGAGGCGCGGGCGCTCGCCCAGGAGGCGTCCTCTTCCCAGGGCCTGCCGCAACGTCCGACTGCCCTGGCTGAGCGGGTGGTGACGGCGGGCGTCGATTTGGAGGCAGTGAGGAGACTCCACTCCTCCGTCGACAAGGAGATGCGGGAGGAATTCCCTTTGTGGGAAAGGCCGCCGCCGGTGCTCCCCGACCCTCTCGACCACGAGGCCCTGCGATCGTGATGAACGATCGAGGGAGCTCGAGGCGCATATGGAGGCCGAGGAGCGCCGTCGGTGGCTTGAACACGCCCGAAGGCCGCCGTCGCTCGTCTCCGAGGACTGCCCGGCTTTCTTCTCGTAAGTACCTTCGAGCACGACTCCCTTTTATTTGTGTTTGACTTATCGCTACTTGCATTTGACTTTTCCTCTCTCGTGGCTTAGACGGCGCAAAGCTGTTCATACGCCAAGTCGGTTCACATCCGCGCTCTCCGCGAGAGTGAGGACGAAATCCGGCGGTATGTGCGCTTGGGGCGGGATCGAGGCGTAGCCGCACCGGTCGCACGGCTTCTTCGAGAGGCCAACGCCGCCCGGACGCCGCCAAGGAGGATGCCAAGAAAGCCCACGACGAACTTCGCTCGAGTGGCGCAGAGGCCGGGGCGCGCGCAGCGGAGGCGGAGTGTGAAGCTCGCTCGAGGCCGCGGGGAGGCCGAGACCGCTCGTCGGAATTATGCGCAGCTGCATGCGGCGTTCGAGCAGCTCAAGCAGGACGCGGCTACCGCGCTGCTGGGCTACAAGGCCAAGCAGCGGGACATGGAGCAGCTCCAGAAGGAGAAGGCCGGCGTCGAGGCCTACGTGAAGGAGCTCCGGGCCTCGGTCACCCGAGTGGCTGCCGAAAAGAGGCCCTTGCTAGCGCGCTTGAAGCGGAGAAAGAGCGGGCCGGCGGTCTCCGACGGAAGCGGTAAATCTCCGCCTAGAGATGACGACGAAGGACCTTGCCATCCGGGGGTGCCGGCGGGGCTTATGAGGAGCTGCGCGTGGAGAAACACGACGTCGAGCGCGTCCTCCGAGAGAAAAGAGGGTGAACTTACGCGGGCGCTCGATCGTGAGCAAAGGCTCTCGACCCGCCGCATGGGTGAGTGCTTGAGTCTTTTAGTCCTTTTTTGTGCGTGACTTATACGGGTTGCTCGAGTACCGATTAAGTACTTGATTCTTGTCATCTTTTTCAGGTTTGGAGGTGGACTCGGGCGGGCGCGCGTGAGGACGCAAGGCCGACCCAGTGTTGCTTGATGGCGAGGTTTCGTCCAAGGCCCGCATCACCGGCGCCATCGACACCCTCGAGCGCCAACGGGGCTTCGCGCCCGTGGTGGACGTCGAGGGCCGGACGCCGGCCGTGAGTACGCCAACCGAGTCGTCGAGTTCGGCGCTTCTCGCGGGGCCGTGTCCGAGATGCCCTCGTCTTCGTGCGCCGGACGATGGCTATCTTCTACTCGGGGTTCGGCGTCTCGAGGAGGAGGCCCGGACCGGGATGGAGGCCGTGGCGAGCGGCTTTGCCTACGTCGAGGGCGAGCAAGAAGGAGGGGTCAACCCCGGATCGAGCGGCTCAAGGCCGAGGGCGAAGAACCGGGCGCCGTCTTGGAGGCGATCTGCTGCATGAAGTCCTCCCGCCGGGCGTAGAGTAGATTCCAACCGGCCGCAAGCCGTAACTGGGCAACAAGGCCCTTGTAAGAAAACAAGTATTTTTGGTTATGGGAGTGGTCCAAGTGGCCTTGAACCGTCATACTCAGATGTTTATAATCGTTAATCGTTATGCTTCTAGTTTTCTCCTTGCGCTTGATGTCATTTTCCACTTCCTGCCTTTACTTTGTTTTAGCTAAGCGTTGGCGCTGTGCTCGGACTATTTCGAGAGGGGATGAGTTAAGGTGCCGTAGCTCGGAAGCGTGGGAAGCCTTGTGCTCGATCGCCCTGGCTCGACGAGCTCGAGGTAACGCAAATACTTAGCTTTCGAAAAGTTTCGAGGCGAGGAGGGGAAAGATTACGTCGAGCACTTGTTTCTGAAAAAAAAACTAGGGGCGTTTTTCGAGGACTTCGGGGGTTCCCCCGGTCTAGCTCCCCGAGGGGGGCTTGACTTTGTGGAAACAAAGTCGAGCCCACCTTGCGTATGAACAAAAAGTAAGAAATTGACTTATTTACTCATACGAGCGGTAAAATTTAAGCGAAAATATGTACAAGGCATCGAGGCCTAGGAGAAAAAGCGACGTAGCTGTTCGATGTTCCACGCGTTGGTGAGGGTCGAGCCTTTTCCGTCGGCTAACTTGTACGTCCCGGTTTCAACACTTTGACCACGATGAACGGACCTTCCCGGGGAGGAGTCGGCTTGTGGCGCCCCTTGTTATCTTGGCGTCGACGGAGCACGAGATCGCCGACGTTGAAATCCCTCTTGCGCACATTCTTTTCGTGATATTGCCGTAGCTTCGTTGGTAGCGCGCAGAGTGTAGGAGCGCCGTGTCTCGAGCTTCTTCGGCTTGGTCGATGGCGTTTGCCGGTCTTTCCAGTTGTGTACCGCTCGTTGTAGGCCCCGAGTCGAGGGGACCCGTATTCGAGGTCGGTGGGGAGGACGGCCTCGAGACCCATAGACCAAGAAGAACGGGGTGAACCCGGTGGCTCGACTCTCGTCGTCCGCAAACTCCACGGGACGAGATGGGAGTTCGGTCACCCACTTGTTGCCGTGTTTGTTCAAGCGTTGGAAAATCCTTGGCTTTAGACCTTGCAAGATCATGCCATTTGCGCGCTCGACTTGGCCGTTAGTTCGAGGGTAGGGCCGCCGACCGTTCACACGGATGTGGTTCCGATCGCGAAGTCCAAGAACTTTTGCCGTGAACCGGGTGCCATTGTCGGTAATGATGATGTTAGGGACTCCGAGCGATGGATGATGTCGGTGAAGAACTCGACCGCTCGCTCCGAGCGGATGTTAGTGATGGGCTTGGCCTCGATCCACTTGGTAAACTTATCGATGGCCACGAGCAAGTGGGTGTGGCCTCCGTCGTCTTTTTGAGGGGTCCGACGGATCGAGCCCCCGGACCGCAAATGGCCATGTGAGGGGGATCATCCGGAGCGCGTGTCTTTGGAAGATGCGTTTGCTTGGCGTAGAATTGGCATCCTTCACACGCTCGAACAAGCTTGATGGCGTCAACGGTTGCGGTGGGCCGGTAAAAGCCTCGCCGGAAGCGTTCCCGACAAGGGCTCTTGGCGCGGCGTGGTGACCACAAGCTCCCGAGTGCATGTCTCGAGTAGCTTCTCGCCTTCCTCGATCGAGATGCACCGTTGGAGTACGCCGGTTGGGCTCCGGCGATAGAGCTCTCGTCGTCTCCGTAAAGGACGTAAGTTTTGGCTCGACGAGCTAGTCGTCTCGCCCGTTCGATCCTCGCGCTCCCCTCGAATGAGATACTCGAGGAATGGTGCACGCGTCGATTGGCGGGCTCGTAGCCCGGTCGATCTCCATGACCGTGGCCCCGTCGAAGGGGGCTCAACGGTGGTCCCGCCCAGCCCCCCGAGTCCCACTTTACGGATGGCTCATGGAGGTCTTTCGAGAAGACGTGCGGTGGTAGCGGCGCTCGAGATGAAGCGATTTTGGCCGGCTCGTCTGCGGCCTCATTGAAGCGCCTTGGAATGTGGTTGAGCTCGAGACCATGGAAACTGGCTTCCAACTTGCGCACCTCACTGCAGTATGCGTCCATTTTTTCGTCATGGCAGCTCGAGGCTTTCATTACTTGGTCGATGACAAGCTGCGAGTCGCCCCGAGCATCGAGGCGTCGGACCCCAAGCTCGATGGCAATGCGCAACCCATTAACGAGCGCCTCATACTCTGCCATGTTGTTCGAGGCGGCAAAGTGGATGCGTACTACGTAACGCATGTGTACTCCGAGAGGTGAGATGAAGAGCATGCTCACATCTCCTCCTGTGCTCGTGCCGCCTCGACCGGCTCGAGACAGTCTACCCGCCGAATCCCTCCTCCTCTATGTTGCCACAACCACTCAGGTGGTCAGCACAGTCATAGTGGTCGAGAGGCAGGAAGAGGGGCACGCGCTCCCCGTCCAGCGGCCGGTGTATTTCATCAGTGAGGTGCTCTCGGACGCCAAGGTTCGATACCCCCACATCCAAAAGCTGCTCTACGCAATCGTACTCAAAGTTGCCAGCCTGTCGCTTGGGTGTTGGAGGAGAGGCTCCAGCCGCCATGTGATCGAGCATCATGGCTAGGTCTTCAGATGTTCCCAGCACGTTCATCAGTGATTCCCCGTTCTCGACGCACTCCACATCGCAGTGGTAGGCGTGTTCGTACGTGGAACCGACGGTGATGACTCCTTTCGGTCCCAGATCTTGAGCTTGAGGTAGGCATAGCCGGGGATCGCCATGAACCTTGTGTAGCACGGCCTGCCCAGGATAGCGTGGTACGTCCCCTCGAAACTGGGTACGTCGAAAGTTAAGACCTCTCGACGAAAGTTCGAGCGTGTCCCAAAGACGACGGGGAGGTCGATGCGGCCGATCGTGAGCGCTTTCTTACCAGGGACCACCCCGTGGAAGCCCCCGGCGCTCGGCTGGAGATCAGCTCTAGTGAGGCCGAGCAACGTGAGGGTCTCCATGTAGATGATGTTGAGGCCGCTACCTCCATCCATGAGTACCTTGGTGAAGCGGGCGTTGAGGATGATCGGCGCGACGACGAGAGGGTACGAGCCGGGATTGGTGACATGGTCCGGATGATCATCACGGTCGAACGTGATGGGAGCATCCGACCGGCCGAGGAATTGAGGCGTGGCGGGTTTTATGGCGAAAACCTCCCGCGCTCGGCCTTCCGCTCTCGGCGTGTCATCCGGGTGGTCGGGCCGCCGTAGATCATGTAGCACTCGGTGATGGGCGGATACCCACCGTCGTCGTCGTCGTTGGCTCGATCCTCGTCACCCTTATCCTTCTTGCCATCGTCCTTGTCAATGCCAAGCTTCTTGAAGTAACCTCGAAGCATGCGGCGGTCTTCGAGGTTATGCTTGACCGGCTCCTTGTGGTAGGGGCACGGCCGCTTTCAAGATCTTGTCGAAAATGCCCCCATCCGGAGGGGGTCTAGGCTTTTTGCGCTCGGCTGCGGCAACCTCGTCTTCCACGACCGCGCTTGCCTTGCCGATTGCCTTTCTTCTTCTTCCCGCTCTTCTTCGGGTCCTTGCTCGAGCCCTCACCGCCTCCCGGGACGGCGCGGGCTTGTTCCAGCCCCACCAAAGAAGGCCCCCACGGCCTCGTCGCCGGCAACGTAGTCGGCCGACGACGTCCATGAGCTCGTTCACCGTCTTTGGGCGGTTGCGCCCGAGCTCTCGCACGAGCTCTTTGCACGTGGTGCCCGAGACAAACGCCAAGATGACGTCGTGGTCCGGGATGTGCGCGGCTCGGTGCGATTTGGAGAAACGTCGAGCAAAATCCCGGAGAGATTCCGTGGCGTTTTGTTTGCGGCTACGGAGATCCCACGAGTTCGGGTCGGACGTACGTGCCTTTGAAGTTCCCTTCGAAAATCTGGACTAGGTCGGCCCAATCGTGGATCCGATGGGGGAAGCTCCTCGAGCCACCGTCGAGCGGTGTCGAGAGAAACGGTGGGAGCCGGCGTATGATTGCCTTATCCTCTCGAGCCTCCTCCGGTGGCGGCAGGCCGGAGTCGGCCGGCCCGAGTTCGCTTGGTCTCCCGTTGTACTTGACCACGCTCGTGGGGGTCGAAACGGGTTTGGCAACGGTGTGTTGCGGATAGCTCGACCGAAGACTCGAGGGCCTCGGTGGCTCGAGAGTCCGCGATCTTCGTCGCCGTCGTAGCGTCCCCCTCGATGGGCCTTGTAGCCACGGTCCTCGGCACCCGCAGCCTTGCGTCGTCGGTTGTCGTTGATGTCATGACGCGCATCTTGAAGCGCGCGGTTGTCGAGGATGCGTTCTTGAGCAGGTGCTCTACCACCTCGAGGGGGTGCCTCCGGTGGACGGAACCCTCCCGCTCGTGTCGTGGTTGTTCCGGGGCTACCTCACGCCGTCTCGAGGCCGAGCTCTCGGCCCGCCGGACGGCCGCGACTTGGAGGAGCCCTTGGATCTCATCTCGTATCCGTAATGCATGCGGATTCGAAGGCGCCGGCATGTCCCGCAGCAAAGATAGCCGCCGCAAGTACATTCCTCGGCTTGCTCGAGGGAAATGGGCTGGCTCGGGTGGCGTTCCGGCCGCCCGTCGTTGACGATGCGGTTGAAGACGTCTCGCGCCTTTCCTCGAGCGCCAAGAGCTCGAGGAGGGGCGGATGGTTCGCTCAAGCGCGCGCTTGAGCGGTTCCCGATTTGCGCGTTCCTCATTCATCTTGGCCTCGATTTCCCGAGCCGAGCCCATTGTGCCGCTTGAGCGTCGTCTTCAGGCCGCCGGTTATCTTGGGCTTGTGGTGGCGGTCCGCGTGGCTCAATCACTGCGGGGCCGCGGGCCGCCGACGTCCCGACCGCCGGGTCACGTCCGCCCCGGTTGGGTCGTAGGGATGGCCACGGCGGCGCCATCTCTCGGTCTCCTCATCCGACGTAACGTTGTCGTTGAGATGAAAACATTCGCGAGCCGGGTCATAGCACCCGAGTCCGAGTCATCGGAGTCCGGGTTAGCGGCGGACGGCGTCCGGGGCCTCCCCGTGCTCTCCTCCTCGATCTGCGGCGCATATCCCCGACCGCGGTGTGGCGTTGTGAGCCGGGTGCTGTCAAACCCGCGGTCTACCGACGCCGGCCATACGATCTCCGGGTCCATGGTGACACGCGGGGAGGGGCCGGGGCTCTCCTCCCGCGGTCCCATGACCGACCGGATCTCGTGGGCATACGTGGTGGCGGCGTTAGTAAACCCAAACGGGAGCCTGCGATGAGCTCGGTAGATCCCGTGCGGCGACGGGTTGGGCGACGTCGGCCGTGCGCGCGCTCGAGGCGCTTACGCCGGGCTCTCTTGACGAGCGCATGGCAAACGTGAAGCTAGGGTCCACGTCAAGGACTCCCTGTCCATGTGGCACCTCCCGCCGCACACTTGGCACCTCGGCCGGGTGCGTTGTGGCATCCGGGCCGGGAGGGCACACGAGCGGGTGCTCAAGGCCGTGCTTGCCGGCCGTGATGGCGATCGGTGGCGTCGGCGACGTGGTGGCGAGCCATGGTGGCGCGGTCGGCACGCGGCCCCACCGGTGTGCGGGGTGACGAGCGTCCCCTCCCCGGTTCACCGATCGAGAGTAGAGCCATGTCGTGGCTCGGGCCGAGCGACACGAACTCTAGACTTCCAAACCGGATCACCGTGGCGAACGGAAACGAAGGAGTGGGTGATGCCATCCGGAAAATGGCGGGAATCGGGTGAAAACACGCGAGCCCCTACCTGGCGCGCCAACTGTCGGTGTTTCGTACCCCGGGGGGTATTACACCAACGAGTAAATTTCTATGCGTGCTCCCTAATCCGGATGGTGATGCAAGATGGACACAATCGTTTATCCTGGTTCAGGCAAAGAGTGCCCTACGTCCAGCAGAGGGGAGAGTTTTGTATTATCTTGCACCGGGGTGCTTGTACAGGGGTGGATACAAGCGAGTCCTGAGACTTAGCGTGCTTGGAAATGTGTTGTGAATGAAGGTGTCCGGAAAAGACCCCCTCTAGACTAGGCCCTGGCATCCTCTTTTATAGGCCAAGGGGAGGCTCAGGAATACAAAGTAGATAGGGCTGTCGTGGCGTGACGTCGAGCTACATGCACCGTGTCAAGTCGCCGAAAACCGTAGACGCTCTCTCCGGTCCGGGTTCGAGCCTCGTAGCGGCATGGCCGACGATGGCCTCGCCGGTCCTTCTCGATCGTGGTCGACGTAGTCGAGGTATGGCGCTGTCGTAGTTGAGCACGTGCGCCGGGAACCCCGCGGTATGGTCGACGAGGTGGGAAAGACAGAACACCTGTGCGTCCCTTGTTCGGGTTGCGTCGTCACCATTCCTCGAGCGGTTGGTAGCCGCCTCGAGGGGGCGTGATCCGAGCGACGGGACGGGACGACGTAGTTGGTGGCACAGAGTGTTGACGACGGCGTCGGGAGGGAATGCCGCTCGCGCCACGGTACTCGACGTGGTGCAATAGTGTTGCTCGGCATGCCTATATCCCGGTATGGGCAGCGGAATAGGAGAAGTGACCGGCGTTCTTCTCTCCATGCCGCGCACTGTAGCCATGGGGTTAGGTGGAGCAAGCATACTTCCCACTATTACACATACTGCAGCCATGTGCGTGTCTTGGGTAGGTAATGTTTGTGGGCGGACTCGAGCGGCTGCTCGCTCGAGCGTTCTCCGTCCCGCTCGAGCGGTCGCTCGCTCGAGCGGTTTACGCCATCGTCTCGAGCAGTCGTACGCTCGAGCGGTTTCCGTATTTCTCGAGCGGGTGAGCGGCCGTTGCTTGAGCCAGCAGGTCTCTGAGGCCTTGCGGGCCTGGTAGTGGGCCGGCCCGGTGTGAGGAGGATTGGGGTTTCTCTGGTTATTTCTCGGGAGATTTAAAGGTAAGACGGGTTGGGTCATTTTCCTCTAACGTACCTGATTTAGGACCCCCTAATCTAGGTACCCGACACACGTATCCTGAGAGCACTGCTCGACCTCGCTCTTTCACCTTAGTTCTGTAGTACACCCTACGATTGCAAACAAAAACATGGAATGTATTCATCGAGCAAGAGGTCAGAAGCAACCGAATCAAAATGCTGCGCAAACGCACGGCATTACCTCTGTCCTTCTTCAAGCCACATCTCAGTAACCAGAGTTTCCCCTGGATAGACATGGTGCAGGAACCGGCAGGAGATACCTTTCACGGCTGTCGGTTCCATGTTGCAGAATGACCTCATGATAGCCCGAACAGCAAATCCAAGCGTTGACAGTCCAGGCATTATTGGGTGTGTAAACCTTCAAGTTTTAAGTTCATATTAATCTGAAAGATGGATCAGATAGATGTACAAATACATTTGACTTAGACCAGAGCAGGAAATGCTAGGGATCGAGTTGAAGAGCACAGACAGTCGCAAATCTAGAGATCATCCAGAAATGGAGCAAAAACTTTAGCATATCTTGTATAGTCTTACCGACTACCAACTTAACAACATGAAATTGGCATTACTTCAGCATCAGAAAAATGTGTTAATTTGCTGGCGCTTCAGCCAAAGGAGGATCTGAGGATTCACAGCACATGAACAGCAGCTGTAGTTACTTTAGCAACAGCCAACACCGGGATTAGTTGATTAGCTGGCGCTGGCCCATTAAGTCAGATAAGCATATATATGAGGAAGCCAAGAACACTATTATAGTGCAAACTATACCCTTGATCCAAGGCAATGGATAGAGATTTATAAACAAGCTGGTTTTATGCAAAATAGTAAACTCTAGTAATATCTCTCTAAAAAAAGCAAAAACAAAACTCCAGTAATAATGCTTTTAGGAACTGAAGATGAGTTGTAACATACCCTGAAGCCTGTGCAAAGATAGGATCTGAATGCAAAGGATGAAAATAGCCAGATAAGCTGCAGAGTAGTGCCTGAACCAACAGAGAGAAACCTCAGAGATTTAAAATAGGATAACTTTGTAACACTTTGAGTAATATTTCCTAATCTAAAGCTGTGTGTCAAATTTGAGAAGAGAAAAATGCCGCTGCTAAATGTAATAACAGCCTTTGAAAGATATTTCGTTAAGGAAAAAAAGAATTTACAGTATTTGAGGTGCCTTCCACGTAGGACAGATAAGTTCAACAAAACAAATCAAACTACGAAGAGAGCTGTATTGCAACAAGTGTACAAATAATGGAAATATTGATAAGGAGCTCTCCTGCATGCTCGCTAGAAATAAGCAATTGCAAATACAACTTCAGAAAGAAATTTACATATGGAATGAAGTATCATGCCTGGGATTTCTGAGTGTGATCTTCATACACAGCAAAAGGTGTGGAATCTGGAAATGTAATATCGGAAACCTCATTAGAAGGATAAGTGGCATATGAGAATGGTTGTGAAGAGTTGGAGAAGCCACCAGCACCACGCAAGTAGATAGTACTCCTGTGCCAGATGTCGCATCAATGGGTCATTCACTCATTCCAGTCAAGCTGTATAGCTCAATTGTTCCAAAAAAGTACTAACCTATTCATACACAAAACTTCACCAGAACTTTCAAGACAGGTTAGTGTTTCAATTTCAAGAATAGCGGCCTTCCCTGCAAAAAGAGGGACATGTCATTTTAGATGAAGTATAACTTCCCTGCAAAAGAGCAACATGTACTTGTTCCTATGAATTCAACATTAAAAGGGAAATTCTCTTGATTTCATGATCGAGTTACAGATACAAGGAACTATGGTCCCAATAAAATATTTACTTCACATTTTTTACATTTTAGAACATTACTGTGGAGGGTCGGACAACCGTTTCGTCCGTGCACGGCGTGAGGGCTCGGCCACACCGGAGGGGTCGGCCGCCGAGCGAGCCGTCACGCCGCCGGATCGCCCGCGCCCGCGGATCCTCGATGAGTCCTGTGAAGACCCATGCTCTGAGTTCGCCGATGGTGTACCGCCCGGCCACCCGGCCTTCAGGCCGCGGGAGGCCGAGTGCTACATTCAGAGGGACGACGCCATCAACAGCGCCGAAGCATCGATGCAGCTCGCGCTAGTGGCGCAACCCACCGGCGACCCGGCGCACCACACAACCTCCGAAGTGCTCCTGGCGCTCGTGGCCGCCGCCGGCGTCGGAGCAGAGGATATCCGCGTCAAGAAGTTCTACCCAGAGCGCTTCTTGGTCATGTGTGCGTCCCCGGCAATCAAGGACCGCGTCCTCGCGACATCGCCGGCGCCGTTTGGGACCACCCCGCTCGTCCTACTGCCATGGTCGAGAGTGGCGCACGCAGACCTCGCCACGCTGTATTACAAGCTCACCATTGAGCTCGAGGGCGTGCCACCACACGTATGGCGAGAGGAGACCGTCGCCAAGATCCTAGCGCCGTACTGCTGGATTCAAGAGGTGGAAGCGGTCACCATGGTGGCTGATGATCTCTCTACATACAAGCTCACGGCGTGGACAGCCAACCCAAGCAGCCTGCCGAAGATCATCTGGCTCAGTGTCGCTGAGCCGCCGGCCGATGCCGCGCAGGGAGAAGGATTCCGTTTCGGGGGAATCACGCCATTCCTCAGCAAGAAAGATGTCCTGCGCTACAAGGTCATCGTCCACCTCCGATGTGTTCGTGACTTCGACCCACCAGTGAGCAGTGACGGCGACTCATCATCTGGGGGCGAGGGCGAAGGCAGCCGCAAGCGTCATCACACCAATGGGCGCCTAGGCGTGCGCCTGCACCCGTTCCCGTGCCGGCGAGGGGCACCGGACGGCGCGCCGCCGGCGAACAGTGCCATTGGAAGCCATGGGAGGCAACAAGCTGCAGCCGGCCAGGGACCACGACGCAGAGTACCGGCAACACAGCGGGTGGGGCCTGAAGCGACAGCAAGGGTGCCGGTGCACGACAGAATCGGCGCACATGGACCTCGCAGCAGAGTGCCAGCTACTGCGCGGGTGGGCCAGCATGCAGAGCGGAGGGTGCCGGTTCAGGAAAGGATCTTCTTTGGGCAACCAACCGAGCACCGCCATGGCAAAAGGACAGTAAAGCAGATGCAACCAGAGGTAAAGTTGCAGCGCCCGCGCCAAATTTGGAGGCCAAAGCAGACCAACCAGCAGGTACTGGACACGGGGGCGGCCACCAACGGCAAGAATTTGAAGACCGTCGCTTCGGTTCAAGCTGCAGAGGCAAGTGCAGACACAAAGTGCACCACGGCCAACGTCGCTCCAAATGCAGCAGAGCACCAGAGGACCGGCGACAAGGGAGATGGCAAAGCAGGGCAACAGGACAGCCTGGCGAAGGACACTGCGAGCGCCGGAGTGGGGAACCAGGAAAGTACCAACACTGCACAGCAGGAAGCTGGGGCACGGGAACAGCCTGCCCCGGACCATGAGAGCCAAGAAGTGCCCGTCCAAGCCATGACACGGCAGCCGGAAGATACCGAGACCGTCATGGCGCCAGCTCAGGAGCATGAGGCGGCCAACCAGGGCGCAGCCGCGATCCAGCCGATCCAGGACTTTGGCGCGAGCAAGGAGCACAGCCTGGACAAGGAGACAGGCAGTCCGGCCCACTCCGAGCGGGCCGTCGAGACAGGCAGTCCGGCCCAATTCGAGCGAGCCGCCGAGCCCAAGAGCCTGCAAGCCGTTGGGTTCATGACCACTTCAGCCGCGGCCCACCTGGACGAGGGAAGCAAGCATCAGAGCAGCCCAAGCAACCATCAGCGCAGCACAGCCCATATGACGCTGTTGCCGGACGAGGAACAGGAGACCCAGGGAATACTGGGCGCGCCGCCGTCTGGCGAATCATCGCCACAAGCCAAAGCCGGGGACCAGGAACACGGGAGCCCGCAACTCACCGATGGGGAGGAGGTGACCCAAGCTCAGTCACAATCACCGCCGTCGAAGGGGCTGTTGCTGGAGAGCACCGAGCACAGCAATCAGGAGTGCTTCACACCGGCCACGCAGCAGGCCACTGCATCACCACCAATCAGCACGCCGTCAGGGCAAAAGAGATTCAAGGTGTTCGCAAGGAGGGTAAAGAAGACCAAAACCTCACCCCTGTTAAAGAAGCCGTCGCCGCTGAAATCGCCATCACCAAGATGTCGTCCGCTGCGCAGCCGCCGGATCGCGGTGCAAAGCTTATCCAGGATTCCAACATCTAAGCGGGGCGAGTACCTGGTGCTTAAACGACTCGGCCATGCCTCTGCAATCAATGAGGGGACAGCGGCCGGGAAGTTCGATGCACTGTTCACTGATAACCCTGACGACGATGAGGCGCTGCGGGAGCTCTTCCCAGAAGGACGCAAAGGAGGACATCGCCGGGGGGCGCCGCAACGCGCCACGGGCCAGGTCTTGAACGACCGAGGCCGAACAAGTTGTAGTCCATGTTAATGGCCAATACAACCGTCATGTGCTGGAACGTCCGCGGGCTCAACGCCACGGCCCGTCGGGACAACGTTCGAACGCTAGTTGGCGATGCTCGTCCGCACATTGTATGTTTGGTAGAAACTAAACTCAGTCTTGTAGACCGCTGGCTAATTGCCTCCATGTTGGGAACAAGTTACAGAGACTTCGCGTACCTACCTGCTTCAAACACAAGAGGAGGTATTCTGATTGTGGCACGATTCCCAGAGGCCGAGTTGAGCGACAATGTCATAGGTTGCTACTCTTGCACCGTCAAGGTGCGCCCGGCCATGGGTGATCCATGGTGGCTGTCTGTGGTGTATGGTCCGCAAGAGGAATGGGAGAAAGCACTGTTTCTAGAGGAAATGGAGGCAATCAGAGACCACTGCCCAGGGCCTTGGGCAATAACTGGAGATTTCAATCTCATTCTGGATGAGGCTGACAAGAACAACTCACGCATTAACCGTCGCACAATGCGGGCGTTCAGGCAGACTGTGGCCACCTTACAATTGATTGATCTGCACCTCCATGGGCGAAGGTACACCTGGAGTAACGAGCGCGAGAACCCAACCCTGGTGCGTCTGGATCGCGTACTCGTCTCGGTGGATTGGGAGGACATGTTCCAGGCTTGCCACTTACAGGCACTATCATCAGATGCCTCCGATCACTGCCCATTGCTCCTACAAACGAACCTAGCAATCTGCCCACAGCCGAGATTCCACTTTCAGATTTACTGGCCGAAGTTCAAAGATTATCAGGAAGTGGTGCAACAAGCTTGGACCTGTGACGAGGTAATCCTGGACCCGATCGTGCGTCTAGATTACCTGTTCAAGAAACTGGCTCGAGAACTTCGGAGCTGGGCAGCAACGAGTATAGGGGACATCCGGGAACAGCTAATCATGGCCCGTGCCATAATCCTCAAGCTCGATCAGATCGGGGACGTGCGGCAGCTCACTGATTCACAGCGAGCGCTGCGCACGGACATGAAAATCAAGTGTTTGGGCCTGTCATCATTGGAGCGCACGATCGCCAGGCAGAAATCGCGCGTCAGGCACTTGACCGAGGGCGACGCCAACACCAAATTTTTCCATATGATGGCCAGGGGGCGACGACGGAGGAACACGATCACCAGATTAAGGGTAAATGGTGCGTACACCACTGACCAAGAAGAGATGGAACAGGCCATTTATGACCATTTCAAGGGAGTTTTCGGCGCCGAGGGACAATGCACTGGAGCAATTGACTTCCACGAGCTTGGAATTGAGGCGCATGACTTGGCGATGCTTGAACAGCCGGTCACGGAGGAAGAGGCCTGGAACGCCGTCAGGGAACTACCGCCAGACAGAGCGCCCGGACCGGATGGCTACACCGGGGCGTTCTACAAGCATTCCTGGGAGACAATCAAGTTGGATGTCATGGCAGCCATCAATGCCGCGCTATTTGGGGACTCTAGAGCCTTTGGCAGGCTAAATGGGGCGCTGATCGTGCTGTTACCCAAGACAGCAGACGCGTCCGAGCCGGCACACTTCCGCCCCATAACGATGATTCACAGTCTGGCAAAGCTCATCTCCAAAATTCTGGCTCTCAGGTTGGCAACCAAGATGAACTCTCTCATCTCCAAGGAGCAGAACGCATTCATCCGTGGGAGACTAATACATGACAACTTCAAATACATCCAAAGAGCAGCGGTATTGCTTAGGAGGAGGAAAAACCCCAAAATTCTGCTCAAGTTGGACGTGGCGAAAGCATTCGACACGGTCCACTGGCCGTTCCTACTGGACGTACTGCAGGCCATGGGTTTTGGTGACAGATGGAGGAGGTGGATCACCATGCTGCTGGTAACCGCTTCATCAAGCATCCTACTGAATGGAAAACCAGGCAGGCAGATCAGGCACCGCAGGGGGGTGCGCCAGGGGGATTCGCTATCTCCTCTTCTATTCATCTGTGCCATGGAAGTTCTCGGCCGATTGTTCAATGCCGCTCGGGAAGAAGGCGTGCTGCGAAGCCTTGCCGAGGAAAGAATCAAGTCACAGTGCAGCATGTACGCGGATGATGTCATCCTATTTGCCTATCCATCTGCAGAGGAGGCAATGGCGATCAGGGGCCTACTGACCATCTTCGAAGAGGTGTCTGGTCTCAAAACAAACCTGGCCAAATGCTCGATCACCAATATCTACGGAGCCGAGGAGGCAATGGATGAAATAAAGACGATCCTGGGATGTCAGGTGGTGCCGTTCCCCATCAGATACCTGGGTTTGCCCCTCAGCACAACGAAGTTGCCCAAGGCGGAGGTGCGCCGCACAATTGATGCTGTCGCGCGAAGATTACCTGCCTGCCAGGGGCCTCTCATGGCCAAGAGCGGGCGACTAATCTGGATTAAATCAGTTCTTGCAGCCATACCCGTATACTGCATGATGGCCGACGGGATGCCACAGTGGGCGCGCGCGGAAATCGACGCCGTGTGCCGGGGTTTCCTCTGGTGTGGCAAAGATGGAGATGTAAGGGGAAAGTGCATGGTGGCTTGGAAAACTTGCACCCGGCCGAAAGAATTGGGGGGCTTGGGCATCCCTGACTTCAAGCTGGTGGACTTGGCTTTCCAGGTCAAGTGGATGTGGCTGCAGAACACTGACGCCGGGCGGGCGTGGTCTGAACTGCCACTGAAGCAAACCGTCGAGGCACTAGACTTCTTCAGAGCATCGACGCGATCTATCGTCGGCAATGGGCAGAACACGTTGTTCTGGCTCGACAGTTGGATCGACGGTGTGTCCATCCGGACCCTCGCGCCGACACTGATGCAGTTCGTCCCGAGCAGGACCGCCAAATCACTGACAGTGGCGGAGGCATTGCCTGGCAGGCGATGGGTCAGGACTATCACAGGTGGTGTCACCACACCAGCAACGGCGGAGTATCTCAGAATATGGCATGCGATCAATGGAGTCACTCTCAACGATAGTCCAGACCGGATGGTGTGGCGATGGACATCGGATGGAAATTTCTCTGTCAGGTCAGCCTACCAGGCGCTGAACCTTGGCTCACACCCGATCCCGGGCTGTGTCCGCGTCTGGGAAACCTGGGCACCACTGCGGGTCAAGCTATTCCTATGGCTGGCAATCCGGCGAAGGCAGTGGACAGCGGACCGGCGACGTCGACATGGACTGGACACGCGCAGGACATGCTATCTGTGCGATCAACAGGATGAAACGATGGACCACATCGTCGTCAGTTGCTCCTATGCCCGTCAGATATGGGTTGAAGTGGCAGCAGCACTTGGGGTGCAGGTGCAAGGGCAGCCAGCGGGTGCCATAAACGATTGGTGGGTAACCTGGCGTCGCCTGTGGCCGGCAGAACATGCAAAAGGAGCGGACTCGTTGCTAGCGATCATCGCTTGGGAACTATGGAAGGAATGGAACGCAAGGTGCTTCCGGGGGGCAGCCACGCAAACCGGTGCTCTGAAGGTGATGATCAAGCAACAGGCCGAGTTGTGGATCTTGGCAGGCGCCAAGAACTTGGGGAGTCTTGTCGAGAGAATAGGCTAGAACGAGCTTGAGGAGCGGGAGAGTGCGTTCACGTTTATGTAAAACATCCCGCTTGTACCGAACTATCTCTTCTCTTAATGAAAATACGCGCAAGTCTTTTGCGTGATTGAGAAAAAAACACTGAAACAGCCAAAATTTCAAACTAGTAAGCTATAATAGGCCTATAATAACAGAATAAATCTTCAAAACGCTGGAAGGAGAAATCTTTTCATGGTCTGACACCATAGAGATCCTGCTCACATATCAAAACAATGTATCACATCACAAGTTTAGTTGAAAGACTCAGATTACATGGGTGAATTAGTGCTATTAATAACTATACTAGAATCTTCAACCTTGGCCACACATTTTACATGGAGACAGAACAAAAAAGAAACAAAAACCAAAATTGAGTGATCAAATATCACGACGAGAATACCTCGGTCATGCAAACCAGATATTTTAATTTTGTTAGCAACCTGGGGAAAAGAAAAGGGTCAATCACATTTTGGAGACACAAAATAGTAAATATTGTAAAATATGTCAATTTATGATAAAGAGGATGTACGTAAGACCCTATTTTTTAAAAGAAATTTACCATCTGCTATCTAGATCATACATCACATGTTAACCCATAGATCATGAAGAGTTACTCTTTCAATACTAACAATTTTGGTGTACAACTTACATTAGCTCGGAAAGGAATTGGTCTATATATCTCTGTATATTGCTGACCATGCAGTAAAAGTGCTGGGTCATAGCTGGAGAACAAAAACAAGCCAAAGTGTTCGAGTGTAAGAATATTGACAGTACCCTAGCAAGGATTGACTGAGTAGAGATAAAACAAATGAAGGTCAAATACTGTGTAACTTTAATGAAACCACAGTAACCCAACAACTAAGCTCGGTAATGTGAACAGTGTTCTTACTGAAGCCCAGGGAGATTCATGAAAAATCCATCGCCAGTTTTTGCATTAAGTACAGCAATAAAAGTAGGTAAAACCTGCACAACATGCGAGGGACAATCACTTCAAAGTTCAAACAAATAGCTGGCAGATATAGAAATGTCTATATACATAGACTACAATAAAATACATTAAAAATATTTTTCACTAGTGTGATACATAGGTCCAATGTAGCATGAGCATAACGAAAAGTAATTTATACCTGTTAGTGTTGATTTTGCGTGCAGTAAACTGTATGTAAAACTATCGTGTTGTATGCCTACAGAGATTTCTCTAACATGAAGATTGTTATGTGTTACTGACATTGAAGGTAAAGTAACTTGATCGACGATTGGGAGGCTTAATTTGTGATTGGAGAAAAGGAAGCGCTTTTATGGTGTGTACCATATAAAATGAAGAAAGTACCATATAAAATTCCAGGAGGCCTAATAGCCTCCAAGTTGACCTGATCCAGCTACAAGTATTCACGTTCCATGTTGAGTTAATTTTTGACAAACATTCAGCAACTAGGAACCCAAATTCAGTTTTCACCAGGTGCTGGGCACAACACAGGAATTATTCCTGCTGAATTAGGAGTTTAACACTCTTCTCAAACACTACGATAAAAAAAATCAAGCGGAGCCACCCACCCCCACCACACACACACCAACTGATCTCGAGCACCTTAATACTAGTAGAAGACTGCCCATCCCTGTGGTACACCAGCTGAAGCTCCCTCTCATCCGCTTCATCTGCGTTGCAAGCTCCCACCCCCAGCGCGTGCAGCGCTACATCCCTGCACCAACCAAGTGAAAAATGCATCAGCCATGCCGAGCAGTCGTTGGGACGTTCCATCGAGCAGATCGTGTGCGGCGGCGACCTCTCGTCGTAAGCGAACACGACCTGCAAAACATAGAGCCGCTCTCGTCAAGCCAGAAGAGCCCGGTGATCGAGGACGGAGAGCTAGCGAAAGCCACGTGACCTCGGGGAACTTGTGAGAGAGAACCATGGCAGGGTCAATGGCGCAGGCGACGGGGGCCGTCGCGGAGGCGTTGCGCGCCATGGTGCAGGACAATGCCCGGGCTGCAAGGGCAATGCCTGGGCTGCAAGGACAATGCCTCGGGGAACCTACGTACGTAGCTGCCAGCCCGCGCTGCTGAATGGAGCTAGCGACCTGCCTTAGTTAATTCGAGAAAATTGAGGTTGCAATGGGAGACCTCGTCAGCGAGACGCAATTAGATAGCGGCTTTCCAACGCGCCAAATTGAGGTTGCAGACAATACAGAATAGGGTACCACCTCCATGACGACCGCAGGCAAGTAGAATATTCAGAGTTAGGATAAAAAAAAGAGTACAATCTTCAGAGTCAGCCGCCGGCCGGTATCCTTTTTCTATTCTCGATTACACTTGCAATATTTTTTAATCTAGTCCCCTTCTACAAGTTATCTACGTATACATCTATGTATACACAGCTACTGTATGTTTTTTTTCTTTTCTTTGTGAGTGAGATCTTTTGTGCATTTCGCACCGTGTCACTTCGCCGGAGCTGGCGGCGGCAAGTCCAGGTGGAACGGGGACGGAGGCACGGTCTTCTGCTGCACGACAAGCACGGAGCCCATCTCCAGCGACACGTCCGAGGCCAGGATCTCCCCGACCGGGCCTACCTCGGCGCACTCCGCCCACCCTTCCAGCCCTACCACCAGCTCCGCCGGCTGCCGCCCGCCGCGCCCCGCCACCACCAGCGCGTACGCGCCGGCCATCCCGCGCAGTGCCTCCACCACGTCCATGGGCCCCGTCACCGCCTTCTCCGCGTACTCGGCGCGCTCCTTCGCCACGTACTCGCGCTGGAACTCCAACACGCACTCCTCGTCCGGGTCGTCGACGACCACGGACACCTCCCCGCCGATGTCGTCGGCGCTCGTCGTCGCGACACGGTCGTCGTCCGTGCTTTCGCGGAGCACGAAGCGGAGGACTGTGAGCCTGACGACGGTCTCGTTCTTGGCGAGGCGGCAGGCGAGGGCAACGGCCTCGCGGTCGTCCGGGCCGCCGAGGAAGACGGCGGCGACGTCGGTCGTCACCTTCTCGTCGCCCTGGTTGCTCATCCGTATCTTGGCCGGCAGCTGGAAGCTGGGGCCGCTTCTCCGGAACGGGCGGTCGGCGAGAATGGCCGTGGTGCACGGCGCGCCCTCTAGCACCTTGAGGTTGAGCTCGCGGCGGTCCTCGCGCCGGCAGACCATGGTGCCGTCGTAGTGCTGCTCCTTGTGGTAGGGAATCAGCAGAATGCCCGAGCGGACGTCCTCCGTCCAGTGTCGGATGGCCTTGGCGTTCACGTCGCTGCCGCGGTCACCGGCGTCGATCTGGCGGAACACGAGGCCGGTGGCGCAGGTGAACACGTCGACGGCCCAGTTCACCTGCGTCGTGGCGTCCTTGCGGCGGCTCATGTGCTTATGCTCGCTGTCCTGGACCCTCTGGTGGTACTGTCTCTGTCTGCGGCCGTCTTCCTGCTTGCGCGCGACGTCGTAGAAGTGGAGGACGTGGATGGTGGGCTGCGCGCGGGGCTTGCTCGCCAGCAGCTCCAGCAGGCTGAGCATGCCCGGCGCGCCGCGCGCGCCGTGCACGCAGGCGAGCATGCGCAGCTCCTGGTCCGTGGCCATGTGTTCCAGCGCCTGGTGGCCGCACTCGTACGCCTCTTTCTCCTTGCGGAACACCGTGGCGAACACCGGCCCGGCGATGATGGTGCTGATCATGCTGCCGACGACCATCGCCATCAGCGCCTGTTCCGCCCAGATCTGCACTTACGCGTGCGCAGCCACATCAGTCGTCTTGCACGGATCATGTCAGCAAGCAGAGAAATCAGAAATGCATTACCACCATACCCCTTCGGAACTGGCGAAGCTCATGTCGATCATGTTGACGTGGCCTTTCATGTTGAGCAGAACGCCCAAGCGCAGGGCGTCGGCGGTCGGCATCTTGAGGAACTTGGCGGCGCCCATGGTGCCGGCGCACTTGCCGATCAAGCCAAGCAGCGTCAGGAGGATCGCCGGCACCAGGATGGCGCCCGACATGGCGCTGAAGTTGAGCCGCATCCCCATGGCGCCGAAATAGAAGGGCAGCGCGAGGGCGTGGAGCGGGTACGAGAGCGTGTCGATGATGCTCCTGGCCACGGGGCCCTCCCGGGGGAACGCCAGCCCCAGCAGGAGGCTGACCGGCATCCCGTCGAAGCCCACGCGCTGCGGGAAGTTGCCGATGCACGACACGGCAAAGAACAGCACCACCAGCTCCCAGTTGCCGACGCGGTGCCGTCCCGCGTTGCGCCGGTTGATGAACGCCACCGCCGGCCGGAGCAGCGCCACGGCGAGGCCCACCTTGAGGAGCGCGAGGATGCCCAGCCCCAGCCGCTGCGGGGCGCTGTAGGACGGGGTCCTGCTGGACGCCAGCTTCATGCAGGAGAACACCCCTTCCCCGACGATGCAGATGATGTTGGTGGCGATCGCCGAGGCAACGACGAGCCTGCCGCTGGGCGTGGCCGCGAGCCCCATCTCGCTGGTCATCCGCGACACGTCGACGGACGCGGTGTCGGCGATGGACAGCATGAGCACCGCGGCCAGCAGCTCGGGCGACCTCACCGGGGTGTGCATCATGCTGCCGTACATGCCCCCCGAGACGAAGGCCGCCAAGAGCAGGCAGGTGGCGACGCTCGCGTACGTGAAGATGGTGGCCCGCCGTATGTCGTTCCACAGCGCCGCGACGTCCGCCTCCAGGCCGACGTAGAACATGTAGAAGATGCGCACCTCCGACACGTAGCGCCCGTAGGTGTCCTCCGCGTTCTCCACGTCGACGTGCACGATCACGTCGTGCAGGCCCAGGCTCCCCACGATGATCCCCGCCTGTGGAAACCGAACGAACGAACGAATTGAACGCGAATCAACAGCAGAATCTCCATGCATTCGGGTTCGCAATGCCGCGATGAATAACTCGATCAAATGCATTGTATGCGTGCGTGCATGACGCATACGTACGATGATCTGGGAGGTGGCGCTGGGCAGGTTCTGGCGGCGGAGGGCGATGTGTATGAACTTGCCGAGCGCGATGACGACGGCCGCCTGGAGGACGATGAGGAACAGCGTGTCCAGCGCCACGTTCTTGACCGAGCTGTCGGAGGCGCAATCGACGGATCGCGCCATGCCGCCGGACCGATCGCCGGGCGGTCGCACAGGCGTGCCGAATGCCGACGCCGGCTGCGAACGGGGCGGGGCGGGAAGGTTAAGCGGCCGTGCGCCGGCTGGCGAATGTGCGGACGGCACGGCGGGTTGGTCCCATGCGATGCGCCACGTTTGGGCGCCGGGAGCGCCCTTCTTTTCGTTCGTTGGCGTTGCCGCGTTGGGTCAGTTGTTGTTCGGGTTTGGACTTTGGACGTGGGCACATGGAGGTGGCCAGGGACAGACAGGCTGCTTGTGCGTTACAAGACCTCCGTGATCAGTTTGAGGCAATATCCCCGTTACTCTTGAGTCGACAATTTTATATATTTTAGAGAAAAATGTTATTGTTTTTTGCGAACACTTTGTTTCGATTTTCGAATCCAAGCGAAGTTTTCGTTGGTGTTTGTTGGTGACAGAGTAAGCTCCTCATGTTGTGTGAAGGGCCCTTGTCAATGTTTTTGTGAATCTTAGTGATCCATATATTCCGCACGCAAGTTACCGTGCGGTTTAGCCGCATTGCAACTCGGAGAGCCCGGAGGCCATACGAGACACGACACGAGCTCATCGAGCCGAGTCAGACACGACGCGAGCTCGTCGAGCCGAGTCCTTGGTGCATCCGTGCATGAATGCGCTTCGCTCCTCGGTAAGGAACCCTAGCCCCGATCCTCTCTTCCTCAAACCGATCGATTCGTTCTTCCGCGAACCGATTGATTCTCACGGCGCTGTTGATTCTTATCGTTCTGTGGCGGTGCGTAGTGGTTCGCGTGCCCGATCGGGTCGTGGCTGGGCGGTTGCTTGGCAGTTAGTCAACGGAATCGTTAAATTCGTTGGCGATAGGGGGTTTGTTGTTCGTAGTTTGACGTGGCTTCGTCTGATTGGGTCTAGTTCTGAGACGATCTGTCGTCGCGATTCGAGATCCGTTAGGGCCGACTGTTCCTCACAGTTCCTTCATCTGTCCACGAGAGTTATCTGGTATGTATATTTGTAGATCCGTGTTGTACTTTATTATATTGGTAGTGAGGCCTTGTTTAGTTCGCGTCAAAGTTCCAAGTTTTTACACTCTCTCTCCATCACATCAATTTTTACACTCTTGCATGGAGCATTAAATATAGGTAAAAAAATTAACTAATTACACAGTTTAGTTTGAAATCACGAGATGAATCTTTTGATCTTAGTTGGTTCACGATTGGACAATATTTGTCAAATAAGACAAAAGAGTTACTATTCATCATGTTGAAATTTTTTGCAATCTAAACAAGGCCTGAAGGTTTTGCTTTTTGTTCGGTTTGATTTAGTCGGTTTGTCGGAGGGTATGAGTGGGGGTTTTGTAGAACTCTCTACTTCTGTTCGATATAATTCATGGGGGTGGACGGGGGAGGAGTAGCATTAGTCTAAGTTAGTGAATTGTTGTTCTTAAATTCTTAGCGTGCTGCTCCGATTTAAGAAAAGCAGGCTGTACACATATCTGTTGGAGCACCCTTAGATCTACACAAGCAAGCACTGAGGAAAAGCAGTTCTTGTCTAGTTTGCTGGCTACATTCATGTTTGTGCCTTGTGAACTGCATTGCCTCCTTAAGTATTGCATCGCCTAGATGATTTTCTATTTAGGAAACCTTTGTTTTTGATGCCCTGTCATTCTATTTGAAGGTGGAAATACTTAACATTGTTTGTCTAGTAGTTGCTAATACTTAAAATTGTTCATCTAATAGTTGCTATTTTTTCACAACTGTAATGCTAATGATTCCTTAGTTGCGCAATAGAAACTTACTGTCTTGGGTGTTATGAGGGATGTTAAACATCTTATGTGCTAGTAGTAGATGAGCTTGAGTGATCTTTAAGATTGCCGTATACTTGAATGTTACAACATCCAAGCTGTCATAAGCTACATTATGACAGTATTTTGTCGGGCAATGCTAAGGGCAAGTTCTGTATTAGTTGCATCTTATCTAAACTATTACGGTTGCAACTAGCAAGATGATCTTCATCTTGCTCAATTTCTTGGCTGATGCATGAGCATTGATTTCCTTTGTTTATCTTTCTACTATTCCTTTCATTTGTGAGCCCAAAATTTCCAGCTAACTAAAAGTGGTTTCCTTATAGAATGGCAATGGCCTGTCATTGCAGAATAGTTTGAGATTGAGATGTCTACCAACAGGGAGCACACATTGTGTTTATGTCTCACATGTATTTGAAACCTTACTATTTTCAAGCCTTGAATGGTCACTCCAGTAAGGAACCATTGCTATCAAACTATGTCTCGCATCTGATTAGAGCATTTTCACCACTGGATTTTTTTTTGACATAAATCTGTGTTAATGTTGTCTTTATAATAGGCGTATGTTGCTTCTTCTTTTATTCCGAGTCTGGATTGTGTATAGTATGCTAGTTCCATTGAAGTAATTTCACTTGACCAAGCTTTATTGTTTAAATAGAAGTGATGTTCCGTATTTTGTTTGTGTGGCAAATTAAGTTGGATATTAATAGTGGTCCGAGTGGGTTGTGAGGAACTCAGTTTGTGTTAACCAAAACAAAAGAGGGTACAATTTTAATTTTTTAGTATGTTCTCTATCTCTTTGTTTTTAAGTGATTCCAAAACTTTTATTTTTTGTTGGTTTGTTTGGTTTTGTGGTCTTCAGATGCCTCCAATCTCAGTGACAGTTTCCAGCCTCAAGGAGGTTGACCAGGCGCTTCGAGATAATCAAATCAATAGCATCAATCAGGCTGGCACAGTTACATTTGTATTGCATGAACAGACCCCACTTGAAGCCGCATTTGCTCTGAGTGTGAAGACCAATCCCGGAAATCATGGATTCAAATGGGAGAACTATGAACTGATGAAGTGCAAAGTTAAAGCCAAGTCAGAACTCGAGGAGCAATTCGACACGATGCTTGATGGGTCCTTGGAGAGGGTTAATGCAGAACTGGAGAGGGTTGAGCTATGCGTTGTAACACTCAGAGTGCTAGCGCGTAGTACTGATCAAGATATTGATGATATGAGGCTAGGAACTCCTCTTGCGGAAAGAAACCAAGGACCACAACAATGTGTCTATCCAGCCCCTCCTGTAAGTGTTTATTGGGTGCATTTCATTGAGATCACAACTTATGACTAGATAGTTTTATATTGTACTATAGCTTTTTCTTTGTTCTACACATCAAGCATCATTTTGATTGTAGACTTTTAAAAATGTTGTACCTATTTGTTGATCTGATATTTTGATCATGTCTCTGGTTGAGGTTTATCAAAATTGGAACCTTTTCATTGTAGTTACATTTTAATGGTAATGGAACGTGTTTCTAACCTGATTATTGGTTTCGTATGGTTTGCTTAGTATTGCTTTTTTCTTCATTTGAGTTCCCTGAAGATCCTAGTTTTGAGCATGGGAATGCACAGAATACAAGGGTTCAGAACCGACCACCCTATGGTACACAAGCGGAGAGGAACGAGGCCGCTGTTCGTGACAGGCGTGCCCAGAGGGCCGTGTGGGCTGCCAAACTCCGGATCGAGGAGGCGAGACTGTCCCTCTTGAAGGACTTCAAGCTTCAAATGATGTCGAAGATGAGGGAGGAACTCGATCGCATCATGTTGGAAGGATCAGACTTGGGCGTTGGATATGCCAACTATCAACATCCTCGAATGGCGTAGGTAAGTCATGCTGATTGCTAAGTTCTTATTGGCTGTGTCTGTATTGCTTGCTCACACTTTGATTCTTTATGTAAACAGAGGGGTGGTGCTATCAGGCAAGAGCTCGCCAAGCTGAAGAAGGCGTCCACGGCTTAAGTCTATTTCGGTGGATGGCATGTTAGAGTTTTTGGTTCCCCGAGTTGGATCAACAATTCGATTGAGTGTTGTCAAAGCCAGAATTAGTAATATGTTTCCTGTGAACCCAATTCAAACTTTATCAAGCATGGGTGTGATCTGGATATTTTGCCGTCAATGTTATCTAATATCTAAGGTAGCTTTTGACAAATGTGCGATCCTTACTATTTCTGTTTTGTTTGTTGCCAGTGTTTTTAGGCAACCAGGATATTAGCATAATCTATTTTGCGATTCTGTCTAAGCTGGTATTTTTTTTCAATGTCTGCCTAACCTGGATATCAAGTGTATTCCTTGTTTCCTAAACCACAAAGAAAATCTCACCTTTGAAAATGTGCTCGTTTAGCCGATGTGAATACCTGTCAATGGTTGAGGATTTTGAAACAGTCTTATAAGGTTGCCAAATAGTTATGCGTTGCACCGCTGAACTCCCGTGGATTGGACAGGCGTTGGCGTGTTGGGCAGCCGGCTTTCCCTGAGAAAATTGTTATTATAGGACTCCAATCGTTGTGGCTTCTCCCAAATAGGACTCGTAACGTTTGCTTCTCCGAAATAGGACTCCAAATAATTAAACTAAGCTATAATAACATTTTGATCTTTTTAATCTCTTTTAGACTCTAAATACATGGATGTATTTCTAAAGTGACATTTTTACCCCCTCAATGTGTTTGTCGCTGCTGCCCGCCCTCCGCCCGTGGCCTTAGCTGGCTGGCTGGCCGCCTTGGCCTGCTGGCTTCCCGCCTTGGCTGGACTGGCAGCAGGTGCCACCGCCTTGGCTGGCTGGCCACCGTGGCTGGCCGCCTTGGCCATGGCCTCCAAGGACAACATCACGGTGAGCAATCGGGCAGCACATCGGTTGCCGCTGCCATGCCAACTTTTCATGTTCAAACAACATCAAGAAACGTACTGAACATATGCAATCAGTGCCCTCACATGTCAAGTTTAATTTCCAAAAACTAGACTACTGGATAGCACCAACATGCATGCAAATTCTCCATATGCAATCGTGTATCCATCAACAGAACAAGAAGCACAACATGCATGCTATATTTAGACCTGATAGTGACCATCGATGGCCACAAAAGCATGCAGCAATTATCCAGGCCACACGAGGACGAGCCCTCAGTGCCCTCGGCGTCCACGGCGACCGGCTGCCCTCCTCCTGGGCGTCCATGGCCTTCGGGCGGAGGATCTCCATCCATGACGGGCGGCGGCGGTGGGAGGGGTACGGGCGGAGAGTGGCAGGCAGCGGCGTGTGTTTGCGAGTCCGGGAGCAAACGATCCGTCGCGGCCGTACCTGATCGAGAGCGGCGGTGGAGATATGTGAATCCATCGATGAGATTACTAAGGGGCAATATGGGCAATATAGCAAAATACATGTATTTGGGAATTCCAAAAAATGGTTAAAATACACAAAATGTCATTACAGCTTATTACTAACGTTTGGTGTCCTATTTCGGAGAAACAAACGTTAGGAGTCATATTTGGGAGAAGCCATAACGATTGGAGTCATGGTCGCATTGTTTTCGAAGGGTCCAAGGATCTTTGGTGACGATTCCCAATGGAAGGAGTGGAGGGTTTGCTTGGGAAGTTGCGTCTGTCAGAGGTAGAGAAGGATGGAGTGAAGATCGGAGGGGGCGGTGGTCGTAGCTCACGGGCCACGGAACCGCAAGCAGTCGCGAAGGTTATGGCAGAGAGGCTGATTACTCCCGAAGTTGTGGAGAAGTCGCTAGGTAAGGTTTGGTGTCCGATCAGGGGGATAATGTGCAAAGATCTAGGGGAAAACCACTTCCTGATCACTTTTTTCCAACCAACGGGGAAGCGGAAGGCACTGGAAGATGGTCCTTGGATGATTTCGAAGGATCTAGTGGTGCTGATGGATTTTGATGAGTCAAAGACATTGGATGAGATGTCCTTTAATCATATTCCTATATGGGTCCGTGTGTCCAATCTTCCCCTAGGGATGATGGATGGAGAGACTGGAAAGATAATTGGTGATAAAATTGGCACATTCAGAGAAGCGGATGTCGATGAAAACGGCATGGCTGTTGGACGGGTGCTGAGGATTAAGGTGACACTGGATATTCGATCTCCTCTGATGAGGGGGATTATGGTGAAGGTGGGACAACCGGAGAAGGAAAAGTGGTGTTCTTTCTCGTATGAGTTTTTACCGGACTTTTGCTATACTTGTGGGCGTATTGGCCATGTTGACAAGCAGTGCGAGATCAAGTTGGATGATGGTGATTCTCAGCAATTCTCTCGAAATCTGCGCTACATCCCGGAGAAGAAAAGGGGAGAAAGCTTTGATGATCGTAAGTTTGGGGGCATGAGAATGGGAGGTTTTTGGAGTTCTGGTTCTGGAAGCAGGGGTTCTTTTGAAGCACGGGGAGGGAGATGGACGTCCTCAGGCTTAGGCAGTGATGCTCTCACCTGGCGCAAGGAAGGTGATGGGAAGGAGAAGGGTGAAGATGTGAAAAATTCGAGTGCTTTGAAGGTACCAGCTAAGATTGATGGGGGCAATGGATTGGCAAATAAGAATCTTGTCTTGGTGGAGTCAGAAAAGGTGAATGATGATGAGGCGCTGCATCGTTCGTCTAATGATCCAAAAGCTACTGGTCAGGGGGCAAGTGGGAAGAAAGGTGTGTATAGGCGCTCATCAAGGAGCAGATCAAAGAGTCAACATGGGGTTGTGCATGAGAAGATTTCGGGGAAGAGGAAACAGGAGCAGAAAATTGAGTATCAAAATAATGATGCGAAAAAATGAAAGCAATGGATGTGGAGATGGTGAATACAGAAACTGATAATGTTTTAGCGGGGCCGTCGGACCGGTCCTGCGATCCAAAATGAAGATCGTGGTTTGGAACTGCCGGGGTCTGGGAAACCGCCTGGACAGTTCGGGGTCTTCTGGATCTCCAGAAGGCCAAAAACGCAGACATCCTATTCTTGTCGGAGACAAAATTGGACAAGCGGAGGATGGAGCGTTTTAAATGGATGTTGGGGCTGGGAAACATGTTGGTGAGGAATTGCGTAGGTAAAGGAGGGGGGATTGCTATGTTGTGGATGAGGGGGATTGATGTGATTCTTCGAAATTTCTCAGACAATCACATTGATGTAGATGTGGTGGAGGTGGATGGATCCCGGTGGAGGTTTACTGGTGTTTATGGCTTTCCTGAAGCAAAGCACCGGACATGGACTCTACTGCGGGATCTGCGTTTACAAGATGAGTTGCAATTGCCTTGGCTTTGTGCGGGCGATTTTAATGAGATTCTGTTTCAACATGAGAAGCAAGGTGGGTGTGCGAGATCGCAAGCTAATATGGACCGATTCCAGGAGACTATTGATTTTTGTGAGTTGCAAGATCTAGGCTTTGAAGGAGACATTTTTACTTGGCGTAATAATCAGTCAACAATGGACGGTTATGTTAGAGAAAGATTGGATCGTGCTCTAGCCAACTCAGCTTGGAGAAATATGTTCCCTCTGGTCTTAGTTCTAAATGGAGATCCCAGGCATTCAGATCATCGTCCTGTGGTGATCTCAACGGAGAGCAGAGAAATTCCAAGAGCAAGTGGTGCAAAACCTTTCTTTTTTGAAGCTGGCTGGTTAGAGGAAGAACGTTGTGCTGAGGTTGTTAAGGAAGGTTGGGACCAGGGTGTTGTTGCTGGGTTAGGAAAGGTCTCTGACCTTGTTGAGAAAGTGGCAGGAAATCTGAGTGGATGGAATTCAAATGTTCTGGGTGGCTGGGAAAAACGAAGGAAAAAGTTAAAGAAGGAGTTGGAGTTGTGTAGACGGCGTGTTCTCTCAGAAGAAGGGGTGTCAAGAGAGGCGGTGCTGCGTTTTCAGTTAGATAAAGTGGAGGAGCAAATTGATATTTACTGGAGGCAGAGATCTCACAATCGGTGGTTAGAGAAGGGAGATAGGAATACAAAGTTTTTTCATGCAGCTTGTTCAGAGAGGAAAAGGAGAAATAGTATAGGCCCTTTGAAGGATGGAGTGGGGGGCTGGGTGGAGAGAGAAGTAGAGAAGCAGGAGTTTATAACTAATTATTTTCTGCAGCTCTTCTCATCAAATATTCAAGGCGAGATGCAATAGTTATTGCAAGCAGTGCAGCCACGAGTTTCAATGAATATGAATGCTACTCTCATGGCTGATTTTACAGAGGAGGAGGTGAAGGTGGCCTTGGATAGTATTGGTGATTTAAAAGCCCCAGGACCCGATGGAATGCCGGCAATTTTCTACAAAAAATTCTGGGACTTAGTGGGGAGGAAGGTCACGATGGAGGTTCTGGAATTTTTGAAAGGAGGACCAATGCCTGATGGTTGGAATGAAACAATTATTGCTCTAATCCCCAAGGTGCCAAAGCCAGATAAGGTGACTGATCTTCGGCCTATTAGCCTTTGCAATGTGCTCTATAAGTTGATATCTAAAGTGCTAGCTAATCGTCTAAAAAAGATCTTGCCGGTTAATGTTGGCCTGTCCAGAGTTGGAACTTTTAATTATTTAAAGGATAGAATCTGGAAGAAAATTCAAGGGTGGAAAGAAAAGATGTTATCTAAAGCTGGGAAGGAAGTGTTGATTAAGGCAGTAGCGCAAGCCATCCCAACATTTGCAATGGGGTGTTTCGATTTGACTAAAGGCTTGTGTGACAAGATTAGTTCCATGATTGCAAGATTTTGGTGGAGTCAGCAAGATAATGAGCAGAAAATGCATTGGATGAGTTGGGAGAAGTTGACACTGTCCAAGGATGAGGGGGGTCTAGGTTTCCGGGATATACATGCTTTCAATTTGGCTATGCTCGCTAAACAAGGGTGGCGACTAGTGATGCAGCCGGAATCTCTATGTGCACAGGTTTTGAGAGCTAAATATTTTCCGAACGGAGATGTTTTGAGTGCTACACCGAAGAGGAATATGTCCTACACTTGGCGTAGCATCTTGTCGGGCTTACAACTGTTGAAAAAAGGCTTGGTGTGGAGAGTTGGAGACGGTAATAATATTGACATTTGGACGGATAATTGGCTTCCTAGGGATGAATTGCGCTGCCCTTTTACTCCGAGAGGAGCAAATCTTATGACCAAAGTCGTGGAGCTTATTAACCCAAATACAGGAACCTGGGATGATGTGTTAGTTCGGGACACCTTCTGGGAAGAGGATGCTGATTGTATACTCTCTATTCCAGTGCATGAAGGGTTGGATGATATTGTTGCATGGCATTTCAATCCAAATGGTCAGTTTTTTGTGCGATCAGCTTATAAGCTGTTTATGGAGGAGGCAAGGAGAAATAGAGCTAGAATGGGAGCTGGTTCATCATCGACCTCGGGCACTAGGGGTGCTGATCCTATTTGGAAGCGCCTTTGGAAACTAAATTGTCCAAAGAAAATGATTCACTTCATGTGGCGGCTTGGACACAATACCTTGGCTTTACGTATCAACCTGAAACGTCGTGGGATGAAATTGGATACGGTGTGCTGCATGTGTGGCCGTTTTGATGAGGATGGTGCCCATCTGTTCTTTAAATGCAAGGATGTATGACAGGTGTGGGCACAGTTGCAGTTGGAACAGATGAGAGAAACTCTGGCTGCAATTTTGTTAGCAAGAGATCTTGTGGAGGTGATTCTGAATATGCAAAGTAAAGTGCAGCGCCAAGTGATCACACTGCTATATATTTGGTGGTCTGAGCGCTGTGGAGTTCGGGAGGGCGAGAAGAGACGTGAGAATATACAGTTAGCAGCCTTGATAAACTCATATGCTGATGAATGGTCTTCATTAGAGCGTGGTACGGTGAATTTGCAGTCACCACTGAAACAATTGCGGAAGCCACCTGTAGGGGACTGGATTAAATTAAACTGTGATGGCTCATATAGGAAGGAGGACAGATCCGGAGGGTGGGACTTTGTAATCAGAGGTGATGATGGAGGTGTGATCAGCTCGGGTTACGGAGTTCTGATGAACGTGGGTGAAGCCTTTCATGCAGAAATTTGTGCCTGTCTACATGCCGTGCAGAGAGCTGTTGATTTGGGAATTCAAAATGTGATTTTGGCAACTGATGCCTCGATGGTGGTACAGGCTGTTATTTCTTCGGAACTTGATCGTTCTTCGGCAAGTTGTCTCATTTGGGAACTTAAAAACCTGTTGGCTACCAACTTCGCGGCTTATGTTGGCATTCACGATCCTCGTAATTGTAATTTGGTAGCACATAGCTTAGCTGCCCTTGGGGCTAGTTTGAAGGTCCCTAGTTTGAATCAGGGTGCTGATCCAGTCTTGGACAGTATTCCATTTTGTATCCGGTCAATTCTAGCCAAAGATTTGGCATTGGTTTATGAGTAATGGAGATATCTTCCATGGTCAAAAAAAAAAAAAAAAAAAAAAAATTCTGGCTTTCCCTCGAGCGCCTAGCTAGCTGACGGCGCAAGTTTGCCGAGCCACTGAGGCCGCCGCTCCGACCAACCCATCACCTGGATTTTGGTTTGAACCACCGGCGGCCACCGCGACACCGCGGTTCGTCCGCTGAACCCAGTAGTCCCCTCCCCTCGTTTCATCTGACCAACGAGCGCCCGGGAGCTAGGTTCCGGATGGGCTTGCGTGGACTCGGAGGTCACCGGTCACCGTGGCGACGGCGGATTCTGTGGCTCGATAGTCCCCGTTCTTGGCCTTCGTGGTAAGTTAATCCTAGATGCGCCCGTCCAAGGTACGCGTTCGTCGCCTTTATCTTCAGTTTTTCGTCCCCGTGCCTGGGTTCTGCTCCTTGAGTCCTTGACCCAATGATGGTTACAGGCACATTTCGTAGCTAGTTCTTGCTCTTCGATTCCAGTGGGTCGAATCATTCGTCTTTTTTCATGCTGTCTCCATCGACAAGTGGCGAGGCCATGCGCTTTTTCTTCGCATTCGTCAGCAAGAGGGCTTCGGCCGTTAATGCGATTATGACTGGTCGAATTGAATCTGTTGGCTGCTCCATTTCCTCAGAATAATCCAGCCAATGCCTTGTCACAGTCCTATCCTTCTGATTTTCAGCGGAGTATTCTGTCACATTCTGACAGTCCTGTCTTTTTCTATTCCAGCTTCTGAATTTCAGCGGAGTATCCTGTCACGATCCTTTCTTTCTTTATTCCAGCGAAATATTCTGTTACAGTCTTATCTTCTAATGATAACCGGCTCCCTGTTGCTTGGTTATAGTTTCATCAGTCATCAATTTCACACCGAGCATGACCTTTGCAAGAACTGCGGTAAGGTGTTTTGCTGGTACCACACTACCACTCCTGTCCCCTTGCTGAGTCAGAGATATTTATCTCCATCTAAGGAAACATGATTTAAGTTGTTGGCTCAAATGCCCAATATTGCTACTAGTATTTGTCAAACCAGTATGCCAATGCAGGGACATTTAGTGGTACATGTATCACAGAGAGGTAAGTAGGATACTGGTGGGTGATTTGGGCGGAACAAAATGGCATGGTAGAACCGCAGAAGGTTGTCTTGGAAAGAAAAATTAGTAATTTTGGACTAATCTGTTGTCTACATAAATGTATCCTATACTCAACTTGTTGCAAGAACTTTCTGGACATTGGATATGCCCCCATCCCAAGCGAATGGATACCTTAGTATGTAATTACCGACATGAATTAATTAGATGTCAATTAAATGGGCTGCTTGTCGGCAATTTCCCATTAGGAGTTTAGGACTGATTTTTTTTTCTCCTGTAACTTTTTAAACATGTGAAATTGAAATTTGATGTTAGGTCAACAAGAGAATCTGGTAAAATCAGTTCAACTCCTGCTAAATTGGCTGGCTGTCTGGCTGCTAACTTGAATTTAATTTTTAGTTTACTTATGTGATTCTTTGTACTGTATTTGTTCTTGATTTTTGTCCTTCTGTATGTTGGTGCACACAACATGCAGGCTTAAGTTGGTAATACTGAGTTAATAGCTTTTGACTCAACATGTTTTTTTTCTCTTGGCATTGTTGGGCAATAGCCTTGTTTGACTTTGTGTGGCATGCCTTTCTGACCTGTAGTAGAATTGTAGGTCTTTAATCTGGGTGTGAACGTTTTTTTAATTAGGCTTGCCATTGAGAGAGAAATGTGACCATTTTTTTTTACCATTTTCTTTTGTTTCTGCACCTGCCATCCTTTTGACAGATTTCAGCAAATGCCCCTGTATGGACTTAACATGTAAGAACTGCCAGTATAACCTTATATCAATATATCATACATTAGTTCACATGCATAATGTGATATATGAAATATCTCTACAATAATTTTCTCTTTTATTTTTGTACATCTTCTTTACGAGCTTACTTATTACTTCTATACTTATGGAAGGCACTGTATATCGAGTCCATACATTTGGTATTATTGACTGTGGTTGTCAATGGTGTATGTGCACTCGTATGCATGGATATGTTTGTATTACTGTTACTGGGTATTATAATGAGAAGTGCTGAGCTGTCAGTTATGATTACTTGAGTAGAGGGCAGTGATCCCATCGCTCATGTTATTTCTGTATGGAGCATGAAGTTGTCATACCAGTCTTTTCATTGTAGCACTTTCAGTACCCCAACCCCAATTCCCCTGCCCCGTGGAAGCTGATATTCTTGATCCCTATCAGATAAGGATGAGAAAATTGTGCCTGCTGTCGCAATCATGGTTGCTTCCTGGATGAAAAAGGTTCCGCCTCTGAAAGCTACAATTTACAGCTGTCATGCAAGGTGCATTCTCAATTTTCATGCCGAACATTTTGAACAGAATGGTTGTAGAAAAACTGTTATCCTATACATTATGCTGTTGTTTTTGCTTTTTTTTTTGCCAGTCGTTTAGGATAAGGTCTTTACTGCTTATTATCACACAACTTACTTGAGTATGTTTGGTGCAATATCTCCCATTTTAGTCGGGTAAAGTGGAAGCTAACTTATGACGGTATCAATGGCATTCTTTTTACATACGAGGACGAGGTAAAGTGAAAGCTAACTGTTTTTAAGTTCGCTGCAGAAAATTAAGAGGGGAAATCTCAGTATAGTTTTTTCCCCTTCAGAACCTTCAAAAGTTTTGCTAGAACACTGAGATCTATAATTGTGGAGCAAATTCAGCAACCTCATTGTATCATTACAGAACCAACTGCAAGATTCTAATTCTATCCTTGTTTACTGGGGTATATACAGCTATCTACATATGGATGCATACAACACTTCTCATTAGCTAAAATATAGATAGTGACTGGTTAAGATCCTTAGAACCCATGGCCATGCTACTCATGCAGCTGCATGGCATTACAACAGAGCTAAGGACCGCCCTTTCCACTTCTTCTGAGGGCTTTCTCCTAAGCAAGCACATCACGTACTGCATCACTTCGGCCTCACAAGGCACTGTGATCCTGTCTTCACTTGTGAACCCAAACTCGTCCTCGGACATGCGCAGGAGCTCCACAAAAACTTTTGTATTGAGATACGCCAAAGGGACTTCAAATCGCTTACCTTCAGCTGTGTAGACGACACAGTGACCCTTGTTTGCTATGGCTGATGTGCAGTATAGGTTGCCATCTTTGATTATTGGGATCATTGTTAGCCTCCTTCTCCCAAGGGCTGCCATATGTTGCCACTTCTTTGCCAGTTGAACTAGCCTCTTCGAATTTATCATGGTGTAATTCTATGAGATGAACTTTTGGTGCACTGTGCTAGTCAGTTTTTTGATGACTTTGTGAAGATGATATGCACTAGTTTCATGTACTTATAGGATAGCAAGGGAGCACTAGAGCCATAGTAAGCTGTCTGATGGGTAGGCATCTGTATGACTATTTGGCAAGAGACAAAGCGATGAATTTTATCTTGCTAGACGTTGCTGTCTTGCTGTGTATGATTGAGTTTGATGCTCATTTTGCTTTTAGCCCATTGGTACTCTTTGGATCCACTCTATTAGTCTTCTCTGCTCAGTCTATTTACATTTGCGTCAGCCTCATCCTTCCATTATGGTACACAGTTTCCTGCTGCTTGGTTCTACACTTGTAACTGGTTTGATTGGCACTCAAACTGAAGACCTTTTATTTTTTTTATCAAGAACTAATTGACATTTCCTACATGAACAGGTGATTTTTGTTTGAATACTTTTGTAGTTTGTTTCCTAAGATTAGTTGAAAACTAAGTTTAAGTTATAATAATAAATAAATATCCAAGCTAAAAAGTCCAAGATTTATGCCTCCCCATTCCCTTTCTATATCTACCACTTCAACTGATATAAGAGCACTCTTCATTATTTATTTCAGGTAAACCCAACATATTGATGTGAAGACTTGGGAAGGTAAGTTTTCTGTTTGTTTGGCTCACTTTTCGTTGGCCTAACAACTAACATCGCGAGTCCTACATGAATCTGATGTCCTTTTTTAGGACACTCATTTGATTCTGGTGGAATAATAGCTTTCTCAGTCACTATCTTATCTTCGGTTCATTGTTCTTCAATACTGTGGTCTACAGTCCATAGAGTCGTCCTGCCTTTTTCCTTGCTGGACCAGCACCTATGCAAGTGCCAGCATGTGGCCAATTTTATGTTCAGTTTTTCTGCAACCATTGTTCTATGTTTTTTTTAACATCCATTGTTTTATGGATTCAGTCAAACTCTGTGGCGATCGAGACCTTTGGAGCAGTGACCGGCCTCAAACATCGACAAAGCTCTGCCCATCCGATCAGGCATGAAGATCTAGACTTGCAGCACATACTTGTACCTTTCCAGGGAGCCTGCACTGCAGAGATAATGCCTCTATCTTGGGCTTCAGCTGCCCACCCATGCCCTTCAAAAAGTTCATGTGCAACCATTTATCTAAAAAAATTAACCATGGACTCCAAGGTTGGAAGGAAGACTTCTAAACCGAGTGGGACATCACACTCTCGTCACATCGGTCCACCATTTGACAGTCTTCCCACTCGCCGTTTGGGCAAGAAAGCAAATTGACAAGATTTTTTGCTTCTTAACTGGCCAATTATCTGCATGACTGCATGCCCAAGAATATAGGTGACCTTGGCATGATAGACCTTGATAAATTTAGCAGAGCCTTCCGGATGATTTAGGCTTTGGCAAGAATGGATGGCAGAAGAAAAACTCTGGGCCAGATTTGAGCCCGCCTGTAATGAATTGGACCGTTTCCTGTTTAACAACTCCACCACGGCCTCCATCGGTAATGGAAAAAAAGGGGCGTACCCAGGGCAGAGAGCTCCTGCTCCATCGGCAATGGAAACAAAGCTAAATTTAACAGCTGACTGGAAGATGAGGCCCTGAGGAACCTTGCACCTCACTTATTCCAACTTCCCAGAGCCAGAAGGAAGAATACAATGGTACATCAAGAGTTAGAAAATGACTCATGGATCAGGGCCTTGAGAGGAAAGATCACTACAACAATGCAAATTGAAGAAATCATCTCCTCTAGATTTGTATGCAAATCATACATATTCAACCAGAAGTGGATGATAAAATCACTTGAAAATGGACCACCTGATTTTAATGTGGCCTTCATTAGGTATGTTTCTTAGATTGAACTTTCGACTCCGACCAGAAAGCATGGCGACATTCTGCCAACACAACTGATAGTAAAACTCTGAATATCGCAGCAAGTTGCCAACTGGAAATGGCACGTTGTGGTTCAGCTCGAGCATGGAGTGGTAGTAACCATTCAGGTCTGGATTAAAAAATTTATGCTGAAGAATTTTATTGTACCCAAATTAAGCTCTTGTGCGCTCAGTGAACAAGAACACTGGTGCTAACTTGCTAAGTCGCTACATTCCTTGATCGTTTACAGGATCAGAAGGATCTAATAACACCCCTCTTTGTCCTACTATCTACAGGGATGGACTACTACTTATACAGCTGCAATGCAACTAACAACAAGCTGCCACATATGGCGCCACGTGGTGTGCAGAGTGGCAAGATGTTGCCATGGTGCTCAGGAATGCCTTCTCCAGCTCCGCAGAGGTGCCCCTCCTCAGCAAGCACAAGGCGTACTCCATGACCATGGCATCACAGGGCAGTGTGATCCTGCCATCACCGCCCGTGAAGCCGAACTCCTCCTTGGACATCTGCAGGAGTTCGGCGAAGACTGTTGTCCCGAGGCACACCAAGGGCACCTCAAACCTTGCCCCGTCAGTCGTGTACACTGCACAGTGGCCCTTGCTCGCCACGGAAGTGCAGCACTTGTCGACTTCCTTTGCTGCCATCCGCCAGGTGAGACGCTTCCTCCCAAGCGCTGCCATCCTCTGCCACTTATTGGCCAGCTGAGCGATCCTCTTGGTGTTGATCATGGTTACTTTGTTCTTTCTTGGCTGGAAACTTGAGAAGTGGAGAGCTCTGAATTGAGATTGTGATGGTGTTCTGAGGCCGCTTGAGCTTAATATATACTTATATAGTCTACTCGAACTCAGAGAGGAATGATTGGGCAAGGGACAAGGCCATGAGGACGGTGAGTGTGATGTTGCAAGATGCGTCTGCGAGTACGATTTGGACGAGACTCTGACCGGGGCCGAGTGTTTGGTGCTGAATGCTCGTGGTGTGCTTTCGGTGCTTGGACTGCACATAATCCGTGGTGGCACACCATGCCGAGCGGTGTCGCTGGGAAATGGCACGATGACCCCATGTTTGTTGGGGCCAACGTGGAGCATGAGGGCCAGGTTTGTTCAGCTACTGCTGCTGTGCCATCAGATCACAGCAGATCAGCTTTGGTTTGAAGTTTCAACAAAACGAAGACAGGGAAGCATGGACTGTATGCATGCTTTTGTCAGGCGACAATGGCATGCTCCCGAAGAATGCAAATAAAACTGGAGCTAGCTGTAGTTGCCTAGTTGCAATCTTGTAGGTCCATGCATGGAACTGCAAGAAGCAGCTGCGAAATGGAGTTCACATGATGTGCTATTGATCCAGCAGACCACAACTTATCTAAGATGGTGTGATGTTGTCGAGCAAGTTGTTTGGACGGCTGAGCAGTCTTAATCTGGCCATTCAGAAACAATGAGCTGTGAGCACAAAAGCTTCCAGATGTCTTATACATATTATCTCATTGCACAACTGACAAATTGGACCCAATTTACATGTGGTCCCCATGGCCCATGAGGCATTGCAGTATGGCATCACGTTATATTGTGACATACTTATATGTAACAACCCAGACACTACTGCATTTCTACAATTGGCTCCGACAAGTGCCAACAGATGATGGCGATGGCCCCAGTGAAATCTAATATGAATTCAGAAACACACACAGCTTCCCCTTGCAGCACTGCATGTTCTGGGCTCGTGGCCTTGTCTCTTGCCAGCCGGAGGAGATAGCTGCACTTGAACTGCGTGCTCTTCTCCCCCCCTCTTCACATATAAATCCAACACCTTCGCACCAACATTCCACCAGTCCATCAGCAACCTAAGCATTACATCTAGCAGCACAATACCCTCTAATACAGAGGTTCTCTGAACATTCGATTCAGCCGAGAAAAGAAGGAGAAGCAACCATGATCAGTGCCAAGAGGCTTGTTCAGATGGCAAAGAGGTGGCAGAGAATGGCTGCCTTGGCAAGGAAGCGGCTTTCCTCGACACCGGCGAAAGAAACCGAAGCATCTTGCGGAACGTCGTCGACGTCAGTTGCCAGCAAGGGCCACTGCGTCGTGTACTCGGCCGATGGAAGGCGGTTCGAGGTGCCGCTGGCGTACCTCGGCACGGCGGTCCTCGGCGAGCTCCTGTGCATGTCTCAGGAGGAGTTCGGGTTCGCGAGCGACGGTGGCAGGATCACGCTGCCTTGTGATGCCGCGGTGATGGAGTACGCCATGTGTTTGGTTAGAAGAGATGCTTCTGAGGAGGTTGTGAGGGCGCTCTTGAGCTCCATGGTCCGGCCTTGCCACACTGTCAGCGGCGTGGCACCATCGATGGAGCTCAAGCAGCAGCTAGCCGTATGTGTATAGTTCAATAGCTTATTTTATTAGCTCAGGAATCTCCTAGGTTCCTGATGTATGTACAGTGCAGTTCTTATCAGCCGAATGTAAATGTAAAGTTGTTACTAGATAGAATCAATGGAAATTGAGCACAAGGAATATCCTCAGAAGAAAGCACATGGATTTGGATTCATATAATTGTGAAATATGTTCTATATCGGTAGAGGAAACAGTACATCATCTGTTCTGGCACTGTCCTTTTGCACATCAGTGCTGGGGTTTACTGAATCTGAACATAATTCAATCTGGGAACACCTTTGAAAATGTAAGGGCTATCAAGGATCAAATACAAACTCAGTTCTATATGGTAGCTATAATCTTTATGTGTTGGACAATTTGGAGGCCCAGTAATGAACTGATCATCAACAATAACCAAGTGGGAATCTAGGAATGCAGGTCATATTTTTCCAAGAGATAAAGGTTGTATCCGTAAGGGTGAAGGCAGGTTTATCTTCAGCTTATGATCAATGGATCCAGAACCTGTATTTGATTTCAAAGTAAGTTTGCCCCTCAGATGTTACCAGCTCAATAGTCTTCGCAAATCAGTGTGGCAAGAACAGTGACGCTGAAGCCTCCGGTACTGGCTTCAAAGCTGTTCGTTTGATCTCGTCAGTCTCTGAACCCGTCTCGTTTGATCTCGTCAGTCTCTGAACCCGTCTCGATGCATGGAGAAAGAACGAGAACAGGGCCATGGACTGAAAGTTGGAGTTCGGGTTCAGATGAACCGATCGATTGTCGCGAATCGATCCTGGTAGTGGCAGTGACAGAGAGAAGTTTATGGAGAGTTGTGATGTTATCACGATCCAACCCAGGGCTTACATTGACCGTCGAGAAATACAGAGCGGTTTTGATCTATCCTGTGGACCCGCGTGTCAGCCTCCGTTAGCCAAACGGTGGGTCATCACCAGCTGCGCCGCCGGCGCGGAAGCGGGCGCCTCCTAGTAATGGCAGTCGCCCACCGCCGTTGAGCGCGACCCCTCCGCTATCTGTCCGGTTACCGGTGGCAGTGGCCATGGGTGCGTGTGCGCCGTTGCCCTCGCCCGCGCGTGTGCTGGTCCCGGCCAGGATTCCAAATCAACGAGCTCAAGCAGGTAGAGAACCATCCGGATTTGCTACTCTATTCCAAATTTCCAATCGATTTGCGCGTGTATGAACTACTTAGTATTTAAGTAGCTCTAGGTTAATGCACTAGCGCCTTCACTGGTTCATAGGAGTTGGCTGGACGGGGCCTGCCTCATTTTTTTTTGGTGAATCACCTCTTACTGCATCTCATTTGGCCGCCCATTTCTTTTCATCTTCCTGCAGCTGCTTGTGGGTCGTTGACCTGTTGTGAGCCATGCTTGTTTCAATGCCCTTCTCTGCTGCGTCGGAAGGTAACATTATCCTACCGTCCCTTGTGAAACCCAAGCTCCATTTCTTGATAGAAGTGGAACTGCTCAACTCTGACAAGAAACCGGCCTATACATTCTGCTAACGAAACTGATAGCAAAAGCTCTGAATAATGTGCAGCAAGTTACCTACTGGAAACAAAAGAGGCACGATGGCACATTGTGGTTCAGCTGGAGCATGGAGTGGCAGTAACCTTTCAGGTTTGGATTCAGAAATTTGTGCTGAAGAATTTTATTGGCCCCAAATTAAGCTCTTATGTGCTCAGTGAACAAGAACTTGCTATGTCGCTATCTTCCTTGATCATTTGTAGGATCAAAAGGATCTGAATAACTCCTCTCTTTGCCCTACTATGTACAGAGATGATGGAACTATGTTTCAAAAAAAAAAAACGATGATGGAACTACTACTTATACAACTGCAGCTAACAGCAAGCAGCCACATACGGCGCCATGTGGTTTGCAGAGTGGCACGGCATTGCCATGGTGCTCAGGAATGCCTTCTCCAGCTCCGCAGAGGCGCCCCTGCTCAGCAAGCACAGGGCATACTCCATGGCCATGGCATCACAGGGCAGTGTGATCCTGCCGTCGCCGCCTGTGAAGCCGAACTCTTCCTCGGACATCTGCAAGAGCTCGGCGAAGACTGTCGTCCCAAGGCACGCCAATGGCACCCCAAACCGTGCCCCGTCAGTCGTGTACACTGCACAGTGGCCCTTGCTCGCCACAGAAGTGCAGCACTTGTTGACTTCCTTTGCTGCCGTCTGCCAGGTGAGGCGCTTCCTCCCAAGAGCTGCCATCCTCTGCCACTTCTTGGCCAGCTGAGCGATCCTCTTGGTGCTGATCATGGTCACTTCTTTCTTTCTTGGCTGGGAACTGGAGAACTGGAGAGCTCCGAGTTGAGATTGTGATGGTTTTCTGAGGCCACTTGACCTGAATATATAGCACACTCCAACTCAGAATGATTGGGCAAGGGACAAGGCCATGAGGACGGTGATTGTGATGTTGCAAGACGCGTCTGCGAGTACGATTTGGATGAGACTCTGACGGGGGTCGAGTGTTTGGTGCTGAATGCTCGTGGTGTGCTTGCTTTCGGTGCTTGGACTGCACAGAATGCGTGCTGGCGTGCCATGCCGAGTGGTTTCTCTGGGAAGTGGGCACGAGGACCCCATGTTTGTTGGGTCCAACGTGGAGCATGAGGGCCAGGTTTGTTCAGCTACTGCTGCTGTGCCGTCAGATCATCAGCAGATCAGCTTGGGTTTAAAGTTTCAACAAAACGAAGACAGGGAAGCATGGACTGAATGCTTTTGTCAGACGGCAATGTCATGCTTGAAGAATGCAAATAAAACTGGAGCTAGCTGTAGTTGCCTAGTTTCGATCTTAAGGTCCATGAAGGGAATTGCAAGAAGCAGCTTCGAAATGGAGTTCACATGATGTGCTATTGATAGCTGCACTTGAACTATGTGCTCTTTTTTTAGAGTTTGAGGGCGGAACGCCCCTGCCATTGCATTGCAAAAACAAAATTTGTTCAGCGTTTACAGCACCGGGTGGAAACCTTACCACCAATCACACAGAAACCTCCAACACGCTTTTTTTTTTTGACCAAAGTCAGCAAGGGAAACCCCAGCCTATATTTTTGATTTTTTTTTATATAATGCAGACCTGTTTAAATTCGCTCCCACCGGGAGTCGAACCCGGATCTGCTGGGTGCTACTCATGTGCTCTAACCACTAGGCTAGAGGCCCTTTCGCAACCTCCAACACGCTTAATATGGCTCCCTCCAAAAACACACACCACTAACCCTGCTATCCTATTACAGCACCTCATAACCTCTCATATCGAACCACTTCTGTCCGATGTCAACATCTTCACCATCATAGCTCTTCGACAGCTTGACCTCGACTTCCCCAGGTATCACAGCAGCTGGTTCGAAGCCTTTCTGGTACACGAGGATGTCCCACTGAACTATGTGCTCTTCTTCCCCCCTCACATATAAATCCACCACCTTCCCACTAACATTCCACCAGTCCATCAGCAAACTAAGCATTACATCTAGCAGCACAATACCCTCTCATACAGATTACAGAGGTTCTGTGAACATTCTATTCAGCCAAGAAAAGAAGGAGAAGCAATCAAGCAACCATGATCAGTGTCAGGAGACTTGTTCATATGGCAAAGAAGTGGCAGAGAATGGCTGCCTTGGCGAGGAAGCGGCTTCCCTTGACTCCAGCGAATGAAATTGAAGCATCCTGTGGAACGTCGACGGCAGTAGTGGCCAGCAAGGGCCACTGTGTCGTGTTCTCAACCGATGGAAGGCGGTTCGAGTTGCCGCTGGCGTACCTCGGCACAGCGGTCCTCGGCGAGCTCCTGCACGTCTCAGGAAGAGTTCGGGTTCGCGAGCGACGGTGGCAGGATCACGCTGCCCTGTGACGCTGCGGTGATGGAGTACGCGTTGTGTTTGGTTAGAAGGGACGCTTCTGAGGAGGTTGTGAGGGCGCTCTTGAGCTCCATGGTCCGGCCTTGCCACACTGTCAGCGGCGTGGCGTCATCCATGCTGCTCAAGGAGCAGCTAGGCGTTTGTGTATAGTTCAATAGCTCATTTTATTAGCTCCTGTCTCAATGTCTCTTGATGTATGTAGTATGTACAGTACATTTCTGTTCGACCAGATGTAAGGTTGTTACTTGTTGGAATCAAATGAAATGCTAATTACCAGCTCAATAATCTTAGCAAATCAGTACCGTCCCTTGTGATTTGTGAACCAAAGCTCCTCCTGGGATATCCTGACTCCAGAGTAGCCCACTAAAGACAATTGTGCCAAAGTATCCCAGTGGGACCTCAAAAGTCAAAACTCCGCCCATTGGCTGTATGCACGGTGAAGTGGCCCTTGTCTGCAATTCATGAAGTGGTGCAACTTGTATTGTCGTCTCTGGTGTCTGTCTTAATCCTTTTCATTTCCTCGCCAAGTGGGCAAGCCTCCTGTCCTGGTTCTTCTTGTTTCTGAGGTACGGTGCTTAGAAATTATTTGTTTATGACTTTGTGATTGCAGTGATGGTATCTTACTTGCTTGCTCCTGCATATGTAGGTGAAGAAATGGTCCATGGCTGAGACTAATTGGCAGGTGACATGACTGTGAGCTTGGTACATGCATTGGTGACTGCAAAGTATGCATCAAGATTCAGATGCCAAGTGGGCAAGCCTCCTGGTTCTTCTTGTTTCTGAGGTACGGTGCTTAGAAATTATTTGTTTATGACTTTGTGATTGCAGTGATGGTATCTTACTTGCTTGCTCCTGCATATGTAGGTGAAGAAATGGTCCATGGCTGAGACTAATTGGCAGGTGACATGACTGTGAGCTTGGTACATGCATTGGTGACTGCAAAGTAGGCATCAAGATTCAGATTTTATTATTCTGGACCATTTCTGGTGCAAGGTAAAAGCAAAGATAGCTGACTAATGGTTGGGCAATCAGATATGTACTACTGACTACTGTAGCACTGCTGAAATTGGCTGAGATGTAATTCTAGCATACTGGACCTAGATTTATTGGACGTCTTCCATATGTTCCAGTGCCCTGTATCAGGTGGTTTGGAGATTATCTGGTTGAGCTTGTGAAATAATCATTTCTGAATGATTTTGAACCATATCCTTTTCTCTCTCTGAAAAATCTGAAACACTGATTAGGTCAGTATCAATGCCTGTCAACGGGGACAAGGCTGGATTGATCGAAGGTTCAAGAGTATGCAGGGTTCACTTCACTGTTTATAGGTAAACTGTTGTAGTAGCATGCGAAGTGCTGGGTGACTTGTGCTCTGATGCTGCTGATCATGCAACTCAGTAGACAGTTCCATATCTGAGTTTGCACCAATGCCTGCACGATTTCAAGCATGGCATGTGACAGATGTTCACGTCTTTCTATTAATATAATGAAGCTGTTAGGCGCTAGGGCGTGAGAGCTTAGATTGCGAAGCTCGTATCGGTGGCTAATGGGAGGGCGAGGCTTGAATCCTCGTTTGCGAGCAGGAGGCGTCGTGGCTGGCGCGTTTGCAGCGAAGGCAGAGAGGCGACAACAGGATGACGAGGAACAGGAGCACCGCTAGGTGCCCTAGGGAGATATAAATCTCAATCCTGGGCTAAGCCCTTTGCATTAACTGATTGGGACTCTTATAGTCCTTACATGACACGATAACTGACTTGCTAACAAACTCTCGATCCTAACAAACTCAATCTCCTGAATATCTTCTAAGAATAAGACTCTAACTTGACTAATCTCCTGATAACTCGAACTGAACCGAAACTGGGCAACATGCCCTTGGCAACATGCCCGACTCCTGACCCTAAGATGACTCGGTCTTCACGTTTAGCCACTGGTCTGGTGCTTCCTCCTCTGGTATACCTTGCCGTACATAACATCTCTCCCTCCGTCGACGAACAGCTCGTCCTCGAGCTGGAACGAGGGGAAACGAGCACGGAAGTCTTCGAGTTCCTCCCACGTAGCTTCAGTCTCTGGAAGGCTTGTCCACTGAATGAGAACATGCCAGACACCACGACGGAGCTGAGCACGGAGCGCGCGCGCCGGCTCCAACAGAAGGCGACCATGGCGGAGCGGTGGCAGGGACGGTGGTGAAGCTGGTGGAGACTCTCCTCGGAAAGGCTTGAGCAATCCCACATGGAACACATCGTGGATCCGCGCACCCGCTGGCAACTCGAGGCGATATGCAACAGCACCGATCCGTTCCAGAACACGGAAGGGTCCAGCAAAACGTGGGCGTAGCTTGCCCCGTGGTCCTGTCACCAAGGACTAAGCAGGGCGATGCAGCAGACGGAGCCATGCCCAATCGCCCACCGCAAACTCCAGAGCACGGTGATGCGCATCATAATGCTTCTTCGCATATGCTTGGGCCTGCAGCAGGCGCTCCCGGACATCTGCCAGGAACTCATCGCGGTCTTGGAGCAGCACATCGACGGCCTCCGTCTGTGATGACCCGGCGGTATAGGGAAGCAGCGCCGGCGGTGGTCGGCCATACACCACCTGAAAGGGAGTCGTGCGCAATGTTGACACTTCTAACACCACTCACGCTAAGTTGTCATCCCTAGCATGGCGCCAGAAGTGTTGGTATAGAAACTGCTCCTCTAGTCAAGAAAAATATGGGATCCACAAGCGAACAGATAATACACCATCATAGCATTTTACCGGGAAGTATTCCAGGTATCGTAATTTATATTTAGCTCAAGGGAAAGAATTAAGGACTTAAACAATGAGATGAACTTGCTAAACACGACTACTTATGAGTGATTGATTGCACTGTCACATACTTTGGCAGAGGGGTAAACCATGATAAATAAGGGAATATAAAGTAATAAGCTCGGGGTATAAATCACACGAGAGATTAGATATAGACTACTCACAAAAGGTAGGTTGACATCGATTAGCACAAGAAATAGAAATCCTATGTAGGTTCTAATCTACTAAGTCATTCATCTACTCCAACTCTACACTATCACATATAGCACAAAAGACTCTTCATCTATGTATAAGGATCATTGCTATAACAAGCCAAGACATAGCGGGACTTACTACGCAACTTTGGTTCCGCTAGACCTACCAACGGGGATGGAATACAAAGGACTCAACGGAACCTGTCACTTCCGCGATCTACCACACGACCCGGCCAATAGGGTGCATTTGCAGTAAACGGCATCTAAGCACCATGCTTACATGAAATCTACCACCTAACCCTCCCGCGAAGAGAGCTAAGCGCTTTGCAAACATATACATAAACTTATTATCAATCATAACCATATCAAATGTAGAACTAGAATAAACTAGGAACATAATAAATAGAAACATAATGATATTAGAATAAAGTCACAAGAATAGATACAAGATAATACCAAATTCTTGATGATGAAGATCCGGAATTCCGAGCACAGGTGCCCGATTCTTCCTCTATCTAGTCTAAACCTATGTAGAACTTGAAGAACTAGAGTAGCTATTCTAATTCTCTGGTGGAGAGATCTCTCTAAACCCCGGCTTTGCCGATGGCTACCTCGAATAATGAATTCTTGAATGAATTAGGGTTTCACCAGGGGAGGGGCCCTGAATATATAGCCCCCTTGAAGGAACCACAGCCATCGGATTAAACCGACCTAAATGGACGATAATTATTGCTCCTCAAGGTCGGTGGAGGCAGGATCCGTGAGACTCCACCTCATTGGCTGAGGTGGGGAGTCGGCCGCCCCTCCCCTAGAGTCGGCCGCCCCTCCCCTGGAGTCGGCCGCCCCTGGCCAATGCCAGGTGGGGTCTAGCTTCCAGGGTTTGCCTTCCCGAGTCTTCTAGATTGTTCTTTTTTACCCGTTCGGTCTTTCTCTCTATGTAATCCTGACATGTGGGCCTTCTTGGATGTTTTCCTGATAATCCCCTACGAAAACACATATTCACCAAAACTTGTGGAATCTGTCAGTTTAAACCCTAAGTCTATGGTGATGAACAGATTATGCCCCTCTTTCTCTCTCTGGTTGACATATAAAATTGATCGTTAACAACCGTCAACAAACTCCCCCAAGCTTACCCTTTGCTCGTCCCTGAGCAAATCGCTACAGAAGATGGATCAGGAGTTGCTACAATGCTTTCACACTATACAAGTACACATGCTCTAAACAAGAATTCATCCCCAGACTAGAGTGAACTATCATAACTTCCAAACTTACTCATGTTTCTTTCAACCATGGGGCTTTTACCTGCACTTGGGTCTTGAGTAGTTGAAAGACAGAACAATTAAGTCAAGCACTGTTGTCTCATGCTCTGTTGTTCCACCTCTGTTCTGGAGTTTTTACAGGATTTTCAATAAAACTCAGAGTTCCTTAATACGACCCTTTCAAGTCTCTCAATATGTGGTATTTGTGGTTCAAGGCATTTATAGATGAGCCTTCACTCTCTCTCTCTCTCTCACCCTACTCTAATAAAAGCTTATGTGGAGCTTATAGGTGTGGAGAACTAATGCATTGGCCTCATCGAACCATGGATCCGAAGGAACTCAACATACAACCAATCGGTGTGTGCATGTGTGGTTTTATATGTGGATGATGTAATAGAGAGAAATATTTGTGGGAGGAGAAGGGGTGCATAATAAGAACTATCAATGCTCCTTTATTTGGAAGAAACTTGGCACTTCTTCAACACTTGAACTTCTTGGAACTTGAACTTGGAAACTTGAACTTTGAAAACTTGAACTTTGAAAACTTGACAAAGACTGGGCTCATAAATCTTTTTTTTTTTAATTCTTGCAGCCCCAAAAGGAATGAAATACTTCTTGAATGGAACACTTCTTCATATGACAACTTTACATCGGGAAAAATGATACTTGGAGCATTGATCTTGGATAAATGTCTAGCAAAATGAACAGGGGGATATTTTTGGTGTGTTCACTCTCAGTGTAAGAGTAGAACAATTTCAATGAATGACGATAGGCTTTATGTGGTGCGTACTTCCAGGGTAGAAGTAGCAGGGGTGAATATGAGTGTGTGAAACCAAAATTTAGCTGTATGATGAGTTCATAAGGATACAACACAGCCGACAGCACAAGCCCTAAACAAATGAGGAGGCTTCCTATTCTAATAATCAAGTTTTGGCTGTGGTAGGAATTTTAGCTCTCTGTCATATAAGGAACTCATCATGAAACATTTATAATTTTCACAAACAAATCTCCAGAATTTAGTGGCACTTTGGAACACAATAAACAGCAGCTCAGACTATCATCATATCATGCCCGTCAACTACCTAGACTTAGTTTAAGCATATGCTCCCACAGGTTTAAGGTGTAGAGTAAATCCAGTTGTCAAATAGTATGTCCAAATCTGGGGAGAACTAAAATTTAAAGCTAGGTACTTGCAAAGAATTAGGCAGAGCAACTATTCATCATTTCCATCATGCAGTTCTCAAGTCTACACAATTTTATTTATAGCAAACTGAATCGAAAGCAAATTTACACACTCTTTTTATTTGGTTTTCATCTTAAGGCAAACTTGGAATGTAAACAAACACACTTTAAAGAAAGCAAACTAAGTAAATTCTTGAAACAGCAAGCAAATTTTTATTGGGTTTTTCTAGATTTTTTTTAGATGCATAAAACAAACTGAAAACAAACAAACTGAAATAAAAGAAAAGAAACACTTATCTTGATAATGGGGGTCCTCCCCCAAGCTAGTCTTGCGGCGGCGGTGGTGGGTAGTGGATGTGCATCAGGTCCACCAAGCTATGCGGCATGGAGGCGGCTTCTCCTGGTTCTCTTGAATGGTGCCCAAGTGTTTGGGTGGTGTTCTGGTTCCACTGGTGCTGGTCATTCCACCTCTGATCATGGCGATTCAGAGTGGCGGTGGTGTTGTGCTGGAAGGCTACTTGTTCATCATAGTGCTGCTGGGTGAAAATGAATCCGGTGGCATCGGAGTGGCGACGTGGCTCAAAGTCATGGTGGGGTTCTTCTTCTTCATCGGTTGTACCAAAGGGGTCACAAGAGTATCTTGGTGGCTGTGAGGGTCCTAGTTCTGATGGTCCTGGCTCTGATGTTCCTGGGGTGGTGTATGGTGGGTAGAAACCGTAGAATGGTTGATGTGGTTGGCTTTGTGGTGGGTACACCCATGAGTTTAGTGAGTGGTGATGGGGTACATTCCACTCATTGAAACTGGCATGTGCTGGTTCCTCTGGGGCGGTTTCAGCACCACGCCAAACGGGTTCACGATTCCCTGTCACCCTCTCCGAGCGTACTCTTCGGGGTGCTCTCTCATTCACTGGTTCTGCCTGCAACTCAACATGATATTCTTGCACATGATACAAAGCCAGCTCCGGGTTAGGTAACCGGATCGAGGCATTACCATATTTTGCATACAGGACTCCATTCACCTTGTTCAGCAAGTGGCCTTGGGCAAAAGTGTAATAGTCATAAAATTCTCTATGAAGTTCAATGTACTCAAAAGTGGCTCCCTCTAGCAATTTCAAGCTTGTGGCAATGCGAGTGATGAGCGAACAGATGCCTACTCTTCCTACTTTGTAAGTGGGGACAGTCATCCAGTGGTTTACCAAGAGGTGGACAGGAGACACTTTCTTTTTCTTAACAGCTGCATACATCAGCTGCAAGTCGGCTATTCTGATCTTACTTTCATCATCTCGGGGAAAAAAGGTTGCTCCTATCCAGCGATGCAAAAACCTAAGCGTAGGATGCTCTATGGCTGCAGTGCGGTGTGCTAAGTGATAAGGTCCTCTAGCAATGCTACTCCAGAACCTATGCGTGTCAAAATCACCTAGTGCTGCATTCAAGTCTATGATGGCATCTTGAGGGAAACCTGGGAGGTCACTAAGGTTTCTCCAAGAGACAGACTATTCCAGAGCAAACATTCTAAAATAGACCCCGTTTTCTGTGTGTCGGAGGGTGCTAAGGAATTCTATGGTCCCTTTCTCAGTGAGATTTGCAAATGAAGTCCAACCAACTAGTGGGAAAATTGTGTCGAATTCATGAGCCATACATCGTCTCAGAAAGCGAAGTGTCGGATCGATGGCGGCGTGTGGGTGAAGTGCTTGTTCTTGAGTTTCTTGTATATTTTCTTCTCTTGGGCGGTCCTCGGGACGAGGTCGGATGTTCTCATGAGAACTCTTCGAGATGATGATGGTGCTTTGCAGTGCCGCTTGTAGGTGCTGCTTGTAGGTGCCTGCGCGAGGTGCTGCTGTAGGTACTGCTGGCGGTGGGTCGACACTCATGTCGGAACCAGCCACCGAGTTCTGGCGAGATGCACTCCTTGTCCTGATGTTCCTGATGGATCCAGAGATCTCCCTGAAGAGGCCCTTCATCCTGCAAGTTGCTCAAACAAAAACAAACACTAGTGGAGAGAAGGATTAGCACAAGGTTAGTGGTTAGCCGTCCAGAGTCAGTGGTCCAGGGGTTAGTCGTTCTTCATAACAATGTTTCTAAACTTCAGGTCTTGATTTCGGCAGAACCTCCCCTCAATTTTTAATTGGCTTTACTCTAATTGGACAACATCTCCACTAATTTTTATGATGGTTTACTCAGCACTATCCCTTCCCTTCACTTGCTACTAAACTCTTGCTCACTCTCTAATTTTTCTACTCACTTTTTCTCTCTCTCTACTCTCCTTCTCTTCTCTCTAGCTCTCTCCAGGAAACTCGAAGTCGAGAGCAGGTGGTTTGGCTAAAATTCTGGAGTGTGGGTGGTGCAAGGAAGCCATGGGAGGAGGCCCATTTATAGGAGGCGAGGTGAGGGGGCGGGCGCCTCAATGGTGGGGGCGGCCGCCCACCCAGGGTGGCCATCCTGGCTGCCCCTTCACATGCCATTGCGTGATCTTTTGTCCATCCAGAAATTTTTGTCGGTTGGGTGGAATTGGAGGTGGAAAAGAGAGGATAGTGGAGGTGAGTGGAAGTGGATGAAATAATGTGATGGGATATATGTGAGGTGTAGTCTATGACATGTGGGACCCATGGTGAGGGACCCACCATGCACTAAATGCCATGATAAAAAAATAGACAATGCAGAAATTTAAATGAAGGTAAACTAATTTAAATGCATGAAATGATAGATTTTTGTGCCACCACGATAAAATATTTTTAACGGGTTGTCACACACCGTAAAATTATTCATATGGGGCATAGAACTTTTTTATGATGCAATGCTAGAAATAAATATGTATAAGAAAATTATAAGTGATGTAATTTAAAATGCGGATAAATACCGAGTTACCTTCCGGCGAGGATTCGGATTTTTAAAGTCCTCCGAATTGGACCTTCCAAAATATTTATTCCGCTGATGTTCCCAGAGATGAATCCTCTGTCTCTGGTGGTTGTACTGTCTGATCTTCTTCTACCATCCTTGCGGATTTGTTGAGCTCTTGTTTTGACTTGAATGCGAATTGCTCTTCTTGTCCATTTATGGTGAACTTGATTTCTCCTTTCCCGACATCGATGTGTGCATTGGCGGTGCTCAAGAAGGGTCTTCCGAGGATGAGTGACACCTTTGAGTCTGGATGCATATCCAGTACTACAAAGTCCACTGGAACGAAGAACTCTCTTATCTTGACTGGAATGTTTTCAGCAATGCCCAACGGATAACGAACTGATTGGTCGGCTAATTGGAGACACATTGATGTTGGCTCAAGTGCAGTGTGGTTGAGCTTGTAGTAGACTGCTGCGGGCATCACACTGACACTTGCTCCAAGATCACAGAGTGCATTATTGAAATATTGATCTCCAATTGTGCAGTCGATAGTGGGACATCCTGGATCTTTCTTCTTTTCTGGTAGTTGGTTGAGGATGGCCGCACTACATTCTTCGGTTAGCTTGATCACCTCATTGGATGGCAAAGTGGTCTCTTCTTGTTAAGAATATCTCTTATGTACTTGGCATAAGTGGGGACTGTATGGCATCCAGCAGAGGTATATTGACATATAACTTTTGAATTACCTCCACGAACTTACCAAACTGCTCATCTGTCTGTTGTGGTCCTCTCTTCCTCCGAGGGAACGGTAAGTAGTTTGTATCACGAAAATTTTGTCTCATTTCCTGATCTTGTACTGGCTCTCGTACTGGCTCTTGTGGTAATACTTCTGTCTCAGGTTGGAAGTTCTCTTCTTCTGCCACTGGTGGTAGCATGGATGGTCTTCTTGCTCCTTTTGGATAGGGAGGATCTTTGGTGGAACTCCCTCTTCTTGTAGTAATAGATCTTACCTGCTCAGGGTTAGTGGCAACAGGCAATGCAACGGCCAGCTGTGCTATCTTTGCTTCTATCTTTTTATTGAACTCTAGTTGATCATTAATGGCAGAGGAGAAACTATCCATTTTAGTACTTAAATTTTCCAAGGTTTTGTTATTAGCAGCAAGCCTATCCTCCATAGATGAATTGATCTTTGACTATTGTAAAACCAACTCTCTCAACGTAGGTTGCTTTGCAAAATTACCTGACTGTGTACCTTGGTTAATTGGTGGTTGCACCCAATGTGGAACCTTTCTTAAGAGGGGACTTGAATTCTGTTTATATGTTGCTTCAATTGCCCTTTGATCTTCCTTGTACTTGGCTCTCTGGTCAAGCCAGTGGAGTAAGGTATCCATCTTAATTGATAATGCATTTACTTCTTCAATTGCTTCTTCACTCTGATGGCAATCTTGAATGTTGTCTTGGGACCAGCTTTGATTATCTGCTATCTTCTCCATGAGTCTCTTAGCTCTCCCAAGAGTGAGTGATAAAAATGATCCTTCAGCAGTTGCATCTAGGTGCTCACGCGTCTTCGGAGTTAATCTATGATAGAAACCTTGCATGAGTAACCATTCTTCCATTCCATGATGGGGACAATCTTGGATGTATCCTTGCAAACGCTCCCATGCTTCTGACATGGTCTCCGTCTTCTGACACTTCTAACACCACTCACGCTAAGTTGTCATCCCTAGCATGGCGCCAGAAGTGTTGGTATAGAAACTGCTCCTCTAGTCAAGAAAAATATGGGATCCGCAAGCGAACAGATAATACACCATCGTAGCATTTTACCGGGAAGTATTCCAGGTTAAAGATGGCAACGGGGAATTCCCCGTCGGAGGTTGGCGCCCCATCCCCGTCCCCGCGGGGACAAAATCCAACCATCCCCGTCCCCGTGAACATCACCGGGGAGAGTTCTTCCCCCATCCCCGTCCCCGAGCGGGGAATTTGTCCCCGCGGGGTTCCCCGTCCCCGCTTCACCGCGACACAGAGATGAGGGCAAAATCCAATCCATGACATGAAAAATTCGAAAGATACTTTCTGTGAAAATATTTCTCTCACATGTCCATTGCCAATAAACATTGCTAATTGATGTCTCACAAAACACAAATAAATACAAGGCATAAATGCATGAAACAACAAAATCCACGAATATCCATTGCTAAGCATCTTGCTTCTGTCTTCTGCAACTCAATGACAAGACCTGGCGCTAGTTGCAGCCTGCAAGACGCACCAGGTGACTGTAGCGGTGGCACCAGGTGATCTGAAGCATACAACTTGACTTCTCGAGAGAGCGTACAGCCGCACGACGCTGCGTGCTCGCGGCAGGAGCACGATTGCAGGAGGATGTGCGACTGCGCGAGGAATGAGTAAGGAAGAGAGTGTAGGACTGTAGAAGGGCAGCGACGCAGTTTGTAACTCAGCTAGGCAAGCGGCGGCGGCGTGACCTGGGGAGGGAGCAGATCGGTTGGACGTTAGGGTTCGCTGCTTTTATATGCAGCGTTTATGCGTGGGCTATGAATTATCATGGGCCATGATGGGCCGAGCGGACGATGTTGAGCGCAGAGCGCTGTGCGAAGCCGAAGCGGGGATTGGGGATACGGGGACGGGGGATGCTCTATCGTACCCGACTCCGTGAGACCCGACGGGGCAGACTTACTCCCCGTTTAGTTCCCCGTGGGGACAAATTTGCTACCATCCCCGACCTCCAACCGGGGAATTCCCCGCGGGGATTCGGGGATCGGGTCCCCGTTGCCATCTTTATTCCAGGTATCGTAATTTATATTTAGCTCAAGGGAAAGAATTAAGGACTTAAACAATAAGATGAACTTGCTAAACACGACTACTTATGAGTGATTGATTGCACTGTCACATACTTTGGCAGAGGGGTAAACCATGATAAATAAGGGAAAATAAAGTAATAAGCTCAGGGTATAAATCACACAGAGATTAGATATAGACTACTCACAAAAGGTAGGTTGACATCTGATTAGCACAAGAAATAGAAATCCTATGTAGGTTCTAATCTACTAAGTCATTCATCTACTCCAACTCTACACTATCACATATAGCATAAAAGACTCTTCATCTATGTATAAGGATCATTGCTATAACAAGCCAAGACATAGCGGGACTTACTACGCAACTTTGGTTCGCTAGACCTACCAACGGGGATGGAATACAAAGGACTCAACGGAACCTGTCACTTCCGCGATCTACCACACGACCCGGCCAATAGGGTGCATTTGCAGGTAAACGGCATCTAAGCACCATGCTTACATGAAATCTACCACCTAACCCTCCCGCGAAGAGAGCTAAGCGCTTTGCAAACATATACATAAACTTATTATCAATCATAATCATATCAAATGTAGAACTAGAATAAACTAGGAACATAATAAATAGAAACATAATGATATTAGAATAAAGTCACAAGAATAGATACAAGATAATACCAAATTCTTGATGATTAAGATCCGGAATTCCGAGCACAGCGCCCGATTCTTCCTCTATCTAGTCTAAACCTATGTAGAACTTGAAGAACTAGAGTAGCTATTCTAATTCTCGGTGGAGAGATCTCTCTAAACCCCGGCTTTGCGATGGCTACCTCGAATAATGAATTCTTGAATGAATTAGGGTTTCACCCGAGGGGGAGGGGCCCCGAATATATAGCCCCCTTGAAGGAACCACAGCCATCGGATCAAACCGACCTAAATGGACGATAATTATTGCTCCTCAAGGTCGGTGGAGGCAGGATCCGCGAGACTCCACCTCATTGGCTGAGGTGGGGAGTCGGCCGCCCCTCCCCTGGAGTCGGCCGCCCCTGGCCAATGCCAGGTGGGGTCCAGCTTCCAGGGTTTGCCTTCCCGAGTCTTCCAGATTGTTCTTTTTTACCCGTTCGGTCTTTCTCTATATGTAATCCTGACATGTGGGCCTTCTTGGATGTTTTCCTGATAATCCCCTGCGAAAACACATATTCACCAAAACTTGTGGAATCTGTCAGTTTAAACCCTAAGTCTATGGTGATGAACAGATTATGCCCCTCTTTCTCTCTCTGGTTGACATATAAAATTGATCGTTAACAACCGTCAACACGCAATGACGAATGGAAGGCCGTATTATAACAGTACTCGGCCCATGGCAACCAATCAAGCCAAGCACGGGGGCGATCTCCGGTTAAGCAACGCAGATACATGGCAATCATCTTGTTCACGGCCTCGGATTGGCCGTCAGTTTGCGGGTGGAATGCCGTACTCATCTTCAACTTCACTCCAGCAAGGCTGAACAGATCCTTCCAGACATGACCCGTGAACACCGGGTCACGATCGCTGACTATCGAAGTGGGGATGCCGTGGAGACGAACAATGGCGTCGAAGAAGGCACAGGCCACCGAGAGAGCTGTGTAAGGGTGACTCAAGGCGATGAAGTGCGCATACTTTGAGAAACGATCCACCACGGTCAGGATGACGCTCTTTCTGTGGACCTTGGGCAGCCCTTCCACGAAATCTAAGGAGATGTCCTCCCACACCCGGCTGGGGACCTCAAGAGGTTGGAGCAGGCCAGCCGGATGGAGAGCTTCTGTCTTGTTGCGCTGGCAAATGACACACGAGTGCATGAACTCGGTGACAAGCTGGCGATCATGGTCGATGAAGAAGTCAGCGCGGAGTCGCTGCAGTGTGGGCTGGATGCCCTCATGGCCGGCTGAGTGCGCCAACTCGAGCGCCGGCTGGAGCGTCGCAGACGAGGCAGGCACGTAGACGCGCTGACCGTGAAGGATCAGGCCATCCACGACACGCCATGGGTCGCCCCGGTCAGCGACTATGGACTCCCGTAGGGCCTGAAGTTGCGCATCCTCGTTCATCTCGCGGCGCAGGTTGGTGTAGAGGTCGAACGTTGGCGACGAGAGGGCCAGCAGGGACGGGTCCTCCTCCAAACGCCGGGAGAGCGCGTCGGCGACCACATTGAGTCGCCCGGGCCGGTATTCCACTGTAAAATCAAAGCCAAAAAGTTTGCTTACCCACTGGTGTTGAGGAACCGTGGAGAGCCTTTGATCCAGCAGGAACTTCAATGCATAGTGATCGGTGGGGATCTTGAACTGACGTCCCCAAAGGTAGGGGCGCCAGTGGCGAATGGCCTGGACAAGCCCAATGAGTTCGCGCTCATAAGCGGCGAGCTTGAGATGACGCTGAGCAAATGGCCGGCTGAAGAACGCGAGCGGGCCGTCCTCCTGGTGCAGCACCGCGCCAAAACCCGTTCCCGACGCGTCGCAGTCCACCGTGAATGGCTTGGCGAAGTCAGGCAGCTGTAAAACCGGTGCGGCGCAGAGAGCTTGCTTCAGGGCGTCGAGAGCCGCCGATGCTTCAGGCGACCAAGTGAAGGAGTTCTTCTTGAGCAGGCTGGTGAGCGGGGCGGCAATGGTGCTAAATCCCTTGATGAAGCGCCGGTAGTAGCCTGCAAAGCCGAGGAAGCCGCGCAGGCCGCGCGCAGAGCGAGGTTGCGGCCACGACGCCACCGCTTCCACCTTGTCGCCTCTCTGCCTTCGCTGCAAACGCGCCGGCCACGGCGCCTCCTGCTCGCAAACGAGGATTCAAGCCTCGCCCTCCCATTAGCCACCGATACGAGCTTCGCAATCTAAGCTCTCACGCCCTAGCGCCTAACAACTTGGTATCAGCTACCATGTCGACCTCGGGCATCTCCGACGCATCTGTGCCGGCCACCACGAGCGAGCCCACGCTCCCCATCAGCACGACGGCGGCGCCCATCGCGCCCGGCGTCGGCTCCTCCTCCCAGCCACCCCCACCACCCTCCTTGGAGGAATTGATGGCCAACATGGTGCTGTCCGTCCAGGGCATGCAACGTCAGATCGGTGAGATTGGCCTTCGCCTGTCCGCCGTCGAAACCCGGCCATCGCCCTGGGCTATGCAGTATGGGGTCCCACCCCAACAGGCGCTGCCATACTCATCACCGCTGCTCCTGCCCTATGGCATGCCTGGCTACGGAGGCATCCCCGCTACCGGGCTGACAATCACGGAAGTGTTGCCATCGCCGACCGTCGCCGCCACTACGACAGCGGCTCCGCTGACTACACCAACCACGGGTGCGCCAGTGGTGCCCACGACGGCGCCATCCGGACCGCGCCTGCCATTTAACCAGATCCCATTTCCATCGTCACCATCGCCGCTGCCATCCATGTCGACTATCATGTATGGGCACATCCCTACGACGTCCACGGTGGTGCACACGCCGCACTTTGAGCCGCCACCACACCCCGCACAAGAGGGCGATGGCGAGCACCTCGGCGTGCCCAAGTTCCACAAGCTGTCCTTCCCGATGTATGATGGCAAAGAAGATCCCCTCGGGTGGCTCAATCGTTGTGAGTCATTCTTCCGCGGACAGATGACCCGGGAGGTGGACAAGGTTTGGCTCGCCTCCTTCCACATGACAGGCTCGGCGCAACAGTGGTACTACGTGCTGGAACGCGACGCCGGGCGGCCGTCGTGGCCAAATTTCCGTCTCCTGTGCCAACAACGTTTTTGGACCGGCGTTGTCCACCAATCATCTCGCTGATCTGGCGCGTCTTCCGTTCGGAGGATCGGTGGACGCCTATCTGGAGGCCTTCCAGGCACGGCTTGCTCACGCCGGAACCCTGGCCCCGCTGCAGCAGGCTCAACTTTTCACAGGAGGGTTACCGGAACACATTCGGGTCGACGTCGAGCTCCACGACCCCCAGGATCTGCATCGCGCCATGCGTCTGGCCCGAGCCTATGAGCGCCGCAACTCGCCCAAGCTGCCGGCTCTACCAGCGCCACGGCCTCGGCGATCCCTGAACAGCCCGGCCTAGACGACGACGTCGACGTTGTTAGGCGCTAGGGCGTGAGAGCTTAGATTGCGAAGCTCGTATCGGTGGCTAATGGGAGGGCGAGGCTTGAATCCTCGTTTGCGAGCAGGAGGCGCCGTGGCCGGCGCGTTTGCAGTGAAGGCAGAGAGGCGACAATAGGATGACGAGGAACAGGAGCACCGCCAGGTGCCCTAAGGAGATATAAATCTCAATCCTGGGCTAAGCCCTTTGCATTAACTGATTGGGACTCTTATAGTCCTTACATGACACGATAACTGACTTGCTAACAAACTCTCGATCCTAACAAACTCAATCTCCTGAATATCTTCTAAGAATAAGACTCTAACTTGACTAATCTCCTGATAACTCGAACTGAACCGAAACTGGGCAACATGCCCTTGGCAACATGCCCGACTCCTGACCCTAAGATGACTCGGTCTTCACGTTTAGCCACTGGTCTGGTGCTTCCTCCTCTGGTATACCTTGCCGTACATAACAGAAGCACGGCTCCAGAAAAGAAAAAAAACCATTTCATGGTATATGGGGGCATTTTCCAATGGGCTACAGCCATTTTTTTGTTGGAAAATTCAGAATGTGGCTGTAAATTTCCATGCAAGACTGTCTCGGGGTTTACAAGGCATCGCTTGCAGCAAAATAAATCTGCAAAATAGTAAGTTTTGAGCTTATGTTGCCAGAATTTATTGGCCTGAAATTGTGATCAGTCATGTATTTGTGCAACATGTGTTCAGTGACCAAGAACGCTGGTGCTAACTTGCTACCTTCCTTGATCATTTGCAGGATCAGAAGGATCTGAATAAAACCTCTCTTTGTAGTTTGTCCTACTATTTACAGTGATGAACTACCACTTATACAGCTGCAGCTAACAGCAGGCAGACACATATGGTGCCACATGGTTTACAGAGTGGCACGGGGTTGCCATGGTGCTCAAGAATGCCTTCTCCAACTCTGCAGAGGCGCCCCTCTTCAGGAAGCACAGGGCGTACTCCATGACCATGGCATCACAGGGCAGCGTGATCCTGCCATCGCCGCCTGTGAAGCCGAACTCCTCCTTGGACATTTGCAGGAGCTCCACGAAGACTGTCGTCCTGAGGCACGCCAAGGGCACCTCAAACCGTGCCCCGTCAGTTGTGTAGACTGCACAGTGGCCCTTGCTCGCCACGGAAGTGCAGCACTTGTCGACTTCCTTTGCTGCTGTCTTCCAGGTGAGACGCTTCCTCCCAAGCACTGCCATCTTCTGCCACTTCTTGGCCAGCTGAGCGATCCTCTTGGTGCTGATCATGGTTACTTGTTTCTTTCTTGGCTGGAAACTGGAGAACTGGAGAGCTCTGAGTTGAGATTGTGATGGTTTTCTAAGGCCACTTGACCTGAATATATAGCACATTCCAACTCAGAATGATTGGGCAAGGGACAAGGCCATGAGGACGGTGACTGCGATGTTGCGCGACGCGACTGCGAGTACGATTTGGATGAGACTCTGACGGGGGCCGAGTGTTTGGCGCTGAATGCTCGTGGTGTGCTTTCGGCGCATGGACTGCACAGAATCCGTGCTGGCACACCATGCCGAGTGGTTTCGCTGGGAAGTGGCACGAGGACCCCATGTTTGTTGGGTCCAACGTGGAGCATGAGGGCCAGGTTTATTCAGCTAATGCTGCTGTGCCGTCAGATCATGAGCAGATCAGCTTGGGTTTAAAGTTTCAACAAAATGAAGACAGGGAAGCATGGACTGTATGCATGCTTTTGTCAGGCGGCAATGGCATGCTCCCGAAGAATGCAAATAAAACTGGAGCTAGCTGTAGTTGCCTAGTTGCAATCATGTAGGTCCATGCATGGAACTGCAAGAAGCAGCTACGAAATGGAGTTCACATGATGTGCTATTGATCCAGCAGACCACAACTTATCTAAGATGGTGTGATGTTGTTGAGCAAGTTGTTTGGACGGCTGAGCAGTCTTAATCTGGCCATTCAGAAACAATGAGCTGTGAGCACAAAAGCTTCCAGCTGTCTTATGACTTATACAGATTATCTCATTGCATAACTGACAAATTGGACCCAATTTACATGTGGTCCTCATGGCCCATGAGGCATTGCAGTATGGCATCACGTTATATTGTGACATACTGATATGTAACAACCCAGACACTACTGCATTTCTACAATTGGCTCCGACAAGTGCCAACAGATGATGGCCCCAGTGAAATCTAATCTGAATTCAGAACCACACACAGCTTCCCCTTGCAGCACTGCATGTTCTGGGCTCGTGGCCTTGTCTCTTGCCAGCCGGAGGAGATAGCTGCACTTGAACTACGTGCTCTTCTTCCCCCCTCTTCACATATAAATCCAACACCTTCGCACCAACATTCCATCAGTCCATCAGCAACCTATAAGCATTACATCTAGCAGCACAATACCCGCTAATACAGAGGTTCTCTGAACATTCGATTCAGCCGAGAAAAGAAGGAGAAGCAACCATGATCAGTGCCAAGAGGCTTGTTCAGATGGCAAAGAAGTGGCAGAGAATGGCTGCCTTGGCAAGGAAGCGGCTTTCCTCGACACCGGCGAAAGAAACCGAAGCATCCTGCGGAACGTCGTCGACGTCAGTTGCCAGCAAGGGCCACTGCGTTGTATACTCGGCCGATGGAAGGCGGTTCGAGGTGCCGCTGGCGTACCTCGGCACGGCGGTCCTCGGCGAGCTCCTGTGCATGTCTCAGGAGGAGTTCGGGTTCGCGAGCGACGGTGGCAGGATCACGCTGCCTTGTGACGCCGCGATGATGGAGTACGCCATGTGTTTGGTTAGAAGGGACGCTTCTGAGGAGGTTGTGAAGGCGCTCTTGAGCTCCATGGTCAGGCCTTGCCACACCGTCAGCGGTGTGGCGCCATCGATGGAGCTCAAGCAGCAGCTAGCCGTATGTGTATAGTTCAATAGCTCCTTTTATTAGCTCAGGAATCTCCTAGGTTCCTGATGTATGTACGGTGCAGTTCTGTTAAGCCGAATGTAAATGTAAAGTTGTTACTAGATAGAATCAATGGAAATTGAGCACAAGGAATATCCTCAGAAGAAAGCACATGGATTTGGATTCATATAATTTTGAAATATGTTCTATATCAGTACAAGAAACAGTACATCATCTGTTCTGGCACTGTCCTTTTGCACATCGGTGCTGGGGTTTACTGAATCCCAACATAATTCAGTCTGGGAACACCTTTGAAAATGTAAGGGCTATCAAGGATCAAATACAAACTCAGTTCTATATGGTAGCTATAATCTTTATGTGTTGGACAATTTGGAGGCCCAGTAATGAACTGATCATCAACAATAACCAAGTGGGAATCTAGGAATGCAGGTCATATTTTTTTCCAAGAAATAAAGGTAGTATCCGTAAGGGTAAAGGCAGGTTTATCTTCAGCTTATGACCATGTGTTTAAATAGCGGGCTAAGATATTTAGCGGTTTGTCTCTAAAAAAACTATTAGCGGAGCTATATCGGGCTATAGCGGCTAAATTGTACATGAACGCAAATAGCGGCACCATGTCTCAAAAAACTATAGCGGGCTATATCGGCAGTCTTAGTGAGCTATTTAGTTCAAGACTTATGATCAATGAATCCAGAACTTGTAATTGAATCAGTGTGGCAAGAACAGTGACGCTGAAGCCTCCGGTACTGGCTTCAAAGCTGTTCGTTTGATCTCGTCAGTCTCCGAAACCGTCTCGACGCATGGAGAAAGAACACGCCATGAACTGAAAGTTCGAGTTCGGGTTCAGATGAACCGATCGATTGTCGCGAATCGATCCTGGTAGTGGCACTGCCAGAGAGAAGTCTATGGAGAGTTGTGATGTTATCATGATCCAACCCAGGGCTTTACATTGACCGCACGATCGGAACCGGCTGGCCCAGGTCGAGAAATGCGGAGCGGTTTTGATTTTTTTTCACGACTGGGACTTCACCCATTTTTCATTAAGAGGGGAAAAACAAAGTTTACAAAACCGATGAAGCAGTAGCGGCAAGATGCCACGCTACCCCTCGGCAAAACACAACACACTCCTAGTCTACTGGATGTTGCTTAAGGTTTATATTACAAGACTGTTTGGCAACCACAGATGCAACACACGGCGGATCGTAGCAATACCAGTCAGCGCCTAGTCCTCTGCCCTGCCGATCTCGTCAGCTGTTGGAACACTCTCCTGTTCCTCTCCTTCCAGAGGGTCCAAACGATCATCAACACAACGGTGTCGAACTGTAGGATTTCTGGAAGAGTAAAACGGCCTAGAGGGGGGGGTGAATAGGCCTGCAACAAAAATTCTTCGAACTGCTGTCAGTCCAGAGGGCGCGGCACTGCCGCGCTGTACCCGCGGCACTGCCGCGCTATGCAGACAGAAACAGAATAGAGTGTAATTCGAAATCTGTGCAGAAACAAGTTTACCAATCGACTTTCCAAGCTTCCTACACCTGCAGGGATTACAGATCGAGAGCCAAACACAGCTCAAGAGGTAGTAGGAAGTAGATCGACCTCAAACCCTAGAAACTTCTCAACAACAAGTATGAATAAGAAAACTGAACAGCACAGGGTGACACAAGTGTTTAACCCGTGGTTCAGCTCGCCACAAAGGCTGGCCTACGTCCACGTTGTTGAGGAAGTCCACGACTTGAAGCTCACCACTAAGGCTAGCTTTCTCCTCGGTCTCAAGTCAAGAGAGTGAACTCTTGAGATGAGGGGTGATTTCTTAGTATTGGGGTGAGGTTACAAACCTCCCTAGGCAGCCACACGAGTTGGCAGCTCTAGGGCGACGCCTAGCCGGCTAGGAGCAAAGCTCCAAGAGTAACAAACCCTAGGGCGCCGGCCAAACGTGCACCAAATGCTCTTTTGACAGTGGGAATCAGTGGATCCACTCTCCAATCGAAGTTTGCTGCCCTTTTCCTCAAGAATCCGTGGTGGAATCAAGGGGAATGAGTTTGGAGCTTGGGGGAGCAATGGAGGGAGAGAGAGGGGAGCTTTTCTGGTGCTTGCAACGGTTATGTCGCGAGGTAGACGAAGAGGTAAGTGAGTGGGCCGACAGATGGGTATAAATACCCCTGGGTCCCAACGGTCACTTATAGGCGCGGCACTGCCGCGCCCTAGGCACGGCACTGCCGCGCTCCCCAAAACAGCAAGAAGAAATTGAGTTGTTGGCTGGCTGTTTTGGTGGCTGGATGAGGTTGGTGTTTTAAGGATTGAGCATTTGGTAACACTTTTGACTAACAACCTTAGGATCCCTCTTGATAGTACGGCTTTTCCTAAACTCAAATTCAAACCGAAAAAGAATTTAAACCTTCTTTGAATTCGGCAAAGCCTCCTTTTAGAAACGGGGACCCCTCCAACCTGTACATCAATCTTCCGTATTTCAATGCCTGCTTGTCATCTCGATAAGTCTCATTAGTTCCCTAATTTGGTGGTCATCAACGCCAAAACCCACATTAGGGCTTGATTGCACTTACAATCTCCCCCTTTTTGGTGATTGATGACAACCTAATTAGAGCTCACAAAAGATATAAAAAACTGAGACTTTTCGAGACATGAAGGTAGGACCTCCCCCTAAATATGTGAATAGGATTTGAATTTCACAAATTGGTATAAGAAACCAACATTCACATTTTTAGGAAAGTGTAGAGGAGCCTCCCCTACATTCATGCCTCCCGTGGGGTGCTAAAGAGTGTCACGAGTAAGAGACGTGATGCGTATGACATGGCATTTTCACACAAAGAAACTTTGTCGCCAGGCGGGCGCGCACCGCGCGCGCCGCCAGACAAAGCAAGCCGACGAAGCAACACACACAGAGTTAAAGCAAATAATCGACAAGCTAAAATAAGCACACAGGAAATACATATCCATATCCAATCATAAAGAGAGTCATAAAGGTAGCAATATTACACAATATAGTTTTGAAACGACACTCAACTCACAAACTAAAGAAACTACTCTCAGCACTCAAACTCAAACTAGCTAATGGGATAGGACATGCTGCTGCAGCTGGATCACCACTGAACTGCATCACCACCAAGTCTCGAAAAAGTTGGACCCCTCTAATTTTCTCCCCCTTTGTCACCAAGCATCAAAAAGGGAGAAAAGAAGTAGAAGGATCACTCCTCATCATCACTATCAATACGAGCACGACCCTGGCGGTGAGTGTGTGAGGTGAAGCGTGGAGGTCGAGCTGAAGTAGAAGGAGCTGCTGCAGGATTAGGATCATGAGCTGCCTTGCGCCTCCTCTGGAACACTCTCTCAGATGATTGCTCCTCATGAATAGCATCTCCATCATCATCCTCGATCGCCGTCGATCGCTCCTCATCCTCCTCATCCTCCTCTCGATGACTCGGTGAAATGTGGAGAATCTGGAATAGGTGGAGGAGAAGGCACCGGTGAAAGTGGTGGAAGTCCCCGCCGCTCTCTCACAGCCGAATGGCCTCTCTCGCTCCGCAGTGTCCTTGTAGGCTCTCTGAGAAGCATAAGTGCAATGAGACATCATTGACTTCAGATAGGAACCAAGCTTCTTCCACCTAGAGGACTTCTTCCTGTGCCTATAGCTGCTGGAGGGACGAACTGGGCTGTCCTCAGGAGTGTCATGTTGGCTGCCCTCTTCTTCTTCTTCATCACTTTCCTCAACCACAGCTGCACCTGCACCCTTATCGTCAGCGGAAGTCTTCTTAGGAGTATAGGGTGTGTGAGTGCAGTCCTTGGGAAAGTGCTTGCCTGTCACTCTCTCAATCATATACATCAAGTATGGAGCATATGGCAAGTTCCTTCTCCCATCATCCATGGCAGTGGCTAACTCAACCCACATGAATCTAGGCACATTGAATCTCCTGCCTCTGGGGAACCGAGCAAGCACATCTCTCACATAGCCATTCAAATCTGATGCTGCTCCATCCTTTGGATTGATGGTGTTTCTAATTATGTTGTTCACCACATAATAAATCCCAATCAGCTCATTTCTTTTGCCAACTTTCTTACTATCAGGATTCTTCCACACATGCCTAAGCTCATCTGCATGTGCATCAATAGGATCTAAATGCCTGTGTATCCTGTCATAGCCTCTGTGCTGCTCTCCAAAGCCAAGAATTTGACAGAAGGTGACGAAGTCAACTCGATAGTGCATAGGTCCAGTCATCCAATGAACAACATCTGCCTCCTGCTCCCAAAAATAAGTGGCATGAAACTGAGCAAGCACCTCCCTGTTCCAGTCATATCTGAAAGCCATGATATCTTTCATCTCAAATCTTTCACAGATCTTTTCAGCTGCATTGAATTCAGGCTTCTTCTGAGCTTTTACTTTATCCCACTCAATGTAACCCATGTTACTGATCTTCCTTCTCATGCACACAGAGCGATAGAAGTTGGACTGGAAGACATTCCAAAACCTGTAATCAATGCCACTGGCCTGCCTCTGCTCATATGGGTTTCTTTCTCTTTCAGCCTCAACCATCTTGTATTTCTTGAAGTAATCAATAAGTGGATGAGGTGCTGTATCTTCAGGAGCATGCATCTCATAGCTGTCTGTCTCATCCCTGATGTAACTGTCATCATATTCTCCAATGTGCTCAGGAGTGCCTTGCTGTCCAGCTGGAGGAATAGAGTATCCCTCTCTAATCCTCATCTCCTCATCTCTGATCTGCTGCTCTCTTTCTTCTCTTGTCAATGGTGCAGCATGAGTGGATGAGGTCCCTGCTCCTTTGCCTCTGCGAGGTGGCTGTTTTGCAAGAGTTGCACCTTTCCTCTTTCCTTGGTTGTCTCCTCCTCGATCCATCTATGCAATCAAGTAGGTCGTGTAAGAGTTCGTAAGTTAAATGGAGAATTAGGTGGATAATAGTGTTGATTGAGAAGTTAATTTAACAAGTGATGTGATGAGCATGGCCTGCAGTGCTGCTGCAGGAGTGCGGCACTGCCGCGCCTCCCCCTGCGGCACTGCCGCGCTTGCTAGCTCATCAGATCAGCTGTTACTTTAACTTCTCAGCCAAATCTACGATCCAACTACCTCTAACATTCTCTTTAGAACAGAATACACAACATGCAAGATAGAATGAGGCCTTGACCATGGATTCTTTTAACATGTATAGGATGAGGTCGAGCACTTCAAAGCTGAAGTTCTGATCTTGATTAACTCAAGACTTTCAGAGATGAAAGAAACTGCAAATTTGCAGTTGCCAGGTGCATTATGCACCTAGGCCACGGCACTGCCGTGGGGCATACTTCCCTCCATCAAGAAAGCTTTGAATCGATCCAAGATAATCACTAAAATCTCTTCCCAATAGCTTATCCTGTCCCTAGAGCAGTGAATCCATGGCCAAACCTTCACCATTGCATAGATCGGGGCTAGGGTTACCTTTCTCGAAGAATGAAGAGAGAAGAGGAGCAAGGGCTTGCCAAGCCCTAGCCCGCAGCCTCCACGAGCGCAGAGGAGGCAGGGGCCCTAGGTGCGGCTCTACCGCGGTAGAAGCAGCAGCAGTGGCACCGACGACCTCCGTGGTCGCCCTAGCGCGAGAAGAAGAGGGAGCCGCGAGCTCGAGGCGACGGGGAAGAGAAGGGAAAGACCGAGATGGACTGGGGGCCGAGTAGAAAGAGAAAGAGAAGGCAATCGGGCCCACCAGTTACTGTTGCGGCCCAATCTGGCAAAGACACCAGACCGCGGCACCGCGCGCTCCAGTTCCGCTCCGCGCTCCAGCCGGCAGACCGCCGGCCGGCCGGCAAACGAGAGATACGGCTTTAATACCTTTATAAGTTTCTCTATACTTGATATGGACACATATTGTTGTAAGATTCATGACCAGAAACATATCATCAATACAAGCTATGATCATGATCTTACAAACTAAGATTTTGAAATCATTTTGAAAGACATAAATGAAATTTTGAAAACTTTATCCTAGCATACTAGTGAAGCAAACAGAGGCGTGCTAGATTTCAGACCACGTTGCTGGAATCAAGGATATTTAGTTCACCACGCAGCTCACAGAACCTTGACTCATCAAGAGGCTTAGTGAAGATATCGGCTAGTTGTTTTTCGGTGCTCACATAGCGAAGTTCGATATCTCCTTTGGTTTCGTGGTCCCTCAAGAAATGATGTCGGATGTCTATGTGCTTGGTCCTTGAGTGGTTTACAGGGTTGTTTGCAAGCTTTATGGCACTTTCATTGTCACACAAAAATGGGATTTTGGTGAATCGACATCCGAAATCAAGAAGGGTTTGCTTCATCCAAAGTAGTTGAGCACAACAAGCGCCTGCTGCAACATACTCGGCCTCAGCTGTGGAGAGGGCTACACAATTTTGCTTCTTGGAGCTCCAAGACACTAAGGACCGTCCAAGGAATTGACATGTCCCCGAAGTGCTTTTTCTCTCTACTTTGCAACCGGCATAATCAGAATCTGAATAGCCAAGTAGAGTGAACTTGGAGCCCTTGGGATACCACAAGCCAAGGTTAGGTGTGTGAACTAGATATCTCAAGATCCTTTTTACAGCCGTTAAATGGCACTCTTTCGGGTCAGCTTGAAATCTAGCACACATGCACACACTAAGCATAATATCTGGCCTAGATGCACAAAGGTAGAGCAGGGATCCAATCATGGAGCGATATACCTTTATGTCGGCAGATTTCCCTTTTGAATCAAGCTCAAGATGCCCATTTGATGCCATGGGAGTATTAATAGGCTTGGCCTTATCCATGTCAAACTTCTTTAATATATCATGGGTGTACTTGGTTTGACTTAAGAAAGTTCCTTCCTTTAATTGCTTGATTTGAAATCCGAGCAAGAACTTCAGCTCACCCATCATGGACATCTCAAACTTTTGCGTCATAGTCCTACTAAACTCTTCAACATACACATGATTAGTACTACCAAATATTATGTCATCGACATATATTTGGCACACAAAGATATCATTTCCAACTTTATGAGTGAAGAGAGTAGGATCGGCTTTGCCTATTTCAAAGCCTTGTTTAAGCAAGAATTCCTTAAGGCATTCATACCATGCTCTTGGTGCTTGTTTCAGCCCATAGAGCGCCTTTCGGAGTTTGTAGACATGATGTGGGAACTTGGGATCTTCAAAACCCGGTGGGTCGCTTGACATACACTTCTTCTTGTATAGGACCATTGAGGAAAGCACTCTTCACATCCATTTGATGTAGCTTAAGTCATGATGGGCAGCAAAGGCTAAAAGCATTCGAATTGCTTCAAGCCTTGCCACCGGTGCAAAGGTTTCCTCAAAGTCCAAGCCTTCAACTTGTGTGAAGCCTTGAGCCACCAATCTTGCCTTGTTCCTTGTTACAACTCCATTCTCATCTTGCTTGTTGCGGAAAACCCATTTGGTACCAATGATGTTTGTGTTGGGTCTTTCCACCAAAGTCCACACTTGGTTTCTTTCAAAGTTGTTGAGCTCTTCTTGCATGGCCATGACCCAATCCGGATCACCAAGTGCTTCCTTTACCTTGAGAGGCTCCAAAGAGGAAACAAACGAGTAAAATTGGCAAAAATTGACCAAGTGAGAACGAGTTGTTACCCCTCTTTTGATACTCCCAAGGATATTGTCAACGGGATGGTCACGTTGAATAGTTTGCCTTAGCCTTGGATGCTCAACACTTTCATCTTCATTTTCTTCATAACCATCAAGCATCTTCTTGCTCAAGTATAGGCTCCGGGTTGAGCCCTTGAACCGGTGAAGTAGGAGTTGGAGAAGCCGCGCGAGGTGGAGGGCGCGGCACCATGCCGCACCGCTGATCTCCAAGCAGTGAGTGCTGCACCTTCTTACGAGTTTGTCGGCGGAAATTGGTGCAACAGCGGCTTGGGGATCCTCATCATCTGATCCTTGTTCTTCTTGTGGTCTTACATCACCAATGGCCATTTGCTTGATTGCCTTACAAGGTGGATCCTCCTTTCCTACAACACTTGAATCAATTTGCTCTACTTGAGAGCCGTTAGATTCATCAAATGTCACATCTACCGTGACCTCGTTCTACCCAAGGTTTTGTTGAAGACACGGTAGGCATGCTCATTTGATCCGTAACCAATAAGAATTCCTTCATCTACCTTAGATGCAAACTTAGAGGTTTTGGGCCTTTTGCTAAGTATGAAACACTTGCACCCAAAAACTCTAAAGTAAGACACCTTTGGTTTGTTACCGGTGAGAATCTCATACGAAGTCTTATTGAGCTTCTTGTGTAGGTAGAGACGATTGATGGCATGGCAAGCGGTCTTGACGGCGTCAACCCAAAATAAATCCGAAGTCTTGTACTCATCAAGCATTGTCCTTGCCATGTCAATGAGTGTTCTATTCTTCCTCTCTACTACACCGTTCGCGGGGGTGTATGGAGCTGAAAACTCATGCTTGATGCCTTCATCTTCAAGAAACTCTTCGACTTGGGTGTTCTTGAATTCAGTCCCATTATCACTTCTTATCTTCTTGATTGGGAGACCAAATTCTCTTTGTGCCCTTCTAACAAAGGTCTTCACCTTGTCCCGTACCGGCACTTATCATAGACAAAGAATACCCAAGTGAAGCGAGAATAATCATCAACAATAACCAAGCCATACTTATCACCCCCTAGGCCGAGGTAGGCAACCGGTCCAAAGAGATCCATATGAATCAACTCCAAGGGTTGAGTGGTAGTCATGATGCTCTTTTCTTTGGGTGAGGTATGCCTACTTGCTTTCCCGCTTGGCATGAGCCGCATATCCCTGTCTTTCTCAAATTGAACATTAGTTAGTCCAAGGATATGGTTGTCTTTTTGGAGTTTGGCCAAGTTCCTCATCCCAACATGAGCTAGTCGGCGATGCCATAACCAACCCATGCTGGATTTTGCCACTAAACAGTCTCAAGCTTAGCTTTCCCTTTGCTTGAAATCAACTAGGTAGAGCTTATTCTTGAGTTTTCCCGTAAAGACAATAGAGGAATCCTCCCTCTTAAAGACTTCCACACCCACATCAGTGAAGAGACAATTGTAGCCCATCTCACATAGTTGTGAAACAGACAACAAATTGAACTTCAAAGATTCAACATGAAAGACATTTGAAATTGAATGCTCAAGTGTTATAGCAACTTTACCAAGACCAACTACTCCCCCTTTAGAGTTATCAGCAAAGATGATGTTGTCACTGACTTTTGTAGTTGGGGAATAGGATGAAAACATACTCTTATCTCCGGTCATATGATTTGTACACCCACCGTCAAGCACCCAACTTGACCCACCGGAGGAGTATGCCCGCAACACAAGTTTAGTTGCTTGATTTAGGTCCCCAATCTTTCTTGGGGACTTCAAGGTTAGTCACAAGAACTTTGGGAACCCAAATAGAAGTATTGCGAAAAACATTTCTACCATTGCCAACAAATTTGGCAAACACTTTCCCCTTAGTGTCATGCTGCAAAACAAAGTTAGAGTTCAACACTTGGAGAGGTGTCTTGACACTTGATTGATAGAAGCCTTCTTTCTTAGGTGCCATGGTAGAAGTATTTGACTTCTTGGGGATCTCGATTCTTCCGTGGAACCCGCTTCTTGGGCTTAACATGAGAAGCAAAGCAGTCTTGGTAGCCTTCCCTTTCTGTGGGGGTGCGACACTGCCGCGCCCACCCGCGGCACCGCGCGCTTGCGCGCTCGCGGCGCAGTCAGCCGGGGCGCTTCGTGCCACACTCTGTGCAGGCTTATCTGTACCAGCCTTGCCCTTGCTCATGAATTGGACACACTCGATACCATTTACCCTCTTTCTTCCATTTGTCTTGGCACCTTTCTTGAGTCCAAGCCCATCCTTGATGCGAGGATTTCTTCCATCTTTATATTGTGGCATCTTTGGTTGATTCACTTTGCCACCTGTCACTTGCTTTGTTTTTGCCTTTTGTGTCCAAAGATGTTGTTTAACCTAGCAATCTCATCCTTCATAGCTCTCATATTTGCAAGGTTAGTGGAATAAGCATTTATATCAAGATTATAGCACTTTCCACAACCTTCACCTTTGGTGGAGGCCTTAGAATTGTCACTTGAGCTAGAGAGAGGTGGGGTGCTCTCACAAAGATGACCATATTGCTTCTCAAGTTTGTTGTGCTTTTCAACTAAGACACAATACTTGTCATTGAGAGCAACATTGATCTTCTTTGTAAGAGCAAGCTCTTTCCTCAAAGAGCTTGTTTCCCTTTTCTCTTGCTCAAAAGCTTCCTCACTATCAATATAGAGATTTTCAGTCTTTTCAATGACATTTTCTCTATGTTCTAGCTCAGCTTTGACATGTTCTAATTCCTCCATAAGTGCTGCAATAAAACGCTCGGTTCTAGGATCAAGATTCTTAGCGGGTTTCAAGCTCTCACTAGAATCTTCATCACTAGAATCACTTAGATCACTACTAAATATGTCGCTAGGAGATGGAGAAGAGGATTTCTTGTTCGTTTTACCTTTTCACCTTTTGCCATGAGGCAAATGTGATGAGAGCCATCATCATCGGACATGTTGTTGAAGAGTCTTGGTGAGGAAGATGTGTTGTGAATAGCTACTGTTGCAATCTCTCCATCTTCATCACTTGACTCTTTAGTTGAGTCCCACTCATGCCCAATGTGTGCTTCTCCGGCATTCTTGTATCTTTTCTTCCCATCTTTTCTTTCTTTCTTGTTCTTGCCTTGATTTTTCTCAAGTGGACATTCAAAGCAATAAAGTGCTCGGTGCGCCACATCGAAACATGTCCTCTTTTTCTTGCTTGGGAACCTTCTCTTGGTGAGCTTGTAGCCATTGTTCTTGATGTCTTTGTTGTAGTTCTTTATAAACAATGACATGTCTTCTATCTTCTTGTGATCAGCCCCATCATCATCACTTTCACTTGATGTGGATGTTGAATCTTCTTCTTGTGGTGCTTGCTTGATCTCCTTGGACTGACGTGTTGAAGCTTGCTTGCTGCCCTTGTGATTGCAAGCTGAAGTATGCTTGTGAGGCTTGCTAGCTTTAAGTGCAACTTCCTTGATCTTCATTCCATCAAGCTTGGATTGAAGCTCACCAAGCCTCTTTCTCTCATTTGCTTCTTCTCTTTGCATATCAAAGGTCAACAACCGTCCAAGCACATCATTTGGAGTGAAGTGCTCAAACTTCTTCTTGTCTCTAATTAATGTCACAACGGTTTCATTTCTTGGAGAATAGGCTTCAAGCATCACCTTCACCACTTTGTGATCATCAAGATCCTCACACCCAAATCCTTTGATTTGTCCAACCAACACCATCAACCTATCAAACATTTCTTGTGGCCCTTCTTCACCTTTAATCACAAACCGGTTGAGCTTGGCCATCAAGACTTTAATTCTTGCCTTCCTCACTTTATCCACACCTTCATGAGCAATGATCAAGGCATCCCAAATCTCTTTTGCCACATTGACATTCATCACTCGGTTGTACTCATTTCCATCAAGAGCACTCAACAAGATGCTTGTGGCTTGACTATTGAATTGGGCAGCTAAGAATTCTTCATTGGTTGGGTCTTCGGGGTTTTGTGGCTGCTGCACTCCCTTCTCCACAATCTCCCAAAGCCCTTGATGAACACCGAAAGATAGTTTCTCATCAAGTGCTTCCACTTGGCATAGTTAGTCCCATCAAACCGGGGTAACTTGCCCATGGGCACATTGACAATAGACTTGCGATCACGATGAGTTAGATGAGAATAATTAAAGGATACAGCGGTGTATTTCTTCTTGTTGCGCTGCGCCCTTGTCCTTGATGCTCTTCTTCTCATCCTTCTTGTGGCTTCCTTTGGGATTCTTGGAAGAGTGATATGAGACATCATCATCACCATCATCCGAGCTCTTTGGAGAGCTCACTAGATGATGACAACTCCATCTCTTGCTTCTTCTTCTTCTCCTCTTCCTTAGCTTGTGCCTTGGCTTTTCTTCTTTCTTCTCTTTGCTCTCGGATAACTCTTCTAGCTTCTTTTTCGCTCAACTTATCCTCGAGCTCTCTTCTTTTCTTGAGTGCATCTCTTCTTTCCTTCTTTCTTCTTCTTCTCTCGGCTTCACTCACATCCGTGGTCTTGCCACCATCTCGGATAGTGGCATTATCGCAGATAGACATAGAGGCGTCACCGCTGTCCTCTCGTGGTGCGCAGTTCAACACTCTTTGCTTTGGGAGCATGCCTTGATGCCCCGACTTCTTCCATACTTCACGCGGTTAAGCGTATACGAAGCAACCTGGCTCCGATACCACTTGTAGGATTTCTGGAAGAGTAAAACGGCCTAGAGGGGGGGTGAATAGGCCTGCAACAAAAATTCTTCGAACTGCTGTCAGTCCAGAGGGCGCGGCACTGCCGCGCTGTACCCGCGGCACTGCCGCGCTATGCAGACAGAAACAGAATAGAGTGTAATTCGAAATCTGTGCAGAAACAAGTTTACCAATCGACTTTCCAAGCTTCCTACACCTGCAGGGATTACAGATCGAGAGCCAAACACAGCTCAAGAGGTAGTAGGAAGTAGATCGACCTCAAACCCTAGAAACTTCTCAACAACAAGTATGAATAAGAAAACTGAACAGCACAGGGTGACACAAGTGTTTAACCCGTGGTTCAGCTCGCCACAAAGGCTGGCCTACATCCACGTTGTTGAGGAAGTCCACGACTTGAAGCTCACCACTAAGGCTAGCTTTCTCCTCGGTCTCAAGTCAAGAGAGTGAACTCTTGAGATGAGGGGTGATTTCTTAGTATTGGGGTGAGGTTACAAACCTCCCTAGGCAGCCACACGAGTTGGCGGCTCTAGGGCGACGCCTAGCCGGCTAGGAGCAAAGCTCCAAGAGTAACAAACCCTAGGGCGCCGGCCAAACGTGCACCAAATGCTCTTTTGACAGTGGGAATCAGTGGATCCACTCTCCAATCGAAGTTTGCTGCCCTTTTCCTCAAGAATCCGTGGTGGAATCAAGGGGAATGAGTTTGGAGCTTGGGGGAGCAATGGAGGGAGAGAGAGGGGAGCTTTTCTGGTGCTTGCAACGGTTATGTCGCGAGGTAGACGAAGAGGTAAGTGAGTGGGCCGACAGATGGGTATAAATACCCCTGGGTCCCAACGGTCACTTATAGGCGCGGCACTGCCGCGCTCCCCAAAACAGCAAGAAGAAATTGAGTTGTTGGCTGGCTGTTTTGGTGGCTGGATGAGGTTGGTGTTTTAAGGATTGAGCATTTGGTAACACTTTTGACTAACAACCTTAGGATCCCTCTTGATAGTACGGCTTTTCCTAAACTCAAATTCAAACCGAAAAAGAATTTAAACCTTCTTTGAATTCGGCAAAGCCTCCTTTTAGAAACGGGGACCCCTCCAACCTGTACATCAATCTTCCGTATTTCAATGCCTGCTTGTCATCTCGATAAGTCTCATTAGTTCCCTAATTTGGTGGTCATCAACGCCAAAACCCACATTAGGGCTTGATTGCACTTACACGAACACCTTTGCCCTAGCTCTGTCGAGGCAAGCGCGCTGGCGAAGCCACCACTCAGCCAAGTCATCCTCAACTACCAGCGCTAGATTAGTGAGTTGAAGGGGTTGGAGCAGGGACACCTAGAGTTGTCGTGCGACCACACAACCGAGCAATAGATGAGGGAGTGTCTCCGGGTGCTGATCACAGAGGGCGCAGTTGTCGTCAGTCTGCAGCCCATGCCGTCGTCTTCGTTCCGCTGTCCAGACCCGATGGTGCAGCGCTGTCCAGAAGAAAAATTTTACCCTGGGTGGGGCCTTGACCTGCCAGAGCTCCTTGGCACCAATGAGCGTAGAAGAGCCGTGGAAGAAGGCCCTGTAGGTGTCACTGACTGAGTACGAACCATTCGGTGACCATCTCCAGATGAACTGATCCGGCGTTCCGGGGGTGAGCTCAATGTTTCTTAGGAGAGCCCAAACTCTGAAGTAATCACGTAGCACCGCTGTCGTTCCAGCCCCAACAATGTCGTGTGCCCACCTGCGACCGACAATGGCATCGTGAACGACACGTTTCTTACCGGAACGCGAGGTCGTGCCGTAGAGCGCCGGGGCGAACCGGCGCAGCACGCCGACCGTGGACCAGTTGTCTGTCTAGAAGAGCGCGCGCCTGCCATCGTGAACTTTCACCATGAGGCTCGCGGCGCACATCGCAGCAGCGTGTTTCTCCGTCGTTGCTGGAAGCCTCGCCCAACAGCTCTCTAGATCCGTGCGACGAAGCCACTCCCAGCGCAGCCGTAGGGCATACCCAAAGTAACGAAGGTCCAGTACGCCCAGACCACCCAGGACGCGTGGCCGAGCAACGACTGGCCAGGCCACTTTGCACTTGCTGCCCCCACATGAATCCGTTCCAGCCCATAAGAAAGCTCGGCGCCACTTGTCGATCTGCTTGATGGCCCAATCCGAGAAGGAGCAAGCGATGCTCACATGCACTGGTATGGCGGACAAGGTTACCTTGACGAGTAGAGTTCTGGCGGCGTTGTTTAGCAGACCGGACTTCCAGGTGGGGATTCTCGCCGCGACGACATCAATTAGTGGTTGTTCCTCCGCGTGCCTCAATATGCTCCGTGAGAGAGGTATTCCAAGATACTTCCCCGGGAACGCCCCCGCGACACATGGGAACACATCCTGGATGGCCTCGATGAAGTTCTCATCGCAGCATATCGGAGTAGCCACACACTTTTCCATGTTGGTGATGAGGCCCGACGCACCCGCGAAGACACGCAGGATCTCAGCAAGGCTGCGGAAGTCCTCGCGCACAGGATTGAGGAGTACCACCATGTCATCTGCATACAAAGATGCACGATGGACGATTGTCGTTCCAGGCAACGGAGAGAGCACCCCTCGATGATCTGCCTCCTTGATCAGGCGTTCAACACCTCCATGGAGATAACGAACAACATCGGTGAGATCGGGTCACCCTGCCTCAAGCCACGCGCGTGCGCGATCCGTCTAGTTGGTCTGCCATCGACCAGGATGCGCGTGCTCGCGGTCGACAGTAGCATGGAGATCTAGTTCGTCCAGCGACGAGGGAAGCCGACATATTGCAGGATCTCAAGAAGAAACGGCCATGCGACGGAGTCGAACGCCTTGGCGATGTCGACTTTGAGCAACACAGAGGGGCACTTTTTACCATGCAGCCAACGACAAGCCAACTGAACCGCTCTGGAGTTGTCATGGATGACCCGGCCACGAATGAAGGCGCTCTGATTGTTCGCCACGATCTCCTTTAGCCTGGGCGCGAGGCGTCTGGCTAGCAGCTTGGCGAACAACTTACTCAAGCTATGCATGAGTGCTATCGGACGGGAAGTCTTTGAGGCAATTGGGTGTTGCAGAGGAGGCGGTTTTGATCTTTCCTGGTGGGACCCGCGTGTCAGCCTCCGTTAGCCAAACGGTGGGTCATCATCAGCTGCGCCGCCGGCGCGGAAGCGGGCGCCTCCTAGTGCTAGTCGCCCCCCGCCGTTGAGCGTCCCCTCTGCTATCTGTCCGGTTACCGGTGGCAGTGGCCTCAGCTGCGGCGTTGCCCTCGCCCGCGCGTGTGCTGGTCCCGGCCAGAATTCCAAATCGACAAGCTCGAGCAGGTAGGTAACCATCCGGATTTGCTTAGATTTTACTTGTTCCAGTGCACAAGCCAGCAGAATGCCTACTCAATTCTCTTTTTTTTCTCAATCACGCAAAAGATTTGCGCGTATTTTCATTAAGAGAAGAGAGTTTGAATACAAGCGAGGCGGTTTACATTGGTGTGATCGCTCTTCCTCGCTTTCGCTCGTGTCTAGGCTATTCTCTCAACTAGACGCCCCAAGTTCTTGGCACCCGCCAAGATCCAAAGCTCTGCCTGACGCCTGATCGTGTCCTTGAGCGCGGCGAGCTGCGTGTTGGCTCCTCGGAAGCATCTGGCGCACTGTTCCTTCCAGAGCTCCCAGGCAACTAGAGCGAATAGATAATCTGCCCCTTTTGCGTGTCCTGCTGGCCATAAGCCTCGCCAGGTCTCCCACCATTCGACGATTTCCCCCGCTGGTTGTTCCTGTATGTGACAGCCCAAGGCCGCTGCGGCTTCTACCCAGAGCTGTCGTGCGTATGGGCAGCTGACGATGATGTGGTCGACAGTTTCATCTTGTTGATCGCAGAGGTAGCAGGAGCCTCGTGCTTCCAAACCATGTCGTCTTCTCCGATCTGCTGTCCAGTGCCGCGTTCTGATCGCCAGCCAAAGGAACATTTTAACCCGAAGCGGCGCCCAGACTTCCTAGACGCGGATGCAGCCTGGTATGGGATGAGATCCCAGGTGCAGCGCCTGATAAGCTGACCGAACGGAGAAGCTGCCGTCCGAGGTCCAACGCCAGGTCAACTTGTCATTGTTTTCGTTGAGCGTGATCCGGTTGACCATGTGCCACAGGCGCAGGTATTCTGCCGCCGCCGGCGTGGTGACGCCCCCGATGATGGTGCGCACCCAGTGTCTGTCTTGCAGCGCCTCGGCCACAGTCAGCCTGTTAGCAGTTCTCTTGGGGACGAACTGCAAGAGTGTTGGCGCCAAAGTTCTGATCGAGACCCCGTTGATCCAGCTGTCTAGCCAAAACAACGTGTCGCGTCCGTTCCCGATGATGGTTCTTGTGGAAGCTCTGAAGAAATCCCTTGCCTCTCGACATTGCTTCAGCGGTAGCTGTGCCCATGCCCGTTCTGCATCCGTGTTTTGCAGCCACAGCCACTTTACCTCAAAGGCCAGGTTCACTAGCTTGAAATCTGGAATGCCGAGACCGCCAAGCTCCTTCGGCCTAGTGCATGTCTTCCAGGCGACCATGCACTTTCCCCGGATGTCCCCTTCCTTTCCACACCAGAGAAATCGGCGACAAACGGCGTCTATCTCCGCCCTTGCCCATGGTGGAAGGCCGTCAGCTAACATGCAGTAAACCGGAATGGCGGCGAGCACTGACCTTACCCAGATGAGCCGTCCACTTCTGTTCATCAGTGGCCCTTGACATGCTGGCATTCGTCGCGCCACATTGTCTACCGTTCGCCGTACTTCCTCTCTGGGCAGTCGTGTTGTGCTCAGGGGCAACCCCAGGTAGCGGATGGGGAATGGCGAGATCTGGCATCCCAGGATCAGCTTCAGTTCCCCATTCTGTCCTCAGCTCCGAATATGTTCGTGATCGAACACTTGCTCAAATTAATTTTCAGTCCGGAGGCTTCCGCGAATATCTCCAGTAGACCCTTGATTGCCGTCGCTTCATTCGCATCGGGGTGTGCGAAGAATATGACATCATCCGCGTACATGCTGCACTGGAACCGGATTCCGTCGTTGTCGAGGCTTTTGAGCACACCTTCTGCCCTGGCTGCATTGAACAGTCTACCGAGCACCTCCATTGCACAGATGAAGAGCAGCGGGGAGAGAGAGTCACCTTGCCGCACTCCCCTCCGGTGTCGAATCGTTTCGCCTGGCTGTCCATTTATCAGAATGTTGGACGACGCCATGGCGAGAAGGGTGGCGATCCACCGTCGCCAATGTACTCCGAAACCCATGGCTTTCAGCACATCAAGCAAGAAAGGCCAATGGATTGTGTCAAACGCTTTGGCCACGTCAAGCTTGAGCAGAATCTTTGATCTCTTCTTCTTCCGCAGCATGACAGCAGCCCTCTGAATGTACTTGAAGTTATCATGTATCGATCTGCCCCGGATGAAGGCGTTCTGCTCCATTGATATGAGTGCTCCCATCTTTGGAGCTAGCCAGAGTGCTAAGATCTTGGAGACCAGCTTGGCCAGGCTATGGATCATGGTTATAGGCCTGAACTGTGCCGGTTCACATGCTTCGGCCGTCTTGGGCAGCAGCACGATCAGTGCCCCGTTCAGTCTGCCGAACGATCTGCTGTCCCCAAAGAGCATGGCGTTGATTGCCGCCATTACCTCCATTTTGATGACGCTCCATGCGTGCTTGTAGAACGCGCCAGTGTATCCATCTGGCCCTGGTGCTCTGTCCGGGGGTAGCTCTTTAATGGCGTTCCAGACTTCCTCCTCCGAAACCGGCTGCTCCAGCACCTCCAGATCTTGGGCCTCAATCCCGATTGCTTGGAAGTCGATTGTGCTGTCGCACTGACCCGGTGTTCCAAAGACAGATGTGAAGTGATCATGGATGGCTTGCTCCATCTCGGCTTGATCACAGGTGAATGCTCCTCTCACCCTGAGCCTGGTGATTAGGTTCTTCCTTCTGCGTCCCCTTGCCATCAAGTGGAAAAACTTGGTATTGGCGTCGCCTTCTGCCAGGTGGCGTACCCGGGACCGTTGCCTCGCTATGGTGCGATCCATGGCTGACAGGCCCAAGCACTTGACCTTTAGGTCGGTGCGCAGCGCGCGCTGCAAGTCCGTGAGCTGACGTACGTCGCCGATCTGATCGAGCTTCAGAATGATCGTTCTTGCCATTAGTAGTTGCTCACGTATGCTTCCGATCTCCCTTGACGCCCAGCTTCGCAGTTCCCTGGACAGCTTCCTGAACAGGTGATCCAATGGCAGAATCGGGTCCAATATGACCTCGTCACACGTCCAAGCCTGCTCCAGCGTTTCCTGGAACTCATGCAGCTTCGGCCAGAAGATTTCGAAGTGAAATCTCGGTTTGGGGCACACTGACAGTCTTGTTTGCAGGAAGAGAGGGCAATGGTCGGAAGCGTCAGAAGATAACGCCTGGAGGTGGCAGGCCGGGAACATCTCCTCCCAGTCCAGCGACACGAGCACCCGGTCCAAGCGCACCAGGGTTGGATCTTGACGTTCGTTGCTCCAGGTGTATCTTCGACCATGCAGATGAATGTCGAGCAGCTGCAGCGATGCCACCGTCCGCCTGAAAAGCAGACATAGTGCGGCGATTGATTCGCGCATTGTTCTTGTCAGCTTCATCCAGAATCAGATTGAAGTCTCCGGTCACCGCCCACGGGCTAGGGCAGTGATCCCTGATTGCCTCTAACTCTTCTAGGAATAGGCTCTTTTCTCCTTCTTCCTGGGGGCCGTATACGACTGTTAGCCACCAAGAGTCGCCCGTGGCCGGGATTACCTTTCACGGTGCACGTAAAGCACCCGATAGTCGGCTCTTTCAGCTCCACGTCTGGTGACCGAGCTGCTATTAGAATCCCTCCCCTCGTGCCAGCAGCAGGGACATAGGCAAAATCTCTGTAATTAATGCCCAACATGGAGGCAATCATCCACTGGTTTACAGTGCTTAACTTCGTTTCTACAAGGCATACAATGTGCTGCCGGGCATCGCCAGTTAACGTTCGAACGTTGTCACGACGGGCTGTGGCGTTCAACCCTCGGACGTTCCAGCACATAAGGGTTGTATTATCCATTAAGATGTGCTCCGGGTGGGTGTGGACACGGTCCGATCAGTGTCGGGGCCGTGGCGCCTGACGGCGCCTCCGGCGTTGTCCGATCGGCCGGCCATCCGGGAATAGCTCACGAAGCGCTTCATCGTCATCTGGGTTCCCGCTGAATAGGGCGTCGAACTTGCCCGGCGCGTCGCCCTCGTGAAGCACGGAGGCGTGGCCGAGGCGCTTGAGCACCAGGTATTCGCCGCGCTTGGACGTCGGGATTCTGGACAGGCTTTGTGCTGCGATCCGGCGGCTACGCTTGATTCGCTGCTTGGGCGACGGCGTCTTCAACGGTGAAGGCCTCCTGAGGATCGGTGAAGGCTTGGGCTTCTTGACTCTGCGTGAGAACACCTTGAACCTCTTCTGGGGCGACGGCGTGCCGTTAGCTGGCGACGCCGGCGGGGTGACGCGTATGTGTATTGCCGGGGCGTCCTCCTGAGCACGAGCTCCTGGGACCTGCTCCATCATCGGGTTCTCGCGATTTGTGTGGTCGATGTCTTGCTGGGCACCTTCACGTACCGGGGATGGGCTTGCCTGCTGCCCGATCGGCTGCCCTGAGTCCTCCGGCGCCACCGTGTCCTGTTCCGCCTGGGCGTCCTGTTCATCGTCCGACAACAGGCTGGGTTCGACCCCAGGCTGGATTGGGCTGCCTTCTTGGGTGTCCTTGGGGCTCGGCGTTGGGGCCTCTTCAACGTAGGCAAATGGATTTGCGCGTGTATGAACTATTTCAGTAGCTCTAGGTTAATGCACTAGCACCTTCACTAGTTCATAGGAGTTTTTTTTTTCCCCCTAGTTCATATGAGTTAGCTGGACGGGGGCCTGTCTCTCTTTTTTTTATATATATATCGGTGAATATCCTCTTACTGCATCTCACTTGGCCGCTCATTTCTTGTCATCTTCCTGCAGCTGCTTGTGGGTCGTTGAGCCATGCTTGTTTCAATGACTTCTCTGCTGCGTCAGGAGGCAATGTTATCCTCCCATCCCTTGTGAACCCAAGCTCCGTTTCTTAGATAGAAGTAGAACTGCTCAACTCTGAACAGAAACCATGGCCTTTAGATTTTGCTAACGAAAACTGATGGCAAACTCTGAATATTGCAGCAAGTTACCAACTGGAAACGCAAGAGGCACGATGGCACATTGTGGTTCAGCTGGAGCATGGAGTGGCAGTAACCTTTCAGGATTGGATTCAGAAAATTTGTGCTGAAGAATTTTATTGGCCCCAAATTAAGCTCTTATGTGCTCAGTGGACTACCTTCCTTGATCATTTACAGGATCAGAAGGATCTGAATTACACCTCTCTTTGCCTACTATGTACAGAGATGATCGAACTATACTATTTATACAACTGCAGCTAACAGCAAGCAGCCACATATGGTGCCACGTGGTTTGCAGAGTGGCACGGCATTGTCATGGTGCTCAGGAATGCCTTCTCCAGCTCCGCAGAGGTGCCTCTCTTCAGCAAGCACAAGGCGTACTCCATGACCATGGCATCACAGGGCAGGGTGATCTTGCCGTCGCCGCTAGTGAAGCCGAACTCTTCCTTGGACATCTGCAGGAGCTCGGCGAAGACTGTTGTCCCGAGGCACACCAATGGCACCTCAAATCTTGCCCCGTCAGTCGTGTACACTGCACAGTGGCCCTTGCTTGCCACGGAAGTGCAGCACTTGTCCGTTCCCCAGGTGAGGCGCTTCCTCCCAAGTGCTGCCATCCTCTGCCACTTCTTGGCCAGCTGAGCGATCCTCTTGGTGCTGATCATGGTTACTTGTTTCTTTCTTGCTGGAAACTGGAGAAGTGGAGAACTCTGAGTTGAGATTGTGATGGCGTTCTGAGGCTACTTGACCTGAATATATAGTGCAGTCGAACTCGAGTGGAATGATTGGGCAAGGGACAAGGCCATGAGGACGGTGATTGCGATGTTGCGAGACGCGTCTGCGAGTACGATTTGGATGAGACTCTGACGGGGGCTGAGTGTTTGGTGCTGAATGCTCGTGGTGTGCTTTCGGTGCTTCGACTGCACAGAACCCGTGCTGGCACACCATGCCGAGCCGTGTCGCTGGGAAGTGGCACGAGGACCCCATGTTTGTTGGGGCCAACGTGGAGCATGAGGGCCCGGTTTGTTCAGCTACTGCTGCTGTGCCGTCAGATCATCAGCAGATCAGCTTGGGTTTGAAGTTTCAATACAACGAAGACATGGAAGCATGGACTTCATCCTTTTGTCAGACGGCAATGTCATGCTTGAAGAATGCAAATAAAACTGGAGCTAATTGTAGTTTCCTAGTTGCGATCTTGTAGGTCCATGCATGGAACTGCAAGAAGCAGCTGCGAAATGGAGTTCACATGATGTGCTACTGATCCAGCAGACCACAACTTATCTAAGATGGCGTGATGTTGTCGAGCAAGTTGTTTGGACGGCTGAGCAGTCTTAATCCGGCCATTCAGAAACAATGAGCTGTGGGCACAAAAACTTCCAGATGTCTTACAGATTATCTCATTGCGCAACTGACAAATTGGACCCAATTTACATGTGGTCCTCATGGCCCTTGAGGCATTGCAGTATGGCATCACATTATATTGTGACATACTGATATGTAACACCCAGACACTACTGCATTTCTACAATTGGCTCCGACAAGTGCCAACAGATGATGGCCCCAGTGAAATCTAATCTGAATTCAGAACCACACACTGCTTCCCCTTGCAGCACTGCATGTTCTGGGTTCGTGGCCTTGTCTCTTGCCAGCCGGAGGTGATAGCTGCACTTGAACTGCGAGCTCTTCTTCCCTCATCACATATAAATGCACCACCTTCGCACCAACATTCCACCAGTCCATCAGCAACCTAAGCAATACATCTAGCAGCACAATATCCTCTGATACAGAGGTTCTCTGAACATTCGATTCAGTCAGGAAAAGAAGTAGAAGCAACCATGATCAGTGCCAAGACGCTTGTTCAGATGGCAAAGAAGTGGCAGAAAATGGCTGCCTTGGCGAGGAAGCGGCTTACCTCGACACCGGCGAAAGAAACCGAAGCATCCTGCGGAACGTCATCAACTTCAGTGGCCAGCAAGGGCCACTGCGTTGTGTACTCAGCTGATGGAAGGCGGTTCGAGGTGCCGCTGGTGTACCTCGGCACGGCGGTTCTCGGCGAGCTCCTGCGCATGTCCCAAGAGGAGTTCGGGTTCGCGAGCGAAGGTGGCAGGATCACGCTGCCCTGTGACGCCGCGGTGATGGAGTACGCCATGTGTTTGGTTAGAAGGGACGCTTCTGAGGAGGTTGTGAGGGCGCTCTTGAGCTCCATGGTCAGGCCTTGCCACACTGTCAGCGGCGTGGCGCCGTCGATGGAGCTCAAGCAGCAGCAGCTAGCCGTATGTGTATAGTTCCATAGCTCAATTTGTTAACTCAGGAGTCTCCTAGTTTCCTGATGTATGTACAATGTAGTTCTGTTCTGAATGTAAAGTTGTTACTTAGAATCAAAGGAAATGGCAAGAAAGATGTTACCAGCTCAATAATCTTATGAAATCAGTTTGGCAAGGAAATGGCAAGAATCAAGTTGTGATGTTATCGCGATCCAACCCAGGGCTTATATTGACCGTCCGATCGGAGCAGTTTTGATCTTTCCTGGCGGACCCAGGTTCACAGCCGTACAAATTGGACACGGCGGGCACGCTCCTTCCCCCTCTCCGCCCATCCCCTGAATCCCTGATCCCCGAGGAGAGCGTCCGCCGGCCGGTGGCCATCCAAGAAACCCCAAAACCCCACATCCGCCATGGCCATGGCACCGGAGCCCCTCTTCTTCACTCCGCCGCCCGCGCCGCGGCACCTCGCCGAGCTCCGCATCGACCCGGCGCACTACGCCGTCGCCTTCTCCGCGCCGTGCGCCGCCGACGCGGGCCGCAAGCGCCGCTGCCTCCTCCCGGCCTCCTCCGTGCGCAAGAGGATGCTGCTCGAGCTGCCCCCCTTCGACCCCGCGCCGAGCACGCCGACGACGCCCCCGCCCACGCCTACCACGCCGCGCGCCGCGGAGTTCTCGTTCGAGCCGGGGCTCCGCCCGCGCCACCCGACCGCGACCGCCGCGGAGAACATGTTCGCGTTCGCCGAGAACGCGCCGGGGACGCCGGGGGGATCCTCGGCCAGCAGCGCGGGGAACATGTTCGCGTTCTTGGAACGACCCAACACGCCCACGGGTCCCACCTCCAGGGGCGGCTTCGTGTTCGCGGCTTCGCCGGAGCGCCCGCTGACGCCCACCTCCAGGGGCTCCAACGCCAGCGGCCTCACGTTCTTGGCTTCGCCGAAGCAGCCGTTGACGCCCACGGGCTCCCCCGCCGGCGGCTGCGAGGCGTCCTTGATGCCCACCGGCAGCGGCGTGGCCGCGTCCCTCCACTCCGCCAAGACGGCGCGCACGGGCGCCGCTGGAAGCGCCGGGTTCGAGTTCTTCGCTTCGTCAGGGCCTCCATCTTCCGCGGCGGCCAAGGAGACGACGCTCCCCCCCGTGGGCGTCTTCTCGGCGTCGCGGTCGCTGACTCCGCCGCGCAGCGGGAGCAGGAAGCGGCCGCGGCCCAACCTCCACATCGAGACCACCCCTCGACGCACGAGTCCGCGACACTGGGAGGAAGATACGCCGCAGCAGCAGCTCACCCCGTCGCCGCTGAAGCTCGCCAAGGTCAACCCCGAGGCCTCGTCTATCATGTCGGACCCGTGCTGTGCGTTCTTCGCGTCGCCGGGAAAGGCGGCCAAGCAGGTACGCCGTGCTTGCATTTCTTTTTTTCGACACGGGCAGTTATAGAGTTTTACAGGAGATCGGATCATTGATCCCAGAACGAAGAATAGATGACCTGATAGGAACCAACTACGAACAAACCTGCCGCGAAAGAACTGACCGCCAAAGCGAGGTACCAGCGAACTGAACAAGAATCTGTCGATCAAACTACAAAAAGACCAGTACAGATGGTTCAGATAAACTTCATCGAGCCAACTTATTACAAACCAAAACACACTACAGTCAGCCATCTTTTCCAGCTCTTTTCCGGCTCTTCCTGTATCAACCTCCTTCCTCTTCAATCTTGATCATCTTCAGACTCAGACGGGTCACCCTCTCTGAGCAATAGCCGATTCACCTGTTTTGCTGTTTGAGTAGCTAAAATTTGTTAAGCAAGTCGAAGTATTGTCTTTGCACCCATCCTCCAACTGTTTTTTTCTGCTCAGTATCATATAAACCTGACCAATATACCATCAATGAGTGAGTGTGACAAACAATTTCCATTGGGATTTTAAACATTTTTTTTTCTCAAAAACTATTTTATTTCGACACTTCCATATCGCCCAACAAACAGCCCCAATTCTCCAAGCATGAAACGCTCAAGGTCGGAGGGAACATTATTAGCCCCAAGACATTTAGTAATCACAACCCAAATGATTTTAGCAATAGGACATGTAAATAATAGATGAGATATGGTCTCCACTAAATCACAGAACACACAGCAAGGATCACCATTCCAATTTCTTTTCCTAAGGTTATCCTTAGTCAACACAGCATTATTAGACATTGCCACAGAAAAGTTTTCACCTTCTCTGGAATCTTGCTTTTCCAGATTTTTTTTGTGATTAGGACCAACACAAGAACTGGTCAGGTGATCATATACAGATTTAACAGAAAAACCTTGTTTACCACCCAAATTCCAGAAAATAGAGTCTTTTTGCTCATTCAACTGAAAAGACCTAGCCTCATTCTCTATATAAAAGCCCACTCACTTCTCAAACTGTCATATAACCATCTTCTAAAAACAACCTGCACACCATTTCTATATTGAGCTACTGTCAGTTGTTTGTCTTCAGACAGTAGAAAAAGTACAGGGAACTTTTGACATAAGGGAACCTCAAAAAGCCAAGGATCAATCCAGAATCTAGTTAAATCGCCACTCCTAATCATAGCACCTCGACCATGCAAGTAAATGTGTTTAATTTTAAGCAAATCAGTCCAAACAGAAGAGTCATTTAGCCTATGAGAAACCTCATGAATAGATTTATTGCTCATATATTTATGTTTAACAATAGTTTGCCATAGACCAGACTCCTTTTCCAACTTCCACCACCACTTACACATCAAACTAACATTCATCTTCCTTAAGTCTTTGATCCCCAGACCCCCTTTCTTCTTACTTTTGCAGATAGTTTCCCATTAATCAAATGATACTTTTTCTTTAAACTTCCCCCTTGCCAGAAAACGGTCCTTCTTGTCTTATCCATCTTAGCAATAACAGATTTTGGAAGAATGTAAACAGACATATGATAGGTAGGTGAATTATTTAAACTGGAGCTAATGGGAATAGACTTCCCAGCCATAGATAACAGATTTCTCTTCTTGCTGCCGTTGCTTTCTTGAGCTCACCTCTAATGCGTTGATTTGATCGCCACAGGAAGCCAAGAAAGCCTCCAGCGAGGCATCCCGCTCGCCAGCCGGGTCACGCTGCACGTCGCCAGAGGCGAGGACTTCCTCACCAGAAAAGCCGAGAAAGCCGGTACAGCCTTCCTTACTGTGTGGCAATTCCATCCTTTTGCTTGCATTGTTTGGATTCAAGGATACAACATAATTTGGATGATTTGCTTGTGCAATTATTTCTTCACACTTAAAATGACAATTTCCTGCCTTCGCATTGGTCGAGTCATGAGTGGATAGATGCTCTGTGATGCTGATCTTCTTTGTGTGAATTCAGTGCTAATAATCATGTGCCCAATTATCTGAAGCTGATGGTCTCCTTTATGTGAATCCAGTGCTAATGATCCTGTGCCAATTTATCTAGCTTGTGGTCTCCTTTATGTGAATTCAGTGCTAATAATCCTGTGCCAAATTATCTGAAGCATATGATCTTCTTTAGGTGAATTCAGTGCTAATAATCCTGTGCTAAATTATCTTAAGCTTATGGTCTCTTTTATTATGTGAATTCAGTGCTATAGTCCTGTGCCAAATTATCTGAAGCATATGGTCTCCTTTACTATGTGAATTCAGTGCTAATAAATACTAGTTATGTGCCAAATATCTTCCATGAAATTCCAATGTCACGATTCTTTAAACGAATTTCCGATTTAAAATCTCCTGCATATGCCGTGAATTGAATGGGTTGCTTAGCTTCTTTGGACTGCATGCATTTTGGTATTCTGTCAGCAATTGCTTAATGAAACCTGGTTCTGTACAGGAGCAAGAGGTGGAAGTGTCCAGCGCGATCTGCTCCGGCGCCGAGCTGGTGCTGCGCGTGACCTGCAAGTGCGGCGTCCATAAGGAGTTTAACTTCGACCACCGTGTCTGATCAAAGCTCCTGTCCATCCTCATCATAGGTTTTCGGGTTTTGCCTTGCAATTCACTGAATTTTGAACCATATGGGCTCATGTAGAAACGAGTTTAAGCCTTGAAGAGCTGTAAGAACGTAGAAATTAAACGAGTTTAGCTCCGGCACTGAATTTTTCTTTCTAGACTTCTGGCTTCATTTTGGGCCTGAACTCGGCAACAATGGGTCGCACTTGTCTTTGGTCTAAATGTTTGGTGTTTCTAAGCTTGTGGTACAATGTTTCTTGGTTTGATTTGTCCTTTGAGTCTTGAGCTTGTGGTACATGCTCATTTGGACGATTTGCAGAGTAACTGAGTAAGAGGTGTCATTCCGCTTTGTTTAGAAGATTTCTCTGTAGTGATTTCTGTGTAGATATTGCTGTCTACTGATGTTCTGTTGTGTACATAATGTACAGTAATGTACATAATTTGGATGCTTTCTCTTGATGTACATAATGTACAGTACAGTTCTGTTCAACCTGATGTAAGGTTGTTACTTGTTAGAATGAAATGAAATGGTAAGAAAGATGTTACTAGCTCAATAATCTTAGCAAATCAGTACCATCCCTTGTGATTTGTGAACCAAAGTTCCTCCTGGGATATCCTGAGCAGCCCACTAAAGACAATTGTGCCACAGTATTCCAGTGGGACCTCAAAAGTCAAAACTCCTCTCAATGGCTGTATGCATGGTGAAGTGGTGCAAGTGCAACTTGTATTGTCGTCTCTGGTGTCTGTCTTAATCCTTTTCCACTTCTCGCCAAATGGGCAAGACTCCTGGGATGGACTAGTTGGTTCTTGTTTCTCAGGTATGGTGCTTAGAAATTCTTTGTTTATGACTTTGTGATTGCAGTGATGGTGTCTTACTTGCTTGCTCCTGAATATGTAGGTGAAGAAATGGTCCATTGCTGAGACTAATTGGCAGTTGACAAGAGCGTGAGCTTGGTACATGCATTGATGACTGCAAAGTAGGCATCAAGATTCAGATTTTATTATTATGGACCATTTTTGGTGCAACGTCAAGGCAAAGATAGTCAACTAGTGGTTGGGCAATCAGATATGTACTACTGTAGCACAGCTGAAATTGGCTGAGACGTAATTCTGGCATACTGGACCCAGCCTTTATGGAGGTCTTCCATCTGTTCCAGTGCCCTGTATCAGTGGTTTGGAGATTAGCTGGTTTAGCTTGAGAAAATAACCATTCCTGAATGATTTGGGTCCATTTTTCTCCCTCTGAATAATCTGAAACACTGCATGAGCATGATTAGGTCAGTATCAATGCCTCAATACCAATGGGGACAAGGCTAGATGATCCAAGATTCAAGAGTTGAGCAGATGCAGGGTTCACTTCACTGTTTTCTGGTACACACTCTTACAGTCTTAAACTGTTGTAGTAGCATGCAAGGTGTTGGGTGACCTGTGCTTTGATTCCTGCTAATCATGCAACTTGGTAGACAGTTCCATATCTGAGTTTGCACCAATGGATGGACGATTTCTAGCTTGGCATGTGATAACCATTTCATGGTATATGGGGGCATTTGCAATGGGCGGACAGCCATTTTTTTTCTGGAAAGTTCAGAATGTGGCTGTAAATTTCCATGCAAGACTGAATTTGCTGTCTGGGTGTTTACTCTACAAGGCATCACTAGCAGCAAAATAAATCTGCAAAACATTAAGTTTTGGCTTATGTTGCCAGAATTTTATTGGCCTGAAACTGTGATCTGTCATGTAGTTGTTCAACAAGCCAACAAGTATGTGTTCCGTGAACAAGAACACTGGTGCTAACTTGCTAAGTCTCTACCTTCCTTGATCGTTTGCAGGATCAGAAGGATCTGAATAACACCGCTCTTTGTCCTACTATCTACAGTGATGAACTACTACTTATACAGCACCAACTAACAGCAGGCTGCGACATACGGCGCCACATGGTTTGCAGAGTGGCATGACATTGCCATGGTGTTCAGGAATGCCTTCTCCAGCTCCACAGAGGCGCCCCTCTTCAGCAAGCACAAAGCATACTCCATGACCATGGCATCACAGGGCAGTGTGATCTTGCCGCCTGTGAAGCCGAACTCATCCTTGGACATCTGCAGGAGCTCTGCGAAGACTGTTGTCCCGAGACACGCCAAGGGCACCTCAAACCGTGCCCCGTCAGCCGTGTACACTGCGCAGTGGCCCTTGCTCGCCACAGAGGTGCAGCACTTGTCGACTTCCTTTGCTGCTGCCCCCCAGGTGAGGCGTTTCCTCCCCAACGCTGCCATCCTCTGCCACTTCTTGGCGAGCTGAGCGATCCTCTTGGTGCTGATCATGGTTACTTTTTTCTTTCTTGGCTGGAAACTGGAGAAGTGGAGTGCTCTGAGAGTCTTGAGTTGAGATTGTGATGGTGTTCTGAGGCCACTTGACCTGAATATATAGAGCACTCGAACACAAGCGCAATGGTTGGGCAAGGGACAAAGCCATGTGGAACGGTGAGCGCAATGTTGCAAGATGCGTCTGCAAGTACGATTTGGATGAGATTCTGATGGGCCAAAGCGTTTAGCTTATGCAGGAGCAGATCGTGGTGTGCTTCCGGTACATGGATTGGATCATTGAACACCACCCATGTCTGAGTGGTGTCGCTTAGAAGTGGCACAAGGACCACATGCTAGTGGGTGCCAAGTTGCCAACATGAATCGTGAGGGACATGCGCGTTCAGCTAGCAGTTGCGCCATTTGATACATCAGTACCGGTCCATTTCAGAGTAGTTTTCTTCAGGCTTGAAACAGGTCACCGCACACAACGAAGCTGCTATCTTGTAGGTCCTTGTTGTGAACTGTAGGAAGGGATCGGGCAATCAAATGGAGTTCACATGGCATGATATGCTACTGATCCACCAGACCACAAATTGAAGAAGTGGTAATGAGTTGTCGCGCAACTTGTTTGGTATCTATTGCAGTCAGTGGAAGATCTGTGCGCTCAGAAACAACGTGCTGTGGTCTGAAAATAACATTTGCTATCTATTGCACAATCAGTGGAAGATCTGGAACTGACAAATTGAACCCAGTTTACATGTGGTCCTCATGACCCATGCGGGCATGCCTCTTAGCAAGTATCAAACAGGTCAGTATGGCAGCACATCGTGATATCATAGCACCAAACACATCTGCAATTGGTTCCAGCAAATATATCTGGCCCTAGAGAAATCTTATCAAAACCCCACATTGATTCTCCTTTTGCAACACTGCATGTTCTGAACTCATGGCCCTGCCTCTTGGCTGTCTGATGACAACTGCATTTGCTCTGCATCGACTTCCCGTTGCCCGGACCTATAAATCCATCAGCTTACCACCCATACTTCATCAGCAAACTAAGCGCCACACACACCTGTTAGCTGAATAACCAAACTGAATTTCTCTGAATATTCAGCCAAAAAAGCAGGAGAAGCAACCATGATCAGTGCCAAGAGACTTGTTCAGATGGCAAAGAAGTGGCAGAGAATGGCTGCCCTGGCAAGGAAGCGGCTAACGGCGACTCCGGGGAAAGAAGCCGCCGATGGTTCGTGTGGCGCATCGACATCGGTGGCCGTCAAGGGCCACTGCGTCGTGTACTCCTCCGACGGGAGGCGGTTCGAGGTTCCGCTGGCCTACCTCGGCACAGCGGTGTTCGGCGTGCTCCTGAGCATGTCGCAGGAGGAGTTCGGCTTTGCCGGCGACGATGGCAGGATCACGTTGCCCTGTGAGGCAGCGGTGATGGAGTACGTGATGTGTTTGCTTAGGCGAGACGCCTCTGAAGAGGTTGTGAGGGCGTTCTTGAGCTCCATGGTCAGACCTTGCCACCACAGCGTTATTGGCATGGTGCCATCGATGCGGATATCAGCCGTCTGTGTATAGCTATATGATTAGCTCCTGATGTAACTTATTAGGCTTAGGTTTATTTAGCCGGATGTAATATTCTGGAATATTATTAAATCGTATAAAAGATTCTTCGTCTGAAGTCTGAACGTCTCGTGGCATGGATTTGAAAATGTTTCTCGTTGGATAAAAGTAGAAATAGAAACAGGAGGGAGCCATGGCCTGAAAGTTTGCAGACGCGCCAGATTGCGAGATGCGGTTCAAGGACGCAACGTTTGTTTGTATTGCCGTTTTTTTAGGAAACTTTGTACTGCCGAAAATGATTTTGGCACCTCGAAAATTTTGATCGCCCACCGTCCAATCTGACCGTGCGATTGCATTCTTGCCGCTGCGGCCCACATCGAGAAAGGCTGAGCAGTTTTGGGCTTTTGGTCTTGGTCTGGCCCACGTACTAGCCTGTATTACCGTTGCTCAAAAAAAAAAAAAAAAACTAGCCTGTATTACCGTTTGGGTCCTTCTGTGGGTCATCCTTCCCTGCCGGGCGGCGGCGGCGGCGCCGCCGCCGCGTAAGGCTGGCGAGCGCCGTTGAATCCACCGTGGGCCCCTCGGAGCTTTCCGGTGGCTGTGGCGTCTGTAGGTTGTGATGGCATTTGGCAGCGTAGCGGCCCCCCAAGAGTGCGCCGCTCGGCAGGCAGCTCGTCGGCTCCGGTGAGAACTCCAAACCGAATAGGTGTCTCAATCGTATAGGAGACAGAAAATCAGCCAAATTTGCTCAGATTAGTTCATATATATGTACACCGTTCAGCTTAGGGGCTGTACTTGACTACCAATATGGAGTTTGGACTAGTCCTGAGCTTTTGCTGCGTGAATATTAGCTGAGTTCGTTTTCATCATGTTTAATCAACGATAGTAACATATCTATAGCAGCACCATTTGTGTTAAAAAAAACTGTTTTCCTTCACTCCGTAGTCTGTATATGTGTCAATGCCACTTTTGAAACATAAACTGTAGTTCTCCTCAACTTATGTGCATGATAATATGTGACTGTTCTCAGTTATATAAATGTACATCTATTTTCTAAAGGGAGATGTTTAATCTTATCCTCAAAGAAAAGCAACAAAAAACAATAGCAGCTTTTCCTGTAGTTGTTGGTTTTCCAGTCCTGCTAGACTTATTGCTTTCTTGCAAGAGTGAAAATGCTTCACATCGATACTCTTAAAACGGCAGCAAGGAATAATACTAATCAATTCATCAAAATTGAGAGAATGTACAATTCCTTCTTTTCTTCTAACTATGTCAGAGCACTTCACATACAAACTGCAAAGTACTTCATATCTTTAGGAGCTTGCAAATTGCTGATGCAGTGCTGCATGAGGCATTATATAGCTTGAATGCTGGCAAGACATAGCTACAGAGCTCAGGAACACCTTCTCTACTTTCTCTGATGCATTTCTTCTGAGCAAGCACAGCACATACTTTTTTCTCGAACACGCAGGAGAGCTGCGTATCATTATATTAAGAAGATAAAAGGTGTAACACAACAAGCCAACACACACTACACACGCCATTCACATACTCGACCACTGCTGCATCACAAGGTCCTTTATCTACCATGTACATGGCACAATGTCCTTTATCTGCAACTGGCGAAGTAGTGCAGCATGCATTGTCGCCTCTGATGGCTGCCTTGATCTGTTGCCACTTCCTCGCTATTTGGGCAAACCTCTTGTGTGGTTCTCAGGTATGGTGCTTCGAAATGCTTTGTGACTTGTGGCTGTTGGGATGGCATCTTCACTTGCTAGATTCTGAAAATATAGTTGAAGAAATGGTCCTGGCCTTGGTTCAGCTTATATTCTGAGAACTAATTGACAGGGGACAAGACCATGAGCTTGATACATGCATCAAGATTCAGATTCAATTTTTGCTAGACAATTGCTCGATGCACCATCAACAGTAAGATAGTGGACCATTGGTTTGGCAATCAGATATGTACTACAGTAGGGCTGCTGAATTGGTCAGAAACATAGTGCGAGCATACTGGGTCCTGTATCAAGTGATTTAGAGATAAACTGGTTGAGCTTGCACACAACAATCATTTCTGAAGAATGATTTGGGACCACACTATTTGTTCCCTTTTTGAGAGAATGAAACACTGGCGTGATGGTGATTAGCTGAAAGCCAGCATCAATGTCTCACTGGGGACATGGCAGGATGGTCCAAGAGCCATGAGCTGAGCTGATGCATGGTTCGCTTCACTGCTATTGGTTGTGTACTCTATACTTACTGTTGCATTTGCATGATAAGTGTTGGTGAGCAGTGCTTTGATTGCTGCAAATAAAGCAATTTAGTCCACAGTTCCATACGTCAATTGACACCAATGGTCTGCATGATTTCTAGCATTGCATGTGACATCCAATTTTGTGCAAGTCATCCAGTCTAGTAGGATGATTGGCAAGAGACAAGGCCAAGAGAAGGTACGTTGCATATATTTTGGATCAGATTCTGATGGGGCCCAAGTGTTTGGTGGATGCCGGAACCAGTCGTAGTGCACTTTTGGTGCTTGGATTGGACACAACGTGTTGTAGCCATGCTGAGCGGTGTATAGCAGAGAAGAGGAACTAGGACCCCAGGTTAATTGGGGCCAATGTGAAGTTTGAGGGGCCAGGTTGGTTCGATAGCTGTAGTGCAATTCAGATTTTTGGCAGAGCAAATGCCTTTCATGGTGGGATTCTGTTTGGTTCAGTGTCCATGACTGGAAACCGAAGGTTCGTCGTGTAGCTATCATCTAAATATGATTTGATTTTGAGATCCTATTTTAGTAATATGCATGCATAGTGTCTTGCAGTGGAACTCCACTGACTGAGATTGGAATCAGTTGGAGTATCACATGTAAGTAGTCCCTCCTATGCATGTATGCTCGACTTCAACATGTGTCTTCTCTGTACAGAAGGGTCATACCTGCAAAATCCAAGAAAGGGTGATATCCACACATAGGGAGTTCGCACGTGTCTCAATATGAGTTCTCTTTCTTGAGCATTACCCGCAACTTCAGAAGGCATAAATTGCAGTATCACAAAGGTATCGGTTCAATGCTAGTGGTATAGTGCTAAACATGGATGCAGTAATTGGTAAGTTTGAGATTTATTTCAGAGCTGGATGATGAGGTTCCAGCTGTTCTCGCTGATAGTTAATACCAGGAACTAGTCACAGCAAAACACAGACAATGATACTTGGATTTAATCAGATGACAAGCTGCAAGAGTTCAGAACTGAAATCGGTATCCTGGATGCAGAAACAAGTTGACTGAATTCGAAGCGAATGAGTTATTATGATCAAGCCTGCAAGGATATGAGCATAGGGCCATGCACACAAACCATGGGTTAATAGCTGTATCTGTTAACAGATGCCAAAAAAAAGGGGTGTGTCATGTACATATATACTCAATTTCGCCTCATGATTGTCATTCATCTAGTTGTATTCTTGAAGTCTTGCAGGTGGAAACATTAAGAGGAAAATAAGGAAATGAAGGAAATGGAGTTCACACGAGATGCTAGTAATCCAACAGACAGCAGTACGAAGTTGTCGACCAAGTTGTTTGGACCTGCTGAACACATTTAATCTAGTCGTTCAAGTACAATGTGCCGTGGATATGAACTGCCTGGATATATGTCTCAATCAGTAGATTTCCAAAAGGGACATGCTAATCACCAAAATAATTGATATCTCATTGGAGAATCACAGGCTCAACTGGCCCAGACACGTTGGGCCCAATGTTCTTGTGGTCCTCTTGAGGTTGCAAGCTTGACTGCAGTCAAGTCAGTATGGAAGCACATTGTGATACCCTAGCAGGGTCAAACACTGAAAGTATTGTTTCCAGCAAGTGCGAAGCAGATGGCTCCAGCCTCCAGAGAAATATATTTTAAGATCACACTGTTTTTTTTCCGCAGCATTGCATGTTCTGGACGCATGGCCTTGTCTCCTGGCAGCTTGAGCTGATAGCTGCACTTGAATGGCATAATTCTGTTTTCCTTGACCTATAAATCCATCAGCTTAACACCAACACTCCATCAGTCCTCGAGTAAGATAAGCACAACACACAATAGCTGAAACTTCACCTGGTAGAAGCTGAGTTCCTCTGAACTTCCCAACAAGAAAGGCAGAGACTGAATCAGCCATGATCAATGCCAAGAGACTCGCTCAAATGGCAAGAAAGTGGCAAGGCTTGGCTGCCCTTGCGAGGAAGAGCCTCATGCCATCCCTGGGGAAAGAGACCGAGGGGTCATCGTGTAGCACGTCGTCGGTGGTGGCTGGCAAGGGCCACTGCGTCGTGTATTCTGCTGATGGCAGGCGGTTTGAGGTCCCTCTGGTGTACCTCGGCACAATGGTTTTCAGCAAACTCCTGGACATGTCACAGGCGGAGTTTGGCTTCTCAGGCATTGGCGGCAAAATCATGCTGCCCTGTGACGCCGCAGCTATGGAGTACGTGATGCGTTTGCTTTGCTGCCCTCTGAAGAAGTTGAAAGGGCGTTCCTGAGCTCCATGGCAAGGCCTTGTCACTATGGAAATGGCTTGACGCAGCAGCCCATGGGATTCGCTGTTCCTAGCTTCTGAAGATTAACACTGAACTTCTAGAGCTAGCCATGGTGCTTTGTTCTCGGTGTTTCCATTTCTTTCATGATGTAAAGATGTAAATAGTTGCTTTTGGGAGATGGGTAATGGAAGTAGGATGATTACTTGTGAAGGACCGGAAACGGCGACCAGAGGGGGGGTGAATGGGAGCCTCAATTTTCTTTTCAAATATATTTGACCACTGTCCCAAATTCAAGCCCCAAGAAGTAAAATCTCCAAATCTAAAATACTCGCACCAACCGGTGATGGGAGTATCTAGATAAATTCTTTAGGGTGTTAGAAACCCAACGCAACAAGCGGAATATGAATCGGAGCACAAACGACGAAACAACACCCAAGACTAGAAATCAGAGCTAGTGGAAATTCCCAGAAAATCACATGAAAATTTGTTCATCCTTGTCACACGAAACTTGATGCGGCACCTGCAGTACTCACTGAACCTGCATACTCAAACTGAAGCTCACGGAAACAGTCGGAGTAACCGTTTCCAAAGAGAAATGAATAACCTGAACAGAGTGCAAAACTCACTTGAGCCCAAGGCCGACAGCACCTAATTCTACCAAGCTCAGAGATAAAATTGAATTCCCAGCCGATAAAAACAGGTGCTTGTATTAAAATTCGTAGGCGAGAAAATGAGCAAGTACTGAAACTGTGAGCTACGTAGATTTACTTTCTAATCAAAAAGGCTGTCAGCTTCCTTGCCAAACCGTGAGTGGCTAATCAAGCACAAGAAGCTAAATATATATATTCTAATGATGAGCTATCAATGCTTGGAAAGACTACTCACGAAAGCATCAGAAAGATATCAGCACTGAACTTGGAATACTGCACTTACTGATCGAAGTTAGCCTGCAGAGATGACCTGCTCGGTTGACATCCTGAAAACATCGATTAGTCTGAACCAGAACTCAAGTGCAGATGCTGCACTACCTGAGATTGGAAGACTCCTCAACCAATCAGACGAGAGGAGAATGGCACACGGCACTGATGTTCCTCTCGACTGCTGGCCTGGTCCTAGGAGCAGAAGGAACAAAAGCTGACGAATTGAACCAAAAGAACAGAGGCGATGAATCTGGACTGACGAACTGCAAGCAGGCGGCTTGCCCAAACAATCCCACTGGATCTCAACAGAAACACATCCAACTTGTACCAAAAATTAACCAGGGAAGCACAAGATAGTCAGAGAGCTATCTAGGGAAGATCATCATCCAAAACATAGTAGAGAACCAGTAAACTCAGATCACAGCACATGACGAAAATAAGAACAGGGTGCTGCACGAACCGAATCAGGACACAGGAAAAATTCATGACGCCATGAATCAAACCCCAGAGGGCATGAGAAGGATTAGGGCCTTCTCTTCCCAAGCAAACGAAAGAACACAGACTCGATCAGTTCATCTGTGGATCACCGTAGCCTAGAGGGAGAGAGCACGGGCAAGCAAGAAATAAAAAGCTACAGAAGTGATGAGGTTGAGTTGGGGACTGCCTCTCCTATTTAACAGATTATTTCACATCCCAATTTTGCCCCTAGATATTTATTAGAGCGAACCACCTAGCCAAGGGCACTATGGTCCAACTCGAAGTTTCTTGATCCGACGGCCACCGCGCCTTCTCACCGGTAGCTTCGCTTCGACGCGAACTCACCGATGCCGCCACGTGTCGTCCGTCCGCATCGGGACCTCCGCCCCCGGTTTTGAGGCGCAAACCAGGGAAACTCGCCGCCGATGGTTTTGAGGCGAAACCACCAAACCCTCCGCGAGTAGCGTAGCCCATACGCATCCCCCCGCCGTGTACACTTGCGCTCGTCGATGTCCCATTGTCGTCACCACCACGGTGGCCACCCGGTCCTCGGGTCCTCGATCCAAGCCTCACGTCCGCCCTTCACCGCACCCGGTCCGTCGGCACGGCACGCCCTACTTGATCTTCACCGACCGTCGACCACCGTCTCCGAGCTCGACACCTACAGACAACATGAGCCAAGAGACACCATTGTTTGACACGAAGCCGCGTGCCACGGTTAGTAAGACTCACACACACACGCCTTGTGTTGGCATGTTGACAATCACTCATCACACAAAGGTCCACACAATGGTTATGGTAAAAACTATGTGTCCTCAATCTCCCCCTTGATGAGTGCATTGTCAATACCAACACAAACCAGAGACAACCCATCCAAATGACCAAGAGCCAAAGAAAAGCAGAAAACGGGTCATTTGCAATGAGCAAAGCAAAGTCACAACTTGGTCCCCAAAGACATGGGCAACGGCTTGACGCGACCAAGAAAATCAAAGCTAGCCCTCAAGAAGAGGCAAAAGGCTCAACACCACTAGCAAGGCAAAGAAAACCTGAAGAACAGCTAGACCCTCAAGAAGAGGCAACGGCTTAACACATCTAGCAAAAACAGCACAAACCGGAGTACAACTCCCCCTTGACTCCCCCTTGACAAATGCATACTCACAAATGAGCTCTCTGGATTTGTGGATGTTTCTCCCCCTTGTTGGCATATGCACTTATCAAGATTAGATCAAAAGAGACTGCAACTCCCCCTCAAATCATGCCATGAAAGAAATGCAAAAAGACAGAGCTTCACAAGTATAGCAATTTGAGTACATGGATGATCTAGCAAGTATGGCAAGTGTATAGCAAATGGCACAAGACAAAACCAATGCTCAAGGCGATCAAGTGGTACGGAATATGAAACATAAGCATTTTGATCGGGTGTTGGGCATTTTATAAAAGGTGTTCACCAAAAAGAATAGCACCTAGCACATATAAGCGGAGATCAAACAAGTGCTAACACATGTATACAAGAGTGAACTACCCCATATAACGGTCACACATCATGTCTCAAAGATACACTTAACAACACTTGTAACTACAACATTGATCGAGTTAAAACGGTAGTTAACAAGGTTTCATTTAGACAAGTGTAAACGAGAGGATCAAAACTGTCCGCCAAAAAGATTGTTTTTATCATGTTTTTCAACCACGCCGAGTTCATCCCTTAGTGCAAGTGGGAAGCTGTCTCGTCACGAGTGGTTGTGGACTAGCACTACAATGCCCAAGTTCATCTCACTCGAATGAATGAGAAGCAATCTCGTGACATTGCCGTGGGACGAAAAGATCCAACTCAAAAGCTTTTCAACATTTCTTAGCTTAGACATCAAGTTTTAGCACAAGATTATCAAGAGATCCGAGCTAAGTGAATGACTCAAGAAACATGAGACATAGCAACTCAAGCATACACATGAAAGCAACAAGGTTCTCACAAAAACTACACATGCTAGTTGCCATCTCAGAGGTGAACAATTTTCGAGTTGCATCAAGATTAAAGCAGGTTCACATTTAGAAAACAGGCTTAGCTCATAACATGTAACAAGTGATCAGAAGAAGCCTAAGCCGCAAGCTCCAAGAGACATACACAAGACATACTAGCAAGAGCATGAATGTAATCAAAAACTGCTATAGTCATGAAGCTCAATAAAGGTAATATGATACATGATGAAATGCACTATGATACAAAGGTGCAAAAGGAAGGCCAGATAACCAAAAGCAAGAGAAGAAGGCCAAAAACCATACTATACATCAAGATACTGCTACCCTACTCTAAAAATGGTAGCAAATGCCCAACTCCGCTCTCAAGTGGGCAACCTGGGTTTGATCGAGGGGCTTTGTGAAGATATCGCAAAGTTTGTTCATGGGTTCTCACAGTGAAGGTCTATGTCTCCTTTCTCTTGGTGATCTCTCAAGAAGTGATATCGGATCTCAATGTGCTTGGTTTTTGAGTGGAGTCGGGTTCTTAGCAACGCTAATGGCACTAGTGTCATCACCGAAAAGAGGCACTTTCCTAAAGTTCAACCCATAGTCTCTCAAGGTAGCAACCACCCAAAGCACCGAGAACAACACGCGAAGCAGCGACATACTCAGCCTCACAAGTGGATTGGGAAATAGAAGACTGTTTGCGAGAAGACCAAGAGATCAACGACGAACCCAAAAACTCACAAGTTCCCAAAGTGGACTTTCTCTTAATTCGATCACCCGCATAATCGCATCGAATAACCCGAAAGAGAAAGAGATGAAGAGGTCGAGTACCATAGACCAAGCTCGGGAGTGAAGCGAAGGTACCGTAAGATGCGTTTGACGGCTGCCCGATGCGAAGTGCGCGGTGAAGAGGCTGGAAGCGTGCGCAAAGACAGGACGGCGAACCTGGATGTCGGGCCTTGTCGCCGCGAGTACAAAGAACGACCCGATCATGCTGCGGTACTCTTCCCGGTCCACGACTTCTCCTTCTAGATCGGCATCCAAGGCGGTCGTGGTCGACATGGGAGTTTGAAGTGGCTTGGCATCACCCATGTCGAAGCGCTTCGAAGATCCTTCGTGTACTTGCCTTGATGTACAAATGTCCCTTCTCGAGTTTGCTTGATTTGCAAACCGAGAAAGAACGTCGGCTCACCCATCATGCTCATCTCGAACTCCCCGCTCATCATATCTCGAAAACTTTGCAACAAGAGCATGTGACGAACCACCAAAAATGATGTCATCGACATAAATCGCACCAAGAGAGTGTCACCGCCATGCTTGAGGAGAAACAAGGTTTTGTCAACCGACCCCATGGTAAAACCCTTGCCCAAAAAAGGACTTCAATCGCTCATACCACGCTCTTGGGGCTTGTTTGAGACCATATAGGGCTTTGTGGAGTTTAAAAACATGGTCGGGATGCTTGGGATTTTCAAAGCTCGGGGGTTGCCTCACATACACTTCCTCATCTATGTACCCATTCGAAAAGCGCTCTTTACATCCATTTGATACGGCTTGAACCCTTTCGAAGCTGCATAGGCTAGGAAGATCCTAATGGCTTCTAAACGGGCAACAGGTGCAAAAGTTTTCTCATAATCTATCCCCTCTTTCTGACAGTACCCCTGAGCAACCAATCTAGCCTTGTTTCTCACCACAACCCCATCCTCACTCTGCTTGTTCTTGAACACCCACTTGGTTCCTATGGGATGACACCGAGGTGGAGGTGGCACTAAAACCCACACTTGGTTTCTCTCAAAGTTCTCAAGCTCCTCATGCATGGCATTTACCCAATCTGGATCGGTTAATGCCTCAACCACTTCTTTGGGTTCGAAATTTGCAACAAAAGCGAGAATGTGCAAAGTGCGAAATCTCATAAGATCGTTACGAGTGACCCGCTCATTTATGTTACCGATCATGGTTGAAGGAGGATGGCGATCTTGAATGTGTCGCGGTGCTTCTCTTGATGAAGACGCCTCCTCAACGGCGGTGGAGCTCCCTCGGTGCGGTGGAACAAGCCGAGGAGCTCGGTCGTACGGTCCCCATGTGGTGGAGGATGTAGGGAGTGGGGCCGTCAACCGAAGTAGTCGTCGCGGGGTCAAGGATTTGGGGCAGCCGGTGGAGTCGGCTCGGGATCACCCCAATCGGCATCGTCCTGCTCCTCCTCCACAAAAATGCTCTTGTTCATCTCCTCATCACCCGCACTTTCAAAAACGGGAGAGGAACAAGGTGCGGTCTCGTCGAAGGTGACTTCACAAGTCTCCATGACACGGTTAGTTTCAAGGTTAAGTACTCGATAAGCATGCGAATGAGATGCATAACCAAGAAAAATCCCGTCGAAGATCTCGATTCAAATTTGTCTAAGTTTCCCTTCTTCAAGATAAAACACTTGCGACCAAACACCCGAAAATGGCTCACTTTGGGCAAGCGGTCAAACCGCAACTCATAAGAAGTCTTCTTTGTAAAAGCTCGAAGGAAGATGCGATTTGAAACATAACAAGCCGTGTTGATCGCTTCGGCCCAATAGCGCCTAGGAGTCCTATGCTCATCAAGCATCGTCGGCCATCTCAACAAGGGTCCGATTCTTGCGTTCAACAATCCCATTTTCTTTGTGGGACATACGGCGAGGAAAACGATGTTCAAGACCTATGGAAGAGCAAAAGGTCTCAAAATGAGTATTCTTGAATTCAGTGCCATTGTCACTGCGAATAGCTCGCATGGCATGCTTTGGTAACTCATTTTGCAACCTTAAGATCAAGTCATGAACATGAGTAAAAACCTCATCTTTGCTCTCCATGAAAAAGACCCACGAATAGCGAGAAAAGTCATCAACCACCACCAACACGTACCACTTTCCACCATCCGGACCCGAGCTGGACCTACGGTGTCCATATGTAAAAGCTCGCCGGGCCCCTTGGTCATCACTTGGTTCACGGGAGGATGAGAAGCTGCAATCATCTTCCGTGACGGCACGGATGACAAACAAGATCCTTCTCAAACTTGAGCTTGGGCAAACCCCAAATTAGATCAAGTGAGCTCAATCTTGCAAGCAAGTCGAAACTCAAGTGACCAAGTGCGGTGCCACTTCCAAAGCTCGAGGAGGAGTTTGCCATCAAACGGCGGGAAAGACCAAATGAGCGAGAAAAATCAGCACGAAACACTTTCCCGAAAGGCACAATCTTGCAAACGAGGTTTTCCGAGCATCAAGAACACGACAAAGTCTTGGCTTAAACCGAACCTCAAAACCGTCATCAAGAAGCCGAGAAACAGAAAGCGATTGAAGTGCAAATTTGAAACCAAGGCCACATCCTTAAGCACAAAGTTCTCATTCGACGGATGGACCCACGTGAAAGCACTTTACCCTTGCTTTGTTATCCCCAAATGTAATGTATTCACTACACTTCATTTGGGTGAGGCTGAGAACCATTTTGAGTTCCGGTCATGTGTCGAGAGCAACCGGAATCAACTAGCCACGTGTTCTCCGGCCCTTCATCCCGCATCAATAGCGAGACATGGGATGAGCAAATGATCCAACACTTGGGGTTAGTAAAGGCGAGGAGAAAACCGGTGTTGGCTCATTCGCCCACGAGAAGTGTTAACAAAAGCATCATGCATGCCATGTCCCATTTGAGTAGAGCGATCACCACGACGAGAAAAACATGGTCCGCTCATCTTGTAAGACCGAAAGCCACGATCACGAGATCCAAGGTCATAAGAAAAAACCGAACCCCGCCGGCACGACCACCTCGTGGTCTCACACCTTGAGGCCTAGGTCCTTGAGGTGTTGCACCTCTTGGCCTAGCACCTTGTGCCTCGGAAACGTGGAGCAAACACACCATGAGTAGAGTTATGGAAAAGCTCATACTCATGCCGCTCATCTCTCTTCCTCCGAAAGCAAAACTCAAACAAGTGACCATCATGGTGACAATAATCACGGTGATACACCTCTCTCTTGGGTGGTGGTTGACTCACTCTCTCATGGGTATGGATCACTCTTTAGGTTTGCTTGTTCTTTGGAGGGGGTTTAATAGAGATGTCGGGAAGTGTGTCAAGTGGGTTCCTTAGGTGGTTTGGTTTTGGAGTCCACACTTGCTTTGGAGGTGAAACTTTGGGAGGTTCCTCAAACACACCATCTTTCACATTGGGCTTGTTAGGCCGAGGTGGAGTGATTTTGATCAACTTGGGAGTAGTGGAAAGCTTGGTGGATTTCTCGGATGCACTTATACCACTTGTGTTCACCAACCTTACCAAAAACATTTTCACCCTTCCCACTGTAGCAAAGCCTAATCCCGTTGTGTCGGTTCCCTCTTGAACCGACTCATCATCATGCCAAGCCGTGGTTCAACGCAAGACAACCAAGCGAGCATGGACCGAAGATTTATGATTTCTTCTTCAGCCCTTTTCTTGTCATGCCTACAAGAGACTAGTTCTAGTTCCAAAGCTTCACAACAAGCACATCTAGAAACTTGACTAGTTTTCTCTAGCATGGCAATCCTAGTCATTTTCTCACCTAGCTCGGACTTCGGCTCATCACAAGATTTGCAAGGACTCACGAGAGACGAGACCTAGCCTTAACCTCATCAAGCTCATCTACCAAAGCCACATACTTGGACGCACATCAGCTAGGTTCGCCATATGAATGGCACAAGCATCACACTCGGACTCATCGAGATGTGCACGAGACTCCCTAACGAGACTCTAGCTCTTTGACAATGACAAGCTCCACTTAGCCTTGAAATCTTTTCTCTCACGAGCAAAGCACGCTTAAGCAAAGCATCTTGACTAAGCAAAGTGGTAGTCAAGTTATCAACCTCAGCGGCAAGGGACTCGAGATTTTGTTCTACCTCGGGCTCGGTGTCGTCGTTCTTCTCAATGCTTGGGGTAGACTCGTCGAGTGCCATGGTGCGGTAGCCTCCAAGCTTGGAGTCGGCGAAGAAGCACGGCCCGTTGAACTTGTTCTCGACCTTTGCTCGGCCTCATCATCACTTGGGGGTGAGCCGTTGTCGGAGTCGTCGTCGAGATCGCTGAGGGATGCGAGGAAGGCTCGCTGCTTCGCCTCTTGCTTCTCCGGGAACTTCTTCTTGACCGCCTCCTTGTCGAATCTTCCCTTGTACTTGTACTTGTACTTGGGTGTGGAAGACTCGTGCTTGTCCTTGCGCTTGCCGTAGTCGTTCTTGTTGTTGTAGTGGTTCTTGTCGGCCTTGGGACGGTTGGCGACGTAGTGGTCGGGATCTCCACACCCGAAGCATCCTTGCTTGGTGATGCCACGCCGGCGATTCAAACGGTTGTTGTGAAACCGTGAGAACCGGCTAATCACCAAGGCGAGCTCGTCATCCCCAAGAGCCTCCATCCGCTCCTCTCGTAGCCGAGACCCGAGAAGACAAGGCAAAAGACGGTTGTGAAGGGTTAGTCAAAGAACTTGAACCTCCCGTACACGAGACCAAAGCCATGGTAGGGGCGAGACGGATTTCCGATCCTCGCTGCGTCGGTGATCAATCTCGGTGGACTTGAGCTTTGCGAACAGCTCATCCACGGTGAGAGTCTCATAGCCGGCGATTCGATGATCGCCGAGACCTTTACTTCCCAAACCCTCCGATCTAGAGCATATAGAAGCTTAAGCGCTCTCGATGATCGTCATAGGGCATCGAGGGTTGTTTGCCCTCATCTTGTTCACGATGGTTTGAAAGCGAGTGAACAAAGAATCAATAGATTCACCATCGATTTGAACAAAGTTCTCATACTCTCTCTTGTGTGTCTCATAGAGTCGGGTCTTGACATGGGCAGTACCTTCATGGTATTTCTGCGAGTCTAGACCAGATCTCTCGAGCAATGGTACAATCGAAACACGCTCAAATTCCTCCATAGACGGACGAGCGAGAAAACAAGACGGTTCGGCGGTGTTGTTCGCCTTGTGTTGGTCGATACGTGCTTGGTCAACACGGGCAGCAAGTACCACGTAGTCCGCATTCTCACAGATCTCCCAAACACGCGAATCAATCCCTTGGAGATGCGCCGACATGCGGATCTTCCAATAGGGATAGTTTTTGCCATCGAAGTGCGGTGGCTTTCCAAGCCCACGGTTCTCCATGATGTCGCCTTTGGGGATCACGGACAGATTAAGGTGAAGTGATCCTTAACCGGCTCCGATACCAATTGAAGGACCGGCAACGGTGACCAGAGGGGTGGGTGAATGGGAGCCTCAATTTTCTTTTCAAATATATTTGACCACTGTCCCAAATTCAAGCCTCAAGAAGTAAAATCTCCAAATCTAAAATACTCGCACCAACCGGTGATGGGAGTATCTAGATAAATTCTTTAGGGTGTTAGAAACCCAACGCAACAAGCGGAATATGAATCGGAGCACAAACGACGAAACAACACCCAAGACTAGAAATCAGAGCTAGTGGAAATTCCCAGAAAATCACATGAAAATTTGTTCATCCTTGTCACACGAAACTTGATGCGGCACCTGCAGTACTCACTGAACCTGCATACTCAAACTGAAGCTCACGGAAACAGTCGGAGTAACCGTTTCCAAAGAGAAATGAATAACCTGAACAGAGTGCAAAACTCACTTGAGCCCAAGGCCGACAGCACCTAATTCTACCAAGCTCAGAGATAAAATTGAATTCCCAGCCGATAAAAACAGGTGCTTGTATTAAAATTCGTAGGCGAGAAAATGAGCAAGTACTGAAACTGTGAGCTACGTAGATTTACTTTCTAATCAAAAGGCTGTCAGCTTCCTTGCCAAACCGTGAGTGGCTAATCAAGCACAAGAAGCTAAATATATATATTCTAATGATGAGCTATCAATGCTTGGAAAGACTACTCACGAAAGCATCAGAAAGATATCAGCACTGAACTTGGAATACTGCACTTACTGATCGAAGTTAGCCTGCAGAGATGACCTGCTCGGTTGACATCCTGAAAACATCGATTAGTCTGAACCAGAACTCAAGTGCAGATGCTGCACTACCTGAGATTGGAAGACTCCTCAACCAATCAGACGAGAGGAGAATGGCACACGGCACTGATGTTCCTCTCGACTGCTGGCCTGGTCCTAGGAGCAGAAGGAACAAAAGCTGACGAATTGAACCAAAAGAACAGAGGCGATGAATCTGGACTGACGAACTGCAAGCAGGCGGCTTGCCCAAACAATCCCACTGGATCTCAACAGAAACACATCCAACTTGTACCAAAAATTAACCAGGGAAGCACAAGATAGTCAGAGAGCTATCTAGGGAAGATCATCATCCAAAACATAGTAGAGAACCAGTAAACTCAGATCACAGCACATGACGAAAATAAGAACAGGGTGCTGCACGAACCGAATCAGGACACAGGAAAAATTCATGACGCCATGAATCAAACCCCAGAGGGCATGAGAAGGATTAGGGCCTTCTCTTCCCAAGCAAACGAAAGAACACAGACTCGATCAGTTCATCTGTGGATCACCGTAGCCTAGAGGGAGAGAGCACGGGCAAGCAAGAAATAAAAAGCTACAGAAGTGATGAGGTTGAGTTGGGGACGCCTCTCCTATTTAAGCATTATTTCACATCCCAATTTTGCCCTAGATATTTATTAAATGAACCACTGCCAAGCGGCACTATGGTCCAACTCGAAGTTTCTTGATCCGACGGCCACCGCGCCTTCTCACCGGTAGCTTCGCTTCGACGCGAACTCACCGATGCCGCCACGTGTCGTCCGTCCGCATCGGGACCTCCGCCCCCGGTTTTGAGGCGCAAACCAGGGAAACTCGCCGCCGATGGTTTTGAGGCGAAACCACCAAACCCTCCGCGAGTAGCGTAGCCCATACGCATCCCCCGCCGTGTACACTTGCGCTTGTCGATGTCCCAGCTGTCAGCCACCACGGCTGGCCACCCGGTCCTCAGGTCCCTCGATCCAAGCCTCACGTCCGCCCTTCACCACACCCGGTCCGTCGGCCACGGCACGCGACCCTACTTGATCTTCACCGACCGTCGACCACCGTCTCCGAGCTCGACACCTACAGACAACATAAGCCAAGAGACACCATTGTTTGACACGAAGCCGCGTGCCACGGTTAGTAAGACTCACACACACACGCCTTGTGTTGGCATGTTGACAATCACTCATCACACAAAGGTCCACACAATGGTTATGGTAAAAACTATGTGTCCTCAACTTGGAACATCAAGTTCTCAGACTCTGGGTTGTTCTACTCTGTTTTTTCATGTCTTGGACTTACGTAATTCTGGCATTGTACGAACAAAACTATGTCAGTAATGTGACAAAACTAAATGAAATATAGACATAAAAACTGTTTTTTTTTCACGATCGGGACTTCACCCGTTTTTCATTAAGAGAGGGTAAAAAAAGTTTCTGACAGTACACGGCCAAATGGGAGGTCTCAGCAAGATGCCTTGACCGTCCCAGAGGCAAAAACACAGCCTAAACTACTGGATACAATCTAGGCGATTACATAGACATAAAAACTGTCAAACTAGAGTTGTGTTGATCCGAGCAAAAAATGTAAAACTGCTGATCATTGTGCTGAAGATGCCACTGCAAATGTATATCATCATCTCATGCTAAACTGAGATCAAGGAGAAACCAACCATTGGAAGGTAGATTTTATTAAAACAGGATCATAATTGTAGGTGGTGTTGGTGAACCAAACAGTGTGGTAAACCTCGACGCACAAGAACTACCAAGATTACCAGCTTGTTGGTTGTTGCCTAGTTGTAATCTTGTACTCCCTCCGTCCCATTATTAGTGTCGTTTTAGACTTGGGCGGGGGTACCAAGGAAAGAGGACAGGACCTGCATGCCCAGAGCACAAAGACCAGCATGCCCCTACGTTATCTCTCCTCCCATCTTCTCCCGTTCCCTTGACTCGCCTCATCTAGCCGGCGGAGAAATATAGGAAAGGCCCGACACCGGCAGAGAAGAAGAAGACGGGCCTGAGCTCGATCTCGGCCGCCCAGGCCTCCGCACGCCGGCGGAGAAGTAGACAAGACCGGTCACCGGCGTAAAAAAGGGGGAAGGCCCCGGCGCCATCAGAGAAGAGGACGGGCCCGGCATGGATCTCGGCCACACTGCCGAGGGGTCTGCTTGGCCTTTGCCGGCGGAGCAGCAGAGGATCAAGGCGACGGCTCCCTCCGGCATGCGGATCCGGGCGACGGCATGCTGCCGCGCCGGATTCTCGCTCGTCCAGCTGTCCTTGACCGCGCCGACGGCCGCGGGATCCTCGCTTGTTGTTGACCTCGCCTGCAGCCGCGGGATGGACCTCCTACCTGCCTCACCCATGCGCGCGACGAGGAGAAGGGTAAGTGGCGGCGGTGGAGAAGGGGAAGTGGCGGCGGTTGAGGAGAAGGGGATCTGAGCGGTGGAGAAAGGGAGGAAGATGGTGTGCCAAGAATAGGAGGGGGCGGAGTGGATGGCTCAGGGGCGCTCAGGGGCAATGCTGGCATGCAGAGGCGTCAGTGCGGTTGTCAGATGGGCCCGGTGCCTAAAACGACATTCTTTTCGGGACACCAGGCAAGCGCTAGAACGACACATTTTGTGGGACGGAGGGAGTAGGTCCATGTCACAGGGAGCGACGAAATGGAGCTCACATGAGATGCCAGTGGTCCAACAGACCACCAATTGAACAAGTGATCTGAAGTTGTCCAGCAAGTTGTTTGGTCCCAGTCCGGCTGTTCAGAGATACAAGGTGGTATTGGACGGGCGTGGACAACTGTCAGTCACGCTATATGTCTCAATCTGAGGACCCAGTTTGCTCAGATTGCTTAATATCTCAGTGAAGAGATCACATAGAAGTGGTCCTGACACGTTGGTCCCAATTTCCATGTGGTCATCATCGAGGCGTGCTTCTTGGACTCGAGTACTCGACTGGACACTATGGCAGTTGGCAGCGCATTGTGAAATCCAACTACTGAACTATCCAAGCACGCCCAACAATGCTGCACTAGTGGCTCCAACAAGCGCCAACACAGAGGGCCCATAGAAATCCCATCAAAACCACACTTGTTTTCTCTTGGAAGTTGCTACACTGCATGTTCAGAGCTCGTGGCCTTGTCCCTTGCCAGCCGGAGTGGATAGCTGCACTTACAGCATGCAGCATGCTTCTCTTTCCCCTCATCACCTATAAATCCATCAGCAGCAAGTGAAGCCCTACACCAACTCACTAAGTAGCTGAACACCACCTGTTAGATACAATACCAACCGAAGTTCTCTGAGCTTGTAGTTCTAGCCAGGAAAGCAGGAGACGGAAACATGGTCAGCGCCAAGAGACTTGTTCAAATGGCAAAGAAGTGGCAGAGGATGGCTGCCATGGCAAGGAGGCGGATCGCACTGACACCGGCGAAAGGAGCCACCGAGGGATCATCACCATGCAGCATCTCGCCTGTGGCTAGCAAGGGTCACTGCGTGGTGTACTCGGCAGACGGCAGGCGGTTCGAGGTCCCACTGGTGTACCTCGGCACCGCCATCTTCGGCGTGCTCCTGAGCATGTCGCAGGAGGAGTTCGGGTTCGCCGGTGACGACGGCAGGATCATGGTGCCCTGTGATGCCACCGTCATGGAGTATGTGATGTGTTTGCTTAGAAGAGATGCATCGGAAGAGGTGGTGAGGGCGTTCCTAAGCTCCATGGTGAAGTCTAGCCATTGTGGAAATGGCTTGGCGCAATCCATGGGAATTAGCCAGCAAGCTGTGTTCTAGCTTATGAAGATTAGCAGTTTAGCACTAAGATTGTTTTATCATTCTTGAATTATACATGTAAATAGTTACATTGTGAGAGACCGGAATTATACATGATTTGGAGTATATTTGTTGGCTCTCTCCAACCATTTCAATATCTCACTCCTGAAAGTTAGAAGACCGCTTGCATTCGAAACCTCGGATACACGATATTGGCGCATTGCCCATTCTGGATGAACCAAATCATGTCATGTCTTTGTGCCTTAACCATCCAGTAAAACAAGGGAGTTATGTTTTAGAGAAAAGATAGTGTATGCTGTATAAAACCAAAGTTGAAGCTGCAGACTGTAGAACTCAGACTGCAAAATTGCAAATGTTAAGTAAAACGTTCTGTTTACAGCCTAAGACAAGATTTAATGCAGTGAAAGTAGTGATCATATCCAGTAAATCCAATTAAATACTTGAGTGAAGAATACAATCTTGCATGAACATTTACATTATGGCAGTAATAGGACATCGGCTAAGAAGGAATCATGGCTATGGTTTCACGTCCAGCAAAAACTAACCACAGAAAATCCTGGAGAACGGGGATAGCGACAGGTCGGGATGGCGAGTCCGAGCGCTCCCGCTCGGGCGACTCCCCGACCCACCCGCCGCCTCCACCGGCCTCGCCACCACCACCACCTCCACCACCCCCGTCCTCGCCGCCGCCACCCCCCCCCACCTCCGGAGCCCCTTCGCCGCGTTCCACCGGAGTCGTCAACCGTGCGCGACGACGACGCTGCCGACCAGTCTGCCCGCCACCGGTGCACCGTCATCAAGCCTGCGCCATCCCGGTATGATCTCCAGAATCGCCTTCTCTCGGATCTCCACGACTGCATAGTCCCCAACCTCCTCTCTCCCTCTCCGGCTCCGACGCCCGTCTGGGTTACGCCGCCCTCCCTTGATCCCCGTTTCAATGTGTTTTTCGTCAAGAACTCGCTCTGCTACATGCTTGCGCCTCGTCCGAGTCGCCTCAGTGTCGAGCATGTCCAGGACGCCGTGTTCGTGGTTGTCGTCTCGAGTCAGAAGTTTGCGGATGCTCTCGCCATTGCTGGCGCCCTGCACATCGCCGACGTTCGTCTTCTCTTCCACCACTCTCTGGCCGCGGCCCAGCTTGCCGTGTCTCGTCTCCCCCCGTTCTCCCCAAACGCAACGGCTCGACGACCCGTTCAAACGGCCTGCGCCGCAGTTACTGCGCACGTTCCGCGCCCAACCACCGGCTTCATGACCGCTGACCTAGACACTCCTGCGTTTCCCAAGGCAATCCAGCTTGGGTCTGTCCCTGCAGATCTTCTTACTGACTCGCCTATGCCTTTCTCCACTGTGCCGGGTTCGGGGGGCGCGGCGCGCCGTCTTGTCGCAACTACTGCGGCAGCTGTGGCCACGCCTCCCCCTGGGTCCATCTTCAATGCCCACCAGCCCCGGCCTGGCAGTTATGTTGAAGCCGCGCGCTCTACCCCTGCCCCCCAACCAGTTCTACGCAAAACCCTAAAACCCCTTGAGCCCGCCAAGGGTTGTTTCCGCTGCCTGGCGTCCGACCACCTCGTCGCCGACGCGGGACCCGTGCGTTAAGCGGCGCCGCCGCACTGTGGCCACCGGAGTCCCGAGTGCACGATGAAGCTCAAGGTCCTCCTGCGCGCTGCGACGAGCTGCCTGCGCTCGCCGGGCGCGCCCCAGGGGGCTCGTGCGCGCTCTGCTCCGCCGGCCGTGGATGCCGGCTCCCCGCCGGTGGAAAGCACCGACCCCCCGACGGACTTCTCCTTCCCCTCGGCTGCCTTCCATCCCGCCAACATGGTGGCCTCGTCGTCCTCAGCCCCGCCGCTGATCGAGGTCCTCAGCACCCAGTCCCTGCGCCCCCTCGCCACGCTGTCCCCGCCTTCCTGAGTCGACAAGTTCGTCCTGGAAAGCCCGGACTCGCCTGTGCTCCAGCCGCTGGGGTCTACCAGGGAGGCCTCGCCGCCAGGTCACCCCTCTCCTCCCATCCTTGGCACCCAGGCGTTTGCGGCTGCCGACCGCGGTGTGCAGGGGGGTGACGCGGGCGACGACTCCTTCGGCGAGGAATACGCCAGTGGCGAGATGGACTCCCCGGGCCGCGACCTCAACTCGGACTCCGACTGGCAGGAGGGACGCCCTCGCCACGCCGAGGCCTGGGTCTCCCCGGGCCACGGCGAGCTCACCGAGCGCCTGCTGTTCGCCTTCATCGAGCCCCCGGTGCCCATGCTTGAGGTCAGCGCATTCCTCCGCAATGCGCTCCGCTCGGTGGCCCCCTCCTCCCGGTTGACCTGCTCCCGTCCTCCATGGGGGCCATGCTCCTGCGCTGCGCCGACCAGGTGGCCCGCGACTACCTCCACCAGCTCGGGCCCATCGACCACGAGGGCTCCACGCTCCACCTCCAGAAGCCGGAGGAGATGTCGAACCGCTTCTTCCGGGTGCCGGTCTGGCTCGTGTTCGTCTTCGTCGTCGGCTTCCCCAACGAGCACTGGTACGAGGAGAAGATCAAGGACTGCTTCCGCGGGTTCGCGGAGGTGGCCGAGATCGACCCCGAATGCCTCACCGGGGAGAACTACGGCCCGCTGCGCCTGCTTCTCGAGGTGAACGACCGCCTCGAGATCCCGCACGAGCTGCGCATCTCCAGCAAGCTCGGTGTCGGCCGCTTCGGCGCGGTCGCCAGGGTCCTGCCGTGCCGTGTCTGGCCACGCGAGTACCAGCTGGAGAGCCGTGGCAACCTCGCACGCTACTTCGGCCCGCCGCCTCCGCCGGCTCCCGGTCCGTCCCTGGGGCCGAGGGGGCCAATGTCCAGCCAGCAGCAGCTCCGCCCGCCGGCGCACTACTACAACCTGGCTTACCCCCAAATGCCACCCCTAGGTATGCAAGCAACCTGCAGCGCGCCTTCGATCCCCTTGGGTCCTCGGCCCCCTCGGGCCAGGCCACCTCCACTTTGCTTCCTACTCAGGTCTTGGCCTTCACGCTCGCCATGGCGCGCGTGCTCTCGGTGGACGGCGGCCCCCGCGCTCCGTTCACCGAGCCTGCACCATCGCCCATCCCTGCGCTGCTCCCCCAGCTACTCGTGCACGGGCCGCACCGCTCATCACCTACCAGCGCCGGCGCTTCCGCCTGAGGGGCGGCGTCACGGCGGCCACCTCGTCTCGTCGTGCCAGCCCACGCCGGGCCACGGCGGGGCAGACCTCCACTTCGCGCCGCACGAGCTCGCGCCTGGTTGCAAAGGACCCCGGGGCGTTCGTTGACATGACTACCCAGGCCATGCAGCGCAAGGCTGTCGGCCCCTAATTTTTAGGGTCCACTGTGCATCATATATCACTCCCGGGATCAATAGGTGATACGCACAATTGAGACAAGATTGATATCAAAAACCATACTTTTATTAATCTAGGGGAAAACATGTTACAAAGTTCATATGCTTTTACATAGCTTGGGCCATTGGCCTTACAATATACATCGAGTTTCTACTACGGTCCTATGATATCGTGGTTCCATTCCTGTGCAACTTGGAGTGCGGACGCAACCCTAGACTTATGTGTAACTCTACATCCTTGTCGTGGTAGTCTTCGAGTAGTTCCTTTGTGCGGTCATAAGGCTATAGACTCCGGTTGTCCAGTCCTTGCGTATTCCTCGGTAGCTCCATCCTTATGTGCTCTCTTGTAGCTTCACTCCTAAAAACATAAAATAGAGGGGGTTGAGTACATAAAGTACTCAGCAAGCCCTAACTTTGGGTGAAAGGAGGTGGATGGGACGGCTATATGTGGAGGTGGTTAGTGGTATAGGCGGAGGTATGGTAAAGTAATTATAAAGATAGGTTGGGCCCTGGTAGGGTATTACCATCCTCACCAGTTCCCGGATTAGTTATAGGTTACCAAATTATAAACACATCTTACCAGATCATCATAGTTGTGGAAGTCTAATCATTTGGACCTCATCCCAGCGGTTGTCCATTCCAAGGGCGTGGCTATTCGAATAGATTCAATAAAACTCTGCAGAGGTGTACAAATTTCCCCACATGATAGGCGTAGTCGACACCATCGTCATGGCTTAGACAGGCCTAACGAAACCTCGTACCCGAGAGGGCGCTACCTTAGATTTCCATATAATTCCACCACGGACTACTCAGGGATCGGGACCCACAAGCATCAGGATGATCACACAGCATCCTAAAATACAAAGTGGTTGGATGATCACATAGCATCCAGATTAAATAAAAAGGGTGCTCACACATGGCACAACAATAAGTTTTACATGGAAGACCACATAGCAACCATGCCGATCAGACCACGGTAGATCACACAGCAGCCGTGTCCTCTCCTGTTAGTCCGTTGCCACTCCGGCCTCCTAGCGGAAGTTATACTTCTATCTAACGGGGTGTGAGATCAAGTCTACCCATATAGACATGTGGGTCGTACGAAATTCGGCTAGGCGAGATGGCAAATGAACCGGTCCTTATGTGACCGAGGCGAGTATCTCCCAACGGGATCCCACGGGCTATCCTGCCAAAGTAACCCATATCACATGAATTACCCCCACTCGCCTCCTGTCGAGGTTTAGTCCAATTTTACCAGCTTAAATTTCCATTATCATACTCAAGTTCACAATACTCATATCACATCAAGGTAACCAATCACATATATAAATCATAAACAATTCTCACAATTTATCATAAATCTGTGTTAATATATAAATGAGGCTTTTATGTAGTATATATGTGAAGATTGTTAGTTGGTAGGACAGAGTATGGTGCGTTTATGGTGGAGGCTAGCAAAATATAAAGGGGGTAGACAGAGAGTAATTAAGGGATGATAATGTAGGGAAAAGGTGGGAATTAGGACTTGCCTCTATTCGATGATGAGCACATCCGAGGTTCCGATTCCGATGCTTCTGGCTTCTTCATCCTTGTGTAGCAGTGCTTCTATGGTTATTTGGGTTCTCCACGTCTTCTATCCTACGCTCGACTAGCGCTGGCACACAAAAGAAAAACAACAAGCAAGACATACAAGCATAATCAAACAAGATAGAGGTGATGGATCATTAGATAAGCCTATCACTACTACGTGAACTGAAAGGAGATAGCCTTACCAAGTCATCGTAGATGGCCTTATCGGCATTTGCAGGTCCACAAGGTTAGCGACACATACGCACATGCATATGTACGTGCCTCGGGTTAGATGGGTTAGAGGAGTGGGAGGAATAAGTCAGCCATAGATAGGCGTATACCCTAGTGTATACGGGCATATCCATGTATGTGTGGATATATATTTATTTTATATAAAACGAAAGCAAACAACCTAGAATTAAATAGGCACCAAATAATGAAACAAATGGTATGAATAAATAGAGCTTGATTTTAGGAGAATTTTGGTGGAAGAGTCAAGTGATACGGAGTTAGGATGGAAAAGATATGATTAATCGAGGACTTAGTATGAATTAATATACAGAATATAATTTTGGGAACTAATTCTGGGGTTAGGTATCTGCAAACGAAGTGGAACTGTATGGGTAGGATTAGGATATAGAGCGTACCTAGTTTACTTAGGAATTTTATGGGAATTTTTCCATACATGAAGAATAGTTTTTGACTTCTCCGTGTATGTTTCCTGGGTAAACCTAGCGTTTATCCAATGAGACTGACGTGTGGGTCCAGCATATTATCCAGCCGGCCAGCACTGCGCTCGTGGACTATGCGTCGACCTGTGAACTTGCCTGCCTCCTTTCTGCATTCTTCGTGAACCATAGAGAGTGGAGCCATGCTCCAATCGGTTCACGTGACGTGGTGAGGCCGGAGCTGGATGCCTTCACCCGTCGGTTGCGTCTTCGTCACCAATGTGTGTGGTCAACAGCGAGTCGAGGGAGAGAGAGATCGAGATCGAGAGAGCAGACGGAGGCGAGGATTTAGCGTGCTGAGCAGTGGCGAGCGGTAGGGCATGGCAGGGGCGTATGGCGAGGTGGAGTTATGCGCCGGTGGCGTGACGCTTCCTCTGCGGTTAACGCGGTGGCGGCGGCAAGTGAGCAGAGCGGTGGTGTGGCGAGGGCGGCGTCGGAATTTGCTCCCTGCCAGCGTTTGCTGAGGCATTGCGGCGCTAGGGTGCTTGGCGGCGTTCTCGCCGACCACGACGGCGACTACAGCATAGACGGTGCTCAGCTCCGGAGTCGTCCTTGCGCAAGGCGGCGAGGCTGAGTGCGAGCCGCGTTGGCCTTCGGTAGCTGGGCGGCAGCTGTACCGTCCATGCATGGCTCCAGCATGACACCTTGGCCATCGACGCCCGGCGTTCGGCTCCGAGCAGCAAGTGGAAGAGGGAGCACAGAGTGGCTCGTCGGTAGGGTTGTCGCACGGCGGAGGCAGAGGCATTTGCCTCTACGCAGGCCTCGGCACCAGCGTCTTCCAAACTCGAGCTCTGGATGCTCCGTGCCGCGTCGTCGTGAGGCTCGTCGTCCATTTATAGGCATGGGCGCACTACAGGAAGGCGGTGGCGCACAGAAAGGCGGTTGGGGAGAAAATATCCTGGTGGGAAGACGACGGGGAAGAGAGGCGGTTCGACACAGGAGGTCAGCTACAGCGGCGACTTTGTCACAGGATGTGAGCGGAGGGCCAGCTGTTGTTGAAACGACGGCGTCCGCTGCTCGACATAAAGAGGAGGACGATGCACTGCGACGTGTACGCATCGGCAGTAGCATAGGTCGAGCTGAGCTGTGGGTTCATGTGCACGGCAAGGCGCGCCCCGGCGAGATGTTTTCCGGCAAAGCGGCATGGCTCTGTCCGGGCGCGCAGGTCAGCGGATACAGTGGCCACGGTGACTTGTGACGGGATGGAACGACGCAGGGCAGCCGGGCAACAGCCAGAGTGGAGGGGCTCGAGCTGGCATCGACGGGGCGTGACAGAAGGTCATCGGCAGTGGCGCTCTCTGCACAGCGCCGTCGTTGGCCCGGCCTGGCGGCGTGCTTCACGTGTCCGGGACTCCGGGAGCGGCGACGCGGAGAAGACGCGGCACTCACCTGGCCAAGGTGTCGTTCTCCACTTCGCCGTGGGCCATCCTGATGAGCTGCGGCCGCGCTGGTGATCAGTACGGGAGGGAGAGGGGGATTACGGCCCATATACACAGTATAGCTAGGAATTTCCCATTTCCATTTCCCACGTATACACACATATATCCATTTATATTTGAACCTGTGTGCACATGTATATACGTACGTATCTATACATATAGCTATTTTTATCCGTGTCTATTTATATATAGCTATATATATGCATATATGTATACGTATCTACATTGGACGGCTTCGCTATTTTCTAGAAAATAAACTAGGCACATTTCATATGGTTGAATTCTAAGTTCAAGGAAGATTGAGTGGTGGGAGGTTTTGGTGACTCGAGAGAGAGCTCAAGGAGAGAGATATATATTTGGGTGGAGATATATCAGGGAAAATATTGTTTAGTGCCAATATAAATTCTAGGGCAATAAACATGCAAGCAAGCAATCAAACAAATAAAGATGCAACACCCTGAATTCTATATGGTGTATTTTCAATGCGAGGTTTGGAAAACATTTTATTTGTGAAAAGGTTGGTTTCGCAGAAAAATAAACTAATCAAATTTTAATTTATTGCAAAGTTTTAAAAATTTCAAATTTTTTAGTGAATTTTATAATAATGCAAAACACAGGGTGTTACAGATCTACCCCACTTAGAAGAATCTCGTCCTCGAGATTCCTGCAACTAAAGAGAGAAACCTAGAGGGAGGGAGAGGACCTATAGAAAGAGAGAAAGATTTAGAGTGGATTTCTTTTGCCTTAGTGTACTGTCCTCCAGAGAATTCGTCATTCCGCTACCGTTTCTTTTTCTTAAATCATCTTTTAACCGTCTGGTCTTCGGAGAATTCCATGTCTTCTTCTTCGGGGGCTATCCCACTTAGAAGATTTGATCTTCTATTATTCTTGTGGTAGTAAAATCTTGGTCTTCTAGCATCTTCCATGTATATATCGCCCTTATTCCATGTTATTATCGATATTGTTGACATTCTGTATATCGCCCCATATATTGATAATCTAGCTTCTTAAAAATCACCCTTGTTGTTATTTTCCTGAGCTGTAACACTTCCAGGTTTTGTGGTGCCAATATGCTTATTTTTGCTTCTTTTGAGCAACAATCACAGTGGTCATGGAGTTGCATTTTTCATCTTGAAATTTGTATCTTCACCGCCATTTTATTAGTTTACGCCATGTCCGAAGACTATTTTCTTTCTTTCATACGGTCTCAGTCTACCCCACTTAGAAGATTTATTCTTAAATCTTCTATTTTATTACTGTTTGGGTATGATTATTTCCCTGTAGGTTATTCTTGATATTGTGATCGCCCTTACTTATCTTCCATTTTTTTGTTTATGCACCCTTGTTCTTGCTGATGCATGCAATGAAATTACGAGCCAAACACACAAATTTTTGATTGCCACAGGAGGGTTACAATGATGGAGGAGAGGGAGGTGCTATCTACGAGTACATCTCCCTAGGTGTACTAGTCTACTTCATCGGACAGTGAGGCTTCATTCCGGCGTGCTGGAGGTTCTTCAATAGTGCTGGTGGATGGATCTGCTTCTTCTCTTGGTAGAGGTTGAGTGAGCGGGAGAAGAGGCTCGGCGTCGAAGTCTCTTGACGGTGGCGGTGCTGGTGGTACTGCAAAGTGCACCCGTCTTCTTTCTGGAGGATGGACGGGGTGTCCCTCGAGGATCACGGGTTCATTCCCGTGCATGGCGAACATCCTGCGCCTAGGCCTGGTGATGAGGTAGGCGCGCTTCAACTCTTCGGCATGCTGGTCGACGACGGTCTTCAGGAGCTCGGCGATGGAGGTCTCGCGACTTTCTGCGGCGGCAGCTTGGGCTTGAGCTTGGGCATACCGCACGTGGAGTGTCCTGGTGTGGAGCTCAGCTTCTTCGGCTCGGCGAATCTGGGTCCTCAATGCAGTGGCTTGTCGGTCGTACTGCTCGTCGAGGGTGAGCAGGTAGTCGATCAGGTGCTTCATTGCAGGGTCGGCTCCTTGATCTTGCAAGGCTTCAAGGCGAGCGATCCAGAATGGATCGTTCTTTTCTTCAGGCGGGAAGAACTTCATAGGTGTGTTGTTGATGGGTCCTTCGTAGATCTTGACGAGGCGGCGTAGAGCTTTGTGGGCAACGGCTTGGTAGGTGTCGGCGAAGCGAAAACCGGTGGCGGTCGTACTCCATTCTCCAGCGATGTTGGGGTAGTCCTCGCTCTTGTCGATGTAGACAGTGACTACACAACGCTTAGTGCCATGTTCTTCATACTCTCGCCCTTCATACTCAGGGCGACCTCGGATGCCTAGTCTTTGCATGGTGGTGTAGAGGATTTGGGGAAAGCCTGGGGTGTGGATGCAGTTGTTGCTGATCCAGACATTTTTGTTCATTTCCATGGGTGCGGAAAGGGATGGAGATGGTGGTTTGTGGGTGGAGGGTGAGAGGTGTGGCTGCAAATGTAGAAGAAAGGGGTGGAAAGGCTAGCAACGGTATGGTTGGAGTGGGATGGTGAACAAAGGTGAAGGGGCTCTTCTTTTATAGAAGGTTAAAGGTGAGTCTTCCTCAGAACGCTTTGACTGGTCTTGAGGTGTGTGGTGGAAGGAAGGGAATGAGGTGGGTTCCATTAAAAAGTGATGTTTCTGTGGTGGGTGGTGTAGTCTTGATGACTGTGTGGTGGTCCTTGGCGACTTGCTTCGTAGTGTGGCTTCCCGAGAAAAAGGCGGCTAGGGCCTATTCGAGATGGTGATATCGACTACCCCATTTTTATTTTTCTTCTTTTCCTTTTGATAATTATCATCCAAAAATTTAAAATAACATTGGCACCAATTAAATTATTCTAGGCATCTCATTATATTCTTCTTATTTCAACAATTATCTCACGGCCTCTCATAAGGCAGCGGGCGAGTTACAACAAAGAGTAGGAAAAGGGATAATATCAGCATGATAATCTCGACAGTGAGGATGAAATCAACCAACACATATTCAATGAAGAACATCTTGAGGGCTTTAACTTCTTGCTTCTGACGGTGTACTTCTTCTTCTTGATATCTTCTTTGAGAAATCTCCGACTGGCAGCACCTTTCTTTGACTTCTTCTTGATTTCTTGAATCGAATCAACACTTGATTAGGGGGTTTAGGCGGGTGATTACTATTGAGTGTGGGGTGTTTGGGCGAAGGGGCAGCTCGAGGTTGGCTTTTATAGGCGATCAACAACGAGGTTCGAGCGTCGGGGGGTGTGCGCCATCGTCGGCGGCATCGCGGCATCGGGTGCCGAGGAACAGCAGCGGCAGCTTTCGGCGCGAGGTGACAGCACAAGCGGCATCATGGGACGGTGGTCACTGCTCGACGTCGTGGCGACAGTGGCCTCGGGCGGCGTATGTAGGAGGGGATAGCGGCGTGACGCTGAGAGGACAGCCATGACCGAGAGTAAGAGAGAGGGAAGAAAAAGGTGAGAGGAAAAAGAAAGGGAAGAGAGAGAGAGAGAGAGAGAGAGCGGAGCACTCCGGTGGCGTGCATTGCGGCGATAGATGCTTCGTCATGTAGCATCTGTCATCGAGAGTTTTTTTTGAATTTTTTTTTAACTCTCATTTATCTTAGGTAATTTCATCCGCTCTAAGAAGGGTGAGGGGGATAAGCAAAAGGGAAGAAAAATAGATCAAAAGCATGGGATGAGAAAAAAAGAGAAAGTCCTAAAGTGGTGACTGTAACTAAAACAACCGAGAAAAGAATCAAGTAATCAAGCATTGATCATTCTACTTCACATACCTATCGTCTAGAATCACTCCAAGTCATAAGAAGTAGTTTGTATATTACCCTATCTACTCGTATATTTTGAAGGGGATGAGAAGAGAGAAAACTATTTTTGAAATAGAAGGTTAGGTAAGAAGTAGCAGATTTTTGAAGATAGATTTTAGAAAAACATTCTTATCTAACGTCCATGCTAAGGTTCATCCTACAGTCCAGGTATGGCTCTGATACCACTCTGTCGGCCCCTAATTTTTAGGGTCCACTATGCATCATATATCACTCCCGGGATCAATAGGTGATACGCACAATTGAGACAAGATTGATATCAAAAACCATACTTTTATTAATCTAGGGGAAAACATGTTACAAAGTTCATATGCTTTTACATAGCTTGGGCCATTGGCCTTACAATATACATCAGAGTTTCTACTACAGCGGTCCTATGATATCGTGGTTCCATTCCTACAGGCAACTTGGAGTGCGGACGCAACCCTAGACTTATGTGTAACTCTACATCCTTGTCGTGGTAGTCTTCGAGTAGTTCCTTTGTGCGGTCATAAGGCTGTAGACTCCGGTTGTCCAATCCTTGCGTATTCCTCGGTAGCTCCATCCTTATGTGCTCTCTTGTAGCTTCACTCCTAAAAACATAAAATAGAGGGGGTTGAGTACATAAAGTACTCAGCAAGCCCTAACTTTGGGTGAAAGGAGGTGGATGGGACGGCTATATGTGGAGGTGGTTAGTGGTATAGGCGGAGGTATGGTAAAGTAATTATAAAGATAGGTTGGGCCTTGGTAGGGTATTACCATCCTCACCAGTTCCGGATTAGTTATAGGTTACCAAATTATAAACACATCTTACCGAGATCATCATAGTTGTGGAAGTCTAATCATTTGGACCTCATCCCCGGCGGTTGTCCATTCCAAGGGCATGGCTATTCGAATAGATTCAATAAAACTCTGCGAGAGGTGTACAAATTTCCCCACATGATAGGCGTAGTCGACACCATCGTCATGGCTTAGACAGGCCTAACGAGACCTCGTACCCGAGAGGGCGCTACCTTAGATTTCCATATAATTCCACCACGGACTACTCATGGATCGGGACCCACAAGCATCAGGATGATCACACAGCATCCTAAAATACAAAGTGGTTGGATGATCACATAGCATCCAGATTAAATAAAAAGGGTGCTCACACATGGCACAACAATAAGTTTTACATGGAAGACCACATAGCAACCATGCCGATCAGACCACGGTAGATCACACAGCAGCCGTGTCCTCTCCTGTTAGTCCGTTGCCACTCCGGCCTCCTAGCGGAAGTTATACTTCTATCTAACGGGGTGTGAGATCAAGTCTACCCATATAGACATGTGGCTGTACGAAATTCTGGCTAGGCGAGATGGCAAATGAACCGGTCCTTATGTGACCGAGGCGAGTATCTCCCAACAGGATCCCACACAGGCTATCCTGCCAAAGTAACCCATATCACATGAATTACCCCCACTCGCCTCCTGTCGAGGTTTAGTCCAATTTTACCAGCTTAAATTTCCATTATCATACTCAAGTTCACAATACTCATATCACATCAAGGTAACCAATCACATATATAAATCATAAACAATTCTCACAATTTATCATAAATACGTGTTAATATATAAATGAGGCTTTTATGTAGTATATATGTGAAGATTGTTAGTTGGTAGGACAGTATGGTGCGTTTATGGTGGAGGCTAGCAAAATATAAAGGGGGTAGACAGAGAGTAATTAAGGGATGATAATGTAGGGAAAAGGTGGGAATTAGGACTTGCCTCTATTCGATGATGAGCACATCCGAGGTTCCGATTCCGATGCTTCTGGCTTCTTCATCCTTGTGTAGCAGTGCTTCTATGGTTATTTGGGTTCTCCACGTCTTCTATCCTACGCTCGACTAGCGCTGGCACACAAAAGAAAAACAACAAGCAAGACATACAAGCATAATCAAACAAGATAGAGGTGATGGATCATTAGATAAGCCTATCACTACTACGTGAACCTGAAAGGAGATAGCCTTACCAAGTCATCGTAGATGGCCTTATCGGCATTTGCAGGTCCACAAGGTTAGCGACACATACGCACATGCATATGTACGTGCCTCGGGTTAGATGGGTTAGAGGAGTGGGAGGAATAAGTCAGCCATAGATAGGCGTATACCCTAGTGTATACGGGCATATCCATGTATGTGTGGATATATATTTATTTTATATAAAACGAAAGCAAACAACCTAAGAATTAAATAGGCACCAAATAATGAAACAAATGGTATGAATAAATAGAGCTTGATTTTAGGAGAATTTTGGTGGAAGAGTCAAGTGATACGGAGTTAGGATGGAAAAGATATGATTAATCGAGGACTTAGTATGAATTAATATACAGAATATAATTTTGGGAACTAATTCTGGGGTTAGGTATCTGCAAACGAAGTGGAACTGTATGGGTAGGATTAGGATATAGAGCGTACCTAGTTTACTTAGGAATTTTATGGGAATTTTTCCATACATGAAGAATAGTTTTTGACTTCTCCGTGTATGTTTCCTGGGTAAACCTAGCGTTTATCCAATGAGACTGACGTGTGGGTCCAGCATATTATCCAGCCGGCCAGCACTGCGCTCGTGGACTATGCGTCGACCTGTGAACTTGCCTGCCTCCTTTCTGCATTCTTCGTGAACCATAGAGAGTGGAGCCATGCTCCAATCGGTTCACGTGACGTGGTGAGGCCGGAGCTGGATGCCTTCACCCGTCGGTTGCGTCTTCGTCACCAATGTGTGTGGTCAACAGCGAGTCGAGGGAGAGAGAGATCGAGATCGAGAGAGCAGACGGAGGCGAGGATTTAGCGTGCTGAGCAGTGGCGAGCGGTAGGGCATGGCAGGGGCGTATGGCGAGGTGGAGTTATGCGCCGGTGGCGTGACGCTTCCTCTGCGGTTAACGCGGTGGCGGCGGCAAGTGAGCAGAGCGGTGGTGTGGCGAGGGCGGCGTCGGAATTTGCTCCCTGCCAGCGTTTGCTGAGGCATTGCGGCGCTAGGGTGCTTGGCGGCGTTCTCGCCGACCACGACGGCGACTACAGCATAGACGGTGCTCAGCTCCGGAGTCGTCCTTGCGCAAGGCGGCGAGGCTGAGTGCGAGCCGCGTTGGCCTTCGGTAGCTGGGCGGCAGCTGTACCGTCCATGCATGGCTCCAGCATGACACCTTGGCCATCGACGCCCGGCGTTCGGCTCCGAGCAGCAAGTGGAAGAGGGAGCACAGAGTAGCTCGTCGGTAGGGTTGTCGCACGGCGGAGGCAGAGGCATATGCCTCTACGCAGGCCTCGGCACCAGCGTCTTCCAAACTCGAGCTCTGGATGCTCCGTGCCGCGTCGTCGTGAGGCTCGTCGTCCATTTATAGGCATGGGCGCACTACAGGAAGGCGGTGGCGCACAGAAAGGCGGTTGGGGAGAAAATATCCTGGTGGGAAGACGACGGGGAAGAGAGGCGGTTCGACACAGGAGGTCAGCTACAGCGGCGACTTTGTCACAGGATGTGAGCGGAGGGCCAGCTGTTGTCGAAACGACGGCGTCCGCTGCTCGACGTAAAGAGGAGGACGATGCACTGCGACGTGTACGCATCGGCAGTAGCATAGGTCGAGCTGAGCTGTGGGTTCATGTGCACGGCAAGGCGCGCCCCGGCGAGATGTTTTCCGGCAAAGCGGCATGGCTCTGTCCGGGCGCGCAGGTCAGCGGATACAGTGGCCACGGTGACTTGTGACGGGATGGAACGACGCAGGGCAGCCGGGCAACAGCCAGAGTGGAGGGGCTCGAGCTGGCATCGACGGGGCGTGACAGAAGGTCATCGGCGGTGGCGCTCTCTGCACAGCGCCGTCGTTGGCCCGGCCTGGCGGCGTGCTTCACGTGTCCGGGACTCCGGGAGCGGCGACGCGGAGAAGACGCGGCACTCACCTGGCCAAGGTGTCGTTCTCCACTTCGCCGTGGGCCATCCTGATGAGCTGCGGCCGCGCTGGTGATCAGTACGGGAGGGAGAGGGGATTACGGCCCATATACACAGTATAGCTAGGAATTTCCCATTTCCATTTCCCACGTATACACACATATATCCATTTATATTTGAACCTGTGTGCACATGTATATACGTACGTATCTATACATATAGCTATTTTTATCCGTGTCTATTTATATATAGCTATATATATGCATATATGTATACGTATCTACATTGGACGGCTTCGCTATTTTCTAGAAAATAAACTAGGCACATTTCATATGGTTGAATTCTAAGTTCAAGGAAGATTGAGTGGTGGGAGGTTTTGGTGACTCGAGAGAGAGCTCAAGGAGAGAGATATATATTTGGGTGGAGATATATCAGGGAAAATATTGTTTAGTGCCAATATAAATTCTAGGGCAATAAACATGCAAGCAAGCAATCAAACAAATAAAGATGCAACACCCTGAATTCTATATGGTGTATTTTCAATGCAAGGTTTGGAAAACATTTTATTTGTGAAAAGGTTGGTTTCGCAGAAAAATAAACTAATCAAATTTTAATTTATTGCAAAGTTTTAAAAATTTCAAATTTTTTAGTGAATTTTATAATAATGCAAAACACGGGGTGTTACAAAGGCGCTGCTGAACTCCCTCTCCGGCTGCTCGGTGACGCTCAAGAAACACGTTGCCAAGCGCAACATTCTGTCGCGCAACCTCCTGCCCATCGGCGCGGCTGATCTGCGCAAGCTTGTCTCAGCTGCAAAGCTTGGCGCCACGGCTGACGACGGCGTCCCGGCCAGCGTGGTGACCACGACTACGACATGAGTGCCACGGCCCGTCCCTGCTCTGACGGCGGCTTACACTCCGGCCCCAATGGTCGCTGGGAACGTGACAGCGGGAGTGTACCTACCTTTATTTTCTGCACAAGCTCTACTTGTTTTCCTACTCTTCTTTCTTTTAGTCTTTGTTTCAGGCTTCTAGCCTCCGTTTGGTGTTGTAACTGGGATCGCTGCTTTCACGTTGTGTTCTGGAACGTAAGAGGTTTAGGCGACTCGGACAAATGCAATGTTGTACGCGGCGTGCTTTCTGATGCTAAACCCTCTATCATTTGCATCCAGGAGTCTAAGCTAACAGATTTCAACTCCTTCAAGGCTAAAACTTTTCTCCCTCGGCCTTTTTGCAACTCGCTTGTGTCCTCACCTGCCCATGGGACTCGTGGGGGACTAATCACGGCTTGGGATCCGGCTCTCTTCTCCCTCAATTCCCAGTTCTCCGACCAGTACAGCCTCTCCACCTCCTTCTACTGCAATGCCTCCAACCTAGATTTCACCATAACCAACGTCTATGGCCCATCGGATCACTCCTACTCCAGCAACTTCCTACAAACCCTGACAGAAACAAAACAGCTAGTCCCCGGGGCCTGGATCCTCCTCGGTGACTTCAACCTAGTCCGCTGCGCTGCAGACAAGAGCAACGGCATCATCAACGCAGCTCTGGCTGATGCCTTCAACCAAACCATCCAAGACATCGTTGTTGCTGAAACCCCACTCTCCGACCGTCGCTTCACCTGGACCAACAAGCAAGCCTTCCCAATCCTAGCAAAGCTGGACCGGGCCTTCACCAACGTCCCGCTTGATCTACTTTTCCCCCTAGAGACGTTGTCCTCCTTGCCACGCCCAACCTCAGATCATACTCCTTTGTTCCTCTCCCTTTCCACCAACATTCCCTTGGCTCCCTCCTTCAAGCTAGACAACCATCTCCTCAGGAACGAGAGCTTCCTCACTTCCATCTACCAGGGTTGGCAGCAGGCTCCGGTTAAAACCGATGCTACCGGGCAGCTGGTTGCGTGCGTCAAGTCCGCGCGGGCGGCGGCGAAGGTTTGGAATAGGTGTAAGAGGGCACCAATACAAATACTACAAAATTGCCAATTTCTCATTCAACTTTTTGACTACTTCGAAGAGACTCGCTCTCTCTCGCCCGATGAGTTTCAGGTGCGCTGCCTAGCTCAGCGGAGATTTCAGGAGGAAACAAAGGCCAGGGCTGCCTACTGGCGACAGCGAAGTAAGCAAAAGCGCATCAAGGAATGCGACTCCAACACTGCCTATCACCATGCCCTTGCAACAACCAGAATGCGGCGCAAGTTTATTAGATTGGTGCGGGTGGAGGGCAACGACATCGTCAGTCACCCCGGTAAAATGGCGGCGCTATCTGCCTTCTTCAAGTCCATCATTGGAGTGCCAGGCCAAGCTTCAGTGGCCGACCTGAGCCCCTATTACAATGGCTCGGCCATGCCTTCGCCGCAGCTCACAAGACGGTTCTCTGTGGATGAACTCAAGCAAGCAGTGCTGGCGATGAATAGCCTCAGCGCCCCGGGCCCAGATGGATTCGGTCCTGCCTTCTACCGTGTGGCTTGGGCTACTATCAGAGCTTCTGTGTTTGCCTTTGCCGAGGACTTCTTCAATGGAACTGCAGACCTGGACAAGATCAACCGATCACACATGGTTCTACTGCCCAAGAAACCTGATGCGGTGGACGTTGACGCTTTCCGCCCAATCTGTCTCCAGAACTGTGCGCTCAAGATCATAACCAAAGCACTGACAACAAGGCTGCAATCAGAGATCCCGAAACTCATTGACATCCATCAAACAGGTTTTGTTAAAGGCAGGTCCATCTCGGACACCTTTGTCTATGCAGCTGAACTAGTGCAGACTTGCCACAAGAGAAGGAAGCCAGCCATCATGCTCAAGCTAGATTTCGCAAAAGCTTTTGATACTGTCAGCTGGTTGGGTTTGGAGAGGATCATGCAAGCAAGGGGTTTTGATAGTAGATGGATCGGGTGGATGAAGCAGCTTCTCAGCTCCTCCAAGTCAGCTGTGCTCGTGAACGGCTGCCTAGGGCTGTGGATTCAGTGCAAGCGGGGGCTACGGCAGGGAGACCCTCTATCTCCATATCTTTTCATCCTAGTGGCTGAAACATTGCAGTGTATGATTAGGCAGGCTTCGGATATCAGGCACCCAACTGATGACGGCCTGCCGTGTGCCGTTTTGCAATATGCGGACGACACGCTGATCGTCTTCAGAGCAGACGTGGACGCTGCAGCAAAGCTCATGGAACTTCTTGATCAATTCGCAGCTCTTAGTGGCCTGCATATCAACTTCTCCAAGAGTACACTAGTCCCAATCCATGCTGACGATTCCACTGTCAACCAGTGTGTGCAGACCCTTGGTTGTAGCAAGGGGACCTTCCCTCAATCATATTTAGGTTTGCCGCTTTCAGTAAACAAGTTGCCACTTTCTGCATTCAACGTCTACATCCACAAAGCAGACAAATTCCTGAGCTCATGGCAATCTGATCTTCTGAATCTGATGGGGCGTACAGTGCTCGTCAACTCGGTGTTGGACTCTCTGCTGGTTTACCTAATGGGCTCCATTCAGCTGCCGCCGTCAACCGTGTCTCAAATGGACAAGAAACGTAGAGCTTTCCTGTGGTCCGGGGACAAGACCGGGCACTCGTCGCCGGCATCCTGCCTTGTCGCCTGGATCGGCGTCTGCTGTCCGAAAGACCTCGGCGGTTTAGGCATCAGAGACCTGGGGCTGCAGAACATTTGCCTGCTGCTCAAGCTCCTCCACAAGCTGCACAATCCGCAATCTTCGGCCTGGGCACAATGGGTCCGAGGACGTGCATCACTTGTTACCCTCACTGGCGACCTGCATGGTGAGCACTGGCAGACCCTGAGAACTCTACTTCCTCTGTATCAGGCCATCACCGTGGTGCAGCTTGGAGATGGCCACACGTCCTCTTTCTGGTACGATGTCTGGGATGGGGAGGAATGCTTTGCTGACAGGTTCCCGGCGCTGCTATCCCACTGCACAAACAAACTGCTTCAGTTCGTGAGATCTTCGATCTTGGCCTCAGCACCACTTTGGTTCCCCGTCTATCACCCTTAGCTGGACAGCAATTGCTCTCAATGCAGACTGTCATCGACCACACGCTGCTCAGTGCTGAACCAGACAGGAGAACATCGCCTTTCTTCAGACCAGATCGCAGCCTGGACACTGCGGCACTATACAGAATGCTCAAGGCACAGGGACAGGCAACTGATCCGAGGGCAACCTTCATCTGGAAGAGCCTGGCGCCGCCTCGGGTCAAGATGTTCATGTGGCTGCTTTTCAAAGGAGAATTCAGTGTCGCACTGTGCTACTCCCGAAGCGGATTGTGGATTCTGCAACTTGCGAGATCTGCAACTCCGAGGATGAGTCTCCAGAACATTTGATCCACGGTTGCCACGCCGGGAAGGAGGTCTGGACCAGGCTGAACCTTCAGTCCATTCACTCACTGGACGTGCGTGATCTACACACCATCAGCGGTCCAGCCTCACCTACTATCCCGGAGCTGCCATCCTTCGTCGCCCTGATCTGCTGGCATATCTGGAAAGCAAGGAACGCAAAGGTTTTTAGGCAAGAAACTCATTTTGTCGATCGCATTCTACTCAACTGCAAGGCTGCAGCAGAGCTGTGGCAATTCAGGTTCCCAACAAGAAAGAAGATCGTAGCGGACAAATGGTGCTCCATCATTCAGATGGCTAGACAGGGCCAAGGCTAGCCTTTCATGTTGTCATTTCTTTGTAACAAATTGCACCCGCACGGTTGCTTCCTTGTAAAATGCTTCTATGATCGCGAGCCGTTTTGGGCTGTTTAATAAATTCAGGTGGGGAACGACTCCCCCCCGTTGACCGTCAAAAAAAAAAAAAACTAACCACAACATGTATGCATGGCTGAAGTCCATTGAAAAATGCACACACATATATACCATAAAATTGTTGTCACATGTTGTGACAGAAATAAATCAGACCATCTGCAGGAACTGAGATATGGAGCTGTCGACCAAGTTGCATGATTTGCAGCAATGAAAGCACTATTCACCAACACCTTGCATGCAACTCCAAGAACAGAGTACACACCGAAAAACAGTGAAGTGAACCCTGCATCTGCCTGGGAATCAAGTCTCCTGATTCTTGAATCAAACTGCCGTGTCCCCGTTGAGGCATTAATGCTGACATTTCAGTTAACCGCGATCAAATTGGTGTTAGCAAAAAAAAAATAATAAGGTAGGGGCCTGAATCATTTAGAAAAGATTGCTTCTGAGCAAACCTAACCAGCTCATCTCAGAACCACTTCAGACATGACACTGAAACAGATATGAGCAGCTCCATAAAAGCTGAATTCAGGATGCTTGCACTATGTCCCCGCCCAATTCAGCAGCTGATACTGTAGTACATATCCGATTGCCCAACCGCTAGTCCACTATCTTTGCCTTCAAAGTGGACAAGAGATGGCCCACCAAAATCAGATCTGAATATCAAGTGTCTACATTTGCAGCTAGCAATGCACATACCCAGCTCATGGCCATCTCCCCTGACAATCAGTGTGGGATGAGCGCAGCTGCACTCAAGACCATTTGTTCACCTATATATACAGGAGCTAGCAACCAAGACACCATCACTAAAATCACAGTCACAAACTAAGCATTTCCAAGCACCAGATCTGAGAATCAAGAACCAAGCAGAAACCATGATCAATCCCAAGAAGCTTGCTCAGTTGGCAAGGATGTGGCAAAGGGTAAAAATAGCCACCAAAGACAACGCCATATGCTGCACCATTTTGCCAGTTGCAGACAAGGGCCACTGCACCGTGTACATGGTGGATGGGAGCAGGTTCGAGGTCCCATTAGCGTACCTCAGCTCAATGGTCTTCAGTGAGCTGTTGAGGATGGTTGAGGAGTTTGGCTTCACAGGTAGTGGTAGGATCACTCTGCCTTGTGATGCAGCTGTGATGGAGTATATGATATGCTTGCTCTGGAGAAATGCATCAGAGGAAGTTGATAAGGCATTCCTGAGCTCTGTAGCGATGCCTTGCCAACAATCAAGCTATCCAATGCCACCGGGTGCTGCATCAGCAATTTGCATTTTGTAGCTCCTGAAGATATGCAGGAATTAGTGCATGAGTACTCTGCAATAGATAGAAGGAAAAGAAATAAATTGTATATTATCTTAGAGAACTAGTGGTTGTCATTTGTTGATGCCATTTTGGAAAAATCTAACAGGAGCCTGGAAAACCAACCCCTACAGGCAAAATTTGGTCTTATTTTGCATTGCCTTTATTTCTTCAAAAGTTATATTAAATCAGCAGGCAAGAATGCTGAGTAGTTGTACATGCATAAATATATGTGTGTAAAAGTATTATTGTAAAAGTTTTCCTGAAATATATTCTTCAACTAGAAATGCAAAGGTAATGTGCCTGGTTCCATATATGAAAGGTGCAGCGAAAATGTTAAGCTGCTAGTCAGTATCTTGGATTAAACATGTTTAATATCAAACAATGCGGAATAATTGAGGCTTTTGGAGACTTGGGGTCCTGCAAAGTTCTCAAGAAAAATTTCCCAGCACCGTTACACTATATGACATGGCATTGTCCCTATAGTCGGCCTAATGGCCAAGTCGGCCTACCGCGATCCTCAGCCGGATCGACAGGCTCGTCGGGTGATGCTCAACAAGTGGTCTGGTCGGCCGGCGTCCGATACCCCGGACCCAACCATCGCAATCCGGTTCCACGAGGCCTTCGGTGGTGACATCTCCTCTTCATGGCGCGAGCACATGAGGGAGCTGTTTCCACAGCTCAAAAGGCGTGCGGCGCGGTCGGCGACCCGTCAGGGATAAGCGTCGCGCCTGCCCAGTCGCACATTTAGTTTTCTAAGTTAGTACAACTTCTCAGCACCACCGTTCAAGCCGTTGACTTTTGTCCAGTGTGTAATTTGTCTGCCATAGTTGTGGCTTCTCGCCCCGGCTGTCGCAGACCGTGTACTAAAACTCCTTATTCTCTTAGAGCAATACACGCACATGCGTGCTTTCGAAAAAAAAACATGGCATTGTCCCTGACAGCTACTTCAACAATTAACCAAGAGCTAATGCATGTACTAGTAAATCAGCCCACATGTGGACGCACAAATTGATATTTTGTAGTCAGTGGCCTCCGCTCAATAGCGCACACGAACAAACCAAGTACTCTGAATAAGCTTACCTGTCTGTGATGAAGTAGGCCCATCTGTGATTAGGGATTCTGGCATAGTGGTTTGTGAAAGTAGTACCTCTTGTGGAAGAGGTCATTTTCTACATTGACATTGCTCAAAATTTGCACGCTTCAATGACATCTTCAATCTTGGATTTTTAGTGTATCAGTCTAGTGTATGGTGTCAACTCTCCAAATGCCACGACATTGCATTCATGTTGCATTTGATGCACATATCATTTAAAAAGAACACCTGAAACCTCATCATCAAACTTTAAAATAGACCCCAAACATATTGTATCTATGATGACTGATATGCCACTTGAATCGAACCTGTACCTAATCATATGAATCATGATATTAATATGAGGCCATATGGCCATATCATTTAGTTCAGTGATATGGACTAGACCTTCTCAAGAAATGGGTAATGCTCAAGAAAGAGAAATCAGATAGAAACACGTGCAAATTTTCCTGAACGTGGATATCGCCCCTCTTTGGGAATTTGAACGCGGGACACTTCTGTACAGAAGATACAATTTCACGTGGAGCACACAAGCACAGGAAACATTAGTAAAACATGTGGCACTCCCAACCGCCTGCAATCTCAGTTAGTGGCATTGCACTGTAAGCACTATAGCATACCAAAATAGGGTGTTCAGCCAAACCATCCAGAAGTGGTAGTGACTTGAACCTAAGTTTTCAACCTTCGAGTCTCGACCATGGAAACTGAAACAAAAGGATCCCTCAATGGATGCATCATTTTGTTCAGAATTAGAGGCATCAACACTGCCAATTTCTGAGTGCGCTTACAGCTACCAGAACATGTCTGGTCCTTCGCTTTGACCCAGCCCCAAATTAACATGGGGTCCTCATGCCTCTTCCCAGCTATACATTGCTCAGTATGGTTACAACGTGTAGTGTCCAATCCAAGCACTGAAAGAGCACTATGATTGACTCCGGCATGCACCAAACACTTGGCCCCGTCAGAATCCGATCCAGAACATATGCACGTAGCACCTCATGGCCTTGTCCCTTGCCAATCATCCCACTTGACTGAGCAACCTGCTCTTCCTTCATCTATATATTGATGGTCAAGTGCCCTCCAAACACCATCACTTGCAGCTTCTCAAACAAAGCACTACATACCAATACACAGCCTCCAGCTTCCAGCAAGTCAGGAAGAAAAACATGATCAGCACAAAGAGGATTTCTCAAATGGTCAAGAAGTGGCAGAGAATGGCAGTGTTGGGGAGAAAGCGGCTCTCCTGGAGGGTGGAAAGGGAAGCTGATCAATCCTGCACCTCTGTGGCGAGCAAGGATCACTGCGTGATGTACAGTTCAGATGGGAGGAGGCTTGAGGTACCACTAGCGTACCTTGGCACACTGGTGTTTGCAGAGCTCCTGCGGATGTCCCAGGAGGAGTTTGGCTTCATGAGTGATGGGCGGATCACGCTTCCTTGTGATGCTGCAGTCATGGAGTATGCCATGTGTCTCCTCAGGAAAGGCTCCTCAGCAGATGTAGAGAAGGCATTCTTGAGCACCATGGCAGTGTCATGCCACTATGCAAGCTGTATTGCACCATCTGTTGGAGTTAGCCATCAAGTTGTTGTTTGCAGCTCCTAAGTGAATGTAAAGTAGTATAGTATAGATTGTAGGAAAAGAAAACTTCTCCATGGAGCCTTATGATCCTTCACGAAATCAAGGAAGATGCAAACTAACATGTTAGAGTCATTAATCTTGTTCTTTGTAAATATACTTAGCTGTACTGATAAATGGTTAATTAAATATCAGAGTTCAATTACAAGGCAGTAAGTTCCTTCTGCAAAATCTTATAACTTAAGCTCCAAAAGTTGACTCCCTATTGCACAGCGCAACAGCAGTCATGCACTTCCATTATGCCCAAGCTAAATCATGGCATTGCACTGCCCAGGTGAAATAAAAAAACAGACGGGGGAGTTAAGCACAGGAGAAAAGACAATGCATGGTGTTTATTCAAACATGAAATTGTGGAATTAAAGCTTGCAAAAGTGATAGCCTAAGCCCGAGACTTACTGATTTGAGATTTATTTTGCTTAGAAAGTTGTCCCTTAAATCCAAGTGAACACTCAACTGGCAACAGAATTACAGAATACAGGTTTGCATACCAATTTACGTTAATGTAACAAAAGTATGAGAGACAAGCAGCCTCGACAGATGCATAATGGGACCTGAACTTTCCAGCAAACATTGGCCATAGCATGTGAGCAAAAAAATGGCTGTAGGACAACTGGGTCCTGCACACAGATACCACGAAATTGGATGTCACATGCAATGCTAGAAATCATGGAGACCATTGGTGGAATTGACAAATGGAACTGTGGACCAAGTTGAACTTGCGGCAATCAAAGCACCACTCACCAACAGCTATCATGCAAATGCAACAGTCACACAACCAATAGCAGTGAACTGGACCACGCATCTGCTCAGCTCTTGGCTCTTGGACCATCCTGCCATGTCCCAAGTGGCCAAGTGAGACATTGATGCTGGCTTTCAGCTAATCAGCATCACATCAGTGTTTCATTCTCTCAAAAAAGAGAACAAATAGTGTGGCCCCAAATCATTCTTCAGAAATTATTGTTTTGAGTAAGCTCAACCATTTTATCTCCAAATCACTTAATATGGGACACTGGGAACACATGGAAGACCTCAATATAATGCTGCGCCCAGCATGCTTGCTTTATGCTTCTGACCAATTCAGCAGCCATACTGTAATACCTATCTGATTGCCATAGCAATGGCCCACTATCTTTGTGTTGACGGTGCATCGAGCAATTGTCTAGCAAAATCAAAATCTGAATCTTGATGCATCTATGAAGCTCATGGTCTTGTCCCCTGCCAATTAATTCTCGGAATATAAGAGCACCAAGGCCAGGACCATTTCTTCACCTATATATTCAGGACTAGCAAGTAAAGATACCATCCCAACAGCCACAAGTCAAAGCATTTTGAAGCACCATACCTGAGAACCAAGAACCGACAATGATCCAACACAAGAGTTGCTCAAGTAGTGAGGAAGTGGCAACAGATCAAGGCAGCCATCAGAGACAATGACGCATGCTGCACTACTTTGTCAGTTGCAGATAAAGGCCACTGTGCCGTGTACCCGGCGGATGGCAAGAGGTTCCAGGTCCCGTTGGCATAGCTCAGTACAGTGGTCTTTGCTAGAATTACTGTATTGCCATTACTGCTAACCCTAGAAGGGTAGCTGGTATATAGTTGCATACATGGGCCTCATGGGCCTAGCCTCATGGGCCTAATACACATGTACTCCAACACTCCCCCGCAGTCTGAACTACCGGCGCAGCGGAGTTCCAGACTGGGCCAATCATAAAAGAAAGAGCACACACACGGCCCCCCACAGCCACAACTAGCCACTGGTGATGTTGAGGCTGGAGCGGAAGTCGGTGAAGGTCGACGACGGGAGGCCCTTGGTGAAGATGTCGGCGAACTGGGAAGTGGTCGGTACATGGAGGACCCGCACCTCGCCGATAGCCACCCGATCACGGACGAAGTGAAGGTCAATCTCCACATGCTTCGTGCGCTGGTGCTGAACGGGGTTGGTGGAGAGGTAGACCGCACGCAGTAGACGAGCGTGGCCCGGCGAAGGGGGCTATGGAGCTCGGCTAGGAGCTGCCGGAGCCAGGAAGCCTCAGCCACACCATTGGCGACGGCGCGGCACTCGGACTCACCACTGGAGCGGGAGGCCACCTGCTGGCACTTGGAGGACCAGGACACCAGGTTGCCTCCGAGGAAGACGGCGTAACCAGAGGTGGACCGTCGAGTGTCTGGACAGCCAGCCCAGTCGGCGTCAGTGTAGACAACCATCTCTGTAGAAGAGGACCGTCGGTGCAGGAGCAGGCCATAATCAGCAGTGCCGCGGAGGTACCTGAGGAGATGCTTGAGAGCAGTGAGATGAGGCTCCCGAGGATCATGCATATGAAGGCACAAGCGAACTGCATAGGTGATGTCGGGCCGAGTGAAGGTGAAATGCGAAGACCACCGGCAAGACTGCGGTATGCCGTAGGATCGATCCGGGGGCCCTCGCCTCCGACGGCTTGCTCGAGTGTCAACTGGAGTGGTGCGGGGGTTGCAATCGTCATCCCAGCCCGCTCAAGTATGTCCAGAGTGTACTGACGCTGATGAAGAAGAAGCCCAGCTGGATGAGTGAAAGTCCCTAGTTTGGTTCTGGCTAATTGATGAAACCTAGTACTAACCTTGTTTATCTAAGTGGTTGATTTAGAGAAAGGTTGTCCACATGATGAGCTTATTGCATATGAAGCATGACACGTGTCATGTGATCAAAGATGAAGATCAAGACGATGCTTGGCTCCATGGACCGGTGTTGAAGGTGAAGGGCTAGTCAAGGCTTGGGAGTGAAGGACCATGCGATGGTGAAGCTCGGGCAAGACTAGGCGCCGATGGACCGATGCACGGTGAAGGGCAAGTAAAGTCGAGGTCGATGGATCGAGACGGTCACATGATGGTGTGAAGTATTCATATCATTTGGAGGAACAAAATGGGCTCAAGGCAAAGGTATAACCGATAGGGCCATTTTGTTTTTGCACTCAAGACACCATAGAGGGTGTGAGTGGTTTAGGATCGATAGCCGCACTATTAAGAGGGGAAGTCTTATCGGCTATTCGACGCACGGGTGCCACTAGGTGAATTCATGAAGTGCATTGCATGTAGAACCTAGTGAGCTAAGCCATTGCCTTGTATCTCGAGAGATAAACCAACCCTTGTGTTCAAGAGAGTGATCTACAAGTGAAGGTTGGTGCATGAAGGCAAGTGGCGTGACGTGGATCGACGACACGGCGACGAAATGACGATCAAAAAGGCGCCGGACGTGGCAAGGGCGCCGGACTCGGGCGAGACGCGTCCGGCGGCTTGAGCGCTGGCGCGCGCGTGGCTTGGCCCATTGCATAGCGCCGGACTCGGTCCGAGACGCGTCCGGGGGGCCTTGGACTTCAGCGTGGCGTGATGGCTGGCAGCGGCGCGCGGCGGACGCGGCCCAGGCGCGTCCGGCGACCCCCGGACGCCGACCGAAACTTTACGCTCGGGGCGGCGCGAGGACTCGGCCGGACGCGTGGCGGACGCAAGCGCCGGACGCCGGCGGATCCGTGCGCGTCCGACGCGTGGTGACGTGGCGCACTTCAAATCCCAACGGTCGTCTCGCGCGGCGCGGCGAAGGGCGCCGGGCGCGCGTCCGGCGGTCCCGGCGGACGCGTCCGGCGCGTTCGCGCGGCTTGCCGAGGAGGGCAACGGCTCTATTTGTTTGAGGGGTTATAAATAGAAGGTGGCCGGCCCTTGGGGAGGTCTCTTGGCCACTTCTCATCCCTTGTGCATTCTTTGAGCTAAGAGACTCTCTCCCACTCATCTCCCTTGCTTGGTTGTTCATCCTAAGAGATTGAGTGAATCACCTAGTGCGTTGCATTGCTTGAGGGCATCTAGTGGCACTTGTGGGTGGTTTAGCCGGTGGATTTCTTGTTACTCTTGGAGAGTACCGCTCCTAGCCGGCTTGGAGGAAGTTGGAGGCGTTGGCAAGAGAAGGTGTTTGTTCTTGGCCACCTCCGGTTGTTTGTGAGAGGTTTGAGCTCACCTCGTGGGGATCACGAAGAGCATCCTAGTGGATTGCGCGTGTCGTTGAGTACCTCGCTTGAGAGTGGTGTCTTGCGGTGCCTTGCGGGGCGAGCCTTGAGGGGCTAGTGACTTGAGGGTCACACCGAGGAACCATCTAGGTGTTGGTCGACACAACGGGTGACGTAGCTTGGCGGTGCCCAAGTGAACATCCGGGGATAAATCATTGTGTTCATCTTGTCTCCGGTGATTGGTCATCATCCTTTGTGTGTTGCCGATTGTGATTGATTGTTCATCTTATTGGTGATTGGCAACCTCGACTCTATGCGTTGGTATAACACGCTCCTACCCTCTCTTGTATTACTTTGATTACTTTCTTGCAAAGTAGAATTGCTTGCGTGGTCGGTCGGGAACCACAACTTGTGTAGACTAAATCCCGTGGGTAGAATTGCTTGTGTGGTCGGTCGGGAACCACTCCTTGTGTAGATTAAATCCGTGGGTAGAACTCTTGATCACTAGTGGTAGCTATTGTTTGTGCTAGTGATCACCTACTAGAATTGTTTGGATAGGAGGCTTGCAACATCTAGTAGGCTAAGCAAAACTTGCTTTCCGCCGTTTGTGTATCTAACGAAGTTTGCTTAGTGAGTTTGTAGAAATTTTTATAGGCTATTCACCCCCCCTAGCCATCTAGGACCTTACAATGAGGCTCAACAGTGACCCCAAGAAAGTGGTGAAACACACCCAAATCCTTCATCGAAAACTCCTGCTGAAGAGAGGTGATGATCCGGCGAAGAAGTGACTCAATGGAGGCTGTAAGGACAATGTCATCCACATAGAGCAGCAGATACACAGTCTCGGCCCCATGATGATAGATGTACAGGGACATGTCTAACCTGGCCTCCACAAAACCCAGGAGGAAAGCAGCAAACCTGTGGTTCCATGCCCGAGGAGCCTGCTTGAGGCCATATAGAGACTTGTTGAGCCGGCAGACCATCTCAGAGCTGGAGGAGTCAACAAACCCAGCTGGCTGACTGCAATAGACTGTCTCAGTGAGAAGACCATGCAGAAAAGCATTCTTCACATCCAACTGGTGCACTGGCCAGGAGCGGGTGAGAGCCAGTGAGAGCACGGTGCGGACAGTAGCAGGCTTCACCACTGGACTGAAGGTCTCATCATAGTCAACTCCAGAGCGCTGAGTGAAACCCCGGAGTACCCAACGAGCCTTGTACCTCTCAAGTGTACCATCAGCCCGACGCTTGTGGATCCAGATCCACTTGCCGGTGATGACGTTGGCACCTCGCGGATACCATGCTAGAATTAGTGTATTGCCATTAATGATAACCCTGGAAGGGTAGCTGGTATATAGTTGCATACATGGGGCCTCATGGACCTAGCCTCATGAGCCTAATACACATGTACACCAACAGTCTTCATTGAGCTGCTGCGAATCCAAAGAGTTTGGGTTCACATGTGATGGCAGGATAACATTGCCTTGTGATGCAGCAGTGGTAGATTATGTGCTGTACTTGCCCAGAGAAATACATCAGAGGAAGCGGAGAAGGCATTCCTGAGTTCTGTAGATATGTCTTGCCAGCCATCAAGCTATACAATGGCTCATGCGGCACTGCATCAGCAATTTGCAGTTTTGTACCTCCTGAAGATATGAAGTACTTTCTCAGTATTAACAAATCAGTTGGCATTATTCATTACTGGTTACTGCCATTTAACAAATCATGGTTGCCGGCTCTCGTTTCCTGACTGAATTAAAATTCAGAGCGCCTTTGTATCAGGTGGTGTTCAGCTAGGTGTAATGCTTAGCTTACTGATGGACTGATGAAGAGTTGCTGCTAAGATGATGCATTTATAGGTGAGAACGAACGGAGAAGAAAGAGCAGAACAATTCCTTAGACAAGCCCAAGACTTAGAACATGCAATGCTGCAAGGAAAAAATGGTGTGTGGTATTGATTAGATTGCTCTGGAGCCATCTGCCCATCTGTTTGGCACTTGTTGGATCCACCGGTAGCAATGTGCTGCTATGCCTCATGGGCCATGAAGAGCACATGTAGAGTGGGTCCGTACTAACAGTACCAATTCTTATATGTTCTATCTCAAGATAATCTGAAAGTTTTTGCGCCCACCGGTATAGTCTATCAGAACGATCAGATTAAGCCTGTCCGCGGCCTAGACAACTTGCTCGACAGCTTTATCGCTCTTAAACTTGCGGTCTGCAGCTGGATCAGTAGCATGTCATGTGAGCTCTATTTCGCAGTATGCCATTACCATCTGATTGAGACACTCAGTCCATGCTTCCCTGTCCTCATTTTGCTGTGGGCATCCCTTGTTTTCAGTGTCAAAGGAAAAAAAAAAATCCTCATCAATCTGTGATCTGACGACACAACAAACATGGGGTCATCGTGCCACTTCCCCGCAACACTTCTCGGCATGGTTCCAATCCAAGCACCGAAAGCACACCACCACCAACACCAGCATGTGCCAGACACTCGGCCCCACCAAAATCTCATCAAAATCATGCTCGCAGACGCATCTTGCAACATCGCACTCACCGTGCTCATGGCCTTGTCCCTTGCCCAACCATTTCGCTCCAGCAGTCGAGAGAGCTATATATTCAGCGTCAGGTGGCCTCTGAACATCATCACTTGCAGCTTCACAAGCAAACTGAAGTCACAGCTCTCCAGCTTTCATCCAGAAAGAAGGAAATAAGTCAACAACCAATCATGATCAGCGCCAAGAAGATTGCTCATCTGGCCAAGAAGTGGCAGAGAATGGCTGCACAAGGGAGGAAGCGCCTCACCTGGGAGGCGGCAGCAAAGGAAGCCGACGAGTGCTGCAGCTCCGTGGCGAGCAAGGGCCACTGCATGGTGTACACGGCCGATGGTGCGCGATTCGAGGTGCCGCTGGTGTGCCTTAGCACTGCGGTCTTCGGGGAGCTCCTGCAAATGTCACAGGAAGTTCGGCTTTACGGGAAGCAATGGCAGGATCACGCTCCCATGCGACGCGGCAGTCATGGAGTACGCCATGTGTTTGCTCAGGAGAGGCGCCTCTGCCGAGCTAGAACAGGCGTTCCTTAGCACCATGGCGATGTCATGCCACTATGCCAGCCGTGTGGCGCCGTGTGTAGAAGCCAGACAGCAGATTGCTGTATAGTGTTGTTCGGTGTAGTGTAGGTAGTACTAGTAGAGCAAAAGATATTAAACAGATAACTATTATTCAAGGCTGCAACTGATCAAGTAGGGTGTTACAAGTACAAGAAGTTAGAGAGACATATGTTTCCCTGGATATAATTGGCTTATGAAAATTGTGAGGGCTACTTAGATTACATGGCAATAGTGTTTATTCTGCAGAACTCTGATTTCAAATCAGCTGAGAGGTTGTTCGTTCAAAATAAAAATCTGAGAGGTTGCTTCCTATGGCAGAAGTGCACAACACAAAGATATGGAGAAAGACAAAAGATGGAAGATAAAAACTGACTATCAGGATTCAGGAGATGCCAAATGGCATGTCTCCAGCATGCCATATACTCGTAACTTTCTTTGTTTCCATACCATATCTCCTGCCCTATATTTTTTACCTTCAATGCATATATTTCACCGCAAATATCATCTAAATGTATAAGCAAATTAAAACTTTAGATATTGGTGGGAAGCAGATAAGAATAAAAAAAAAAACTCGACCCAACCTAGGAGGAACTAGGGGGCTTTTAATTAAGAAGAAAATAGGCACCCAAATTCGCTCCTGACGGGATTTGAACCTGGGTGGCTAGGTGTAGTCACGTTGAGTCACCTAGCCAAGTGAGCCGACTCACTTCCCTGAAGCGAGATAAGAATCACTTCTCCAATTACTAAAACTTTGATATAAAGTTCATATTCAGCCAACTTTATTTGAAAAACTTATAAATTTTACTGTGCTACACGTATTTTTATAGACGAGCCAAATTTCCCCTCTAGAATTCTAGAGGAGCGTTGAATTTCCAACTGTTTATAAGTTTTCCTCCATTTCTAGAGGCAGATGAATAGCCTGCTGCCTAAAAATAGAGTGTATTCCTAAAGCCTGCTAGGAATTCATTTTTTAAGGCATTCTCGGTAGGCTCCGTCTGCCAAAACATTTATAGTGTTGTTTATTTGCAAACTTTAAGGGTCATGATTTTTCCTTCTACTGTATCAGTCCTTAAAAGAATGAACTTCTAGTTATAATGCTAAGTCAAAGCATTTTGAAGCACCATACCTGAGAACCAAGAACCGACAATGATCCAACACAAGAGTTACCCAATTAGTGAGGAAGTGGCAACAGATCAAGGCAGCCATCAGAGACAATGACGCATGCTGCACTACTTTGTCTGTTGCATGTCGCTGTTGGAGTTGCCGACGATCGATCTTATCGGTGGATGCTTTGCCACCGCGGCTTCGTCTTCTGAGCTGGTCTAGTCGGTTAGGGCTATGGTGTTGGGTCCTCTTCCTCCTCCCCCCCTCATGTATTCTTGCTGTTCGTTTGTACCTTTGTGTGTTTGTGCCTTGGGCTCTACCGATAATTCTTGGATTACTTGTTGAGCCTGTTGTGTTGTGCTTCGGCCTTTCTTTGGCATTTCTGCTTAATAAAAAACGGGTAAAAGACCTGATCTCAAAAAAAAAAATGGCATTATTCCTTACTGCCATTCTCTCAATAGGTCTAATAGGGCCTGGCAATCCAACACCTACAGAAAAAACTGCTATTATTTTTGTTGCTTTTCTTTGAGGATACATTAGCTTATATAGGCAACAATAGCAAATAGATGTACATTCATATCTGAGAGCAGCCACGTAATATCATGCTCATAAGTTGAGGAGAAAAATTGTGTACAGTGTATGCTTCAAAAGAAAATGTAAAGGGAATAACCTGGTGGCAATATTCAGAGTGAAGGGAAACTCAACTAAATCAACGTGGTGCTGCTATAGTACCTTACTGACGTGGATTAAACATGACGAGATGAAAATCAGCTAAATCATTTAAAACCGTACACCAACACATGGAGCCAGGGCTAGTCCAAACTCCAAACTGGTAGTCAAGTACAGTCCCTTTCGCTGAAAGCCACAGCAATGAAACAACTGCGTGATGCAGAAAAACAAGCAGACCGTCAACCAAAAATAAGATATGCCACCGTCCGGCCAGCTGCTACTGCTATGAACCAATTTGAGCAAATTTGGCATATTTTCTGCCACCTATACGATTGGGGGGCACCTATTCGGTTTCGAGTACCGGAGCCGACGAGCTGCATGCCGAGCGGTGCGCTCGTGAGGGGCCGCGACAGCCACCGGAGAGCTCCGAGGGGGCGGGGGGGGGGGGGGGCATGGCGGGCGGACTCAACGGCGCTCACCATGCTTCCGCCGCGCCGCAGCCGGCAGTGAAGAATGACACACAGCGGGGCCCAAAGCCCCAAACGGTAACACAGGCTGGTACGTGGGTCCCACCGGAGAAGACCCAAGACCAAGGCCTTGTTTAATTACCAGATTTCCCCCTAAATTTCACTATGCAAAAGAAGATTCCCCGTTACATCAAAATGTCGATACATGCATGGAATACTAAATTTAGATGAAATTAAAAACTAATTACACAGTTTAGTTGTACTTTACGAGATAAATCTTTTGAGCCTAATTAATCAGTGTTTGGATAATATTTCACAAATACAAACGAAATACTACAGTGCACTAGGCAAGCCTCAAATTGGGAGAACTAATCAAGGCCCAAAAGCCCAAAACTGCTCTGCCTTTCTCGATGTGGGCCGCAACCGCCAGAATCCAATCGCACGGTCAGATTGGACGGTGGGCCGCAACTGCAAGAATCCAATCGAGGTGCCAAACGTCGTTTGTTTTTGGAACTTCAAAGGTCATTTTCGGTAGTACAAAGGTAGTCGCCGCCGGCGAATTTGCTGAGTTCCGCCGCCGCTGTTGCGGCCTTCAACCACATCTCGCGCGTCTGCAAACTTTCCGGCCAAGGCTTCCTCTTCTTTCTACTTTCTACCATGTCATTCAAGCAACGAGAAAGAGAAACATTTCCAAATTCATGCCACGGACGTTCAGACAAGAAAATGACTATTATAAGACTCCAATCGTGTGGTTTCGCACTCCTAACGTCGGTTTCGCTAAAATAGTACTCCTAACAATTACCATAAGCTATAGTATGATTTTGATATCTTTATTAATTTTTCCCATCTTCTATTTTTTTTATAATGACCGTATTGCCCTCCTGACAAATACAATAGTGTACGAGAAACTGAATCGGTCTCTTTCTCTCGATCGATCGGTCTTTCTTTCTCTCGTACGAAGACCTTCGTCTACATGCCGCCGCCGGTTGGTCTCGTCCTGCGCCGCCGCCGCGGCCCTTCCTCCACGCGCCGCCCTTCTTCCTCCACGCCGCTGCCTCCTCCATGGATGAAGGAGAGCCGCCGCACTTTCTCCTCGACCCCGATGGCCTGGAAGCGGCTGGTGGAAGCCGCAGCAGATGCCTCCTCCATGTTATATAGTACTTGTAACTGTACAAGGAGGCAACGACCACGCTGTAGCCATGGCCACGGCGGCAAGCCAGCCACGGCGGCCAGCCAGCCGGCCACGGTGGATACAAGCCAGGCCATGAGCACGTGCATATGGAGGCTAGCACCGTCCGGCGGCAAGGCAAGGCAAGGCAGGCCAGCACGCTAGCATCGTCCACGGCGGCAAGGCAAGGCAGGCAACGAGCACGCTAGCACCGTCCACGTCCACGAGTGCAGCAGTTACAAACGTAATGAGGGGTAAAAAGGTCACTTTAGGAACAAATATATGTATTTAGAGTCCAAAATAGATTTAAAAGGATTAAAATCCTATTATAGCTTATGGTAATTGTTAAGAGTCCTATTTTAACGAAACCAACGTTAGGAGTCCTATTTCGGCGAAACCACACAATTAGAGTCCTGTAATAGCCATTTTCTCCGTTCAGACTTCATGAAAGATAGAAAACGACGATCCTTTTGTACGATTTCCTGTGATTCATATTACATCCGCCTAAATAAACCTAATAATATATATATCATGAGCTAATCATATAGCTATACACACATGGCTGATTGGCGCATCGATGGCACGGTGCCACTGACGATATGGTGGCAAGGTCTGACCATGGAGCTCAAGAAGAACATCCTCACAACCAATTCAGAGGCGTCTCGCCTAAGCAGACACATCACGTACTCCATCACCGCGGCGTCACAGGGTAATGTGATCCTGTCATCGTCGCCGGCAAACCCGAACTCCTCCTGCGACATGCTCAGGAGCTCTCTGAACACCACTGTGCCGAGGTACGCCAGCGGGACCTGGAACCGCCTCCCATCCGAGGAGTACACTACGCAGTGGCCCTTGACAGCCACCGACGTGGATGCGCCGCAGGAACCATCGGCGGCTTCTTTTCTCGGCGTCGCCGTGAGCCGCTTCCTCGCCAGGGCAGCCATTCTCTGCCACTTCTCTGCCAACTGAACAAGTCTGACCATGGTTGCTTCTCCTGCCTTTTTGGTTGAATATGTTCAGAGAATTTCAGTCTGTATAAGGTGGTTGTGCTTAGCTTGCTGATGGGCTGATGAAGTATTGCTGTATTGGGGCTTAGCTGATGGATTTATAGGTCAGGGCAAAGAGAAGAAGATGCAGACAGGTGCAATCACCATCTCAGACAGGCAAGAAGCAAGGCCATGAGCTCAGAACATGCAGTGTTGCAAGGAGAAGCGATGTGAAGGTTTGATATCACAATGTGCTGGTGCTCCACGTTGGCCCCAACAAACATGGGGTCCTCGTGCCACTTCCCAGAGAACCGCTCGGCATGGTGCGCCAGTCCAAGCACCGAAAGCAAGCACACCACGAGCATTCAGCACCGGCACCGGCACGCCACAAACACTCGGCTCCCATCAGTCTCATCCAAATCGTACTCGCGGACGCGTCTTGCAACATCGCACTCACCGTCCTCATGGCCTTGTCCCTTGCCCAACCATCCCACTCGGTTCGCTATATATTCAGCTAGTGTCCTGAGAACACCATCACGATCTCAAGCTCTCAACTCAGAACGAACTCTCAAGTTTCAACTTTCTAGCCAAGAAAGAAACAAGTAACCACCATGATCAGCACCAAGAGGATCGCTCAGCTGGCCAAGAAGTGGCAGAGGATGGCAGCGCTTGGGAGGAAGCGCCTCACCTGGGGAACGGACAAGTGCTGCAATTCCGTGGCGAGCAAGGGCCACTGCGCAGTGTACACGGCCGACGGGGCACGGTTTGAGGTGCCATTGGCGTGCCTCGGGACGACAGTCTTCGCGGAGCTCCTGCAGATGTCCAAGGAGGAGTTCGGCTTCACGGGCGGCGACGGCAGGATCACACTGCCCTGTGATGCCATGGTCATGGAGTACGCCATGTGCTTCCTGAGGAGGGGCGCCTCTGCGGAGCTGGAGAAGGCGTTCCTGAGCACCATGGCAATGTCGTACCACTCTGCAAACCATGTGGCGCCGTATGTGGCAGTTTGCTGTTAGCTACAGCTGTATCAGTACTTAAGTAGTAGATCATCAGTGTAGATAGTATTAGGAGGACAGAGAGAGGTGTTATTGAGGATTTCAGGTCCTTCTGATCTTGCAAAGATCAAGGAAGGTAGCAAATTAGCCACAGTGTTCTTGTTCACTGAGCACATAATAAAAGCTTAATTTGGGTCCAAAAATATTCTTCAGCACAATTTTCTGAATCCAAACCTGAAAGGTTATTGCCACTCCATGCTCCTGCTGAACCACATTGTGTCATCGTGCCTCTTTCATTTCCAGTTGGCAACTTGCTGCAATATTCAGAGTTTTACTAACGGTTTCGTTAGCAGAATGTAAAGGCCATGCTTTCTGGTCATTGTTGTTGCTGTAAGACATAATCTGTCTGTCCTCCTCTCTCTTGTTCCATGGTACATGGTAGGATGTATATATATCCATGATATGCAATGGAAGAGATCAGCTCTTTGCAGCACATTTGCCTTCAGTTTCAGCCACTGCTGAAACCGAGCAGAGGGGTGTGTGTGTGTGTGGGAAGAGGAGCTCGGCTCATCTTCTTCCTTGGTGCAGGGGAGAAGAAGAGGGAGGGAGAGCAGGTGCTGCTCACCTGGGCTTGTGCCAACACGTGGTATCAGAGCCGAGTGTGCCGTTGCTGAGCTTGATCGCCGGCAATGGGTGACGCTGCGGCGGAGATAGCTGCGCAGCAGGCGAGGGAGAAGGCGGCCACCTCCAAGGCCCCTGTCGAGGTTCACCGGGTGCGGGAGTTCAGCGGGCCAAACTCTTGGTCAATGCTGACCCGCACCAACTATGGCGAGTGGAGCGTCCACATGAAGTGGAAGCTCAAGGCGCGCCACTGGTGGGGAGCTGTCGAGGGAGCCGACGCCGGAGCGGACGCGGAGGTGGGCGTCATGGAGGCGCTCATGGTGTCCACGCCGGCCGAGTACCATGAGGCGCTCGGCGGCAAGGATACGACGAAGGAGGCCTGGGACATGCTCGCCTCGTTCCGCCTCGGCTCGGATCGAGCCAAGAAGGCCAAGGCGCAACAGCTGCGGAGGGACTTCGACGAACTCCGGTTCAAGTCCGGGGAGACGGTGGAGGACTTCGCACTGCGCCTGCAGACGCTGGCCGGGCAGCTGGCCACGTTCGGCAAGCCGATCGACGACGAGGACGTCGTGGCCAAGCTGCTGCGTGTCGTGCCGCCGAAGTACGCCCAGCATGCTCTGTCCATCGAGACGATGTTGGATCTCTCCACGCTCTCTCTGGAGGATGTGACAGGGCGGCTGCGTGCGGTGGAGGATCACGCACCCGCGGAGAAGCCCAAGCCACAGTTGATGCTGACGGAGGATCAGTGGGTGGCGAGGTGGAAGGAGAAGCGCCGGAATGGCGAAGGCTCGTCCACGGGCGGCGACGGCGGAAAGAAGGCCGACAAGGCGCCGGCGGACAAGAAGAAGGGGAAGAAGCGCTTCCCCGACCCCAACGCCTGCCGCAAGTGCGGCGAGGTGGGGCACTGGGCGCGGGAGTGCCCGAACAAGAAGGCGGAGAAGAAGGAGGAGGTGCACCTGGCGGAGGACGATGACGACGGTGACCATGCGCTCCTGATGGGGGTGTATTGCGCAGGGCCGTGTGGTGAAGCAGAGGAGGTGAAGGTGAAACAGAGCACTGCGACGCCGGTCGTCCACCACTTCGACGAGCCGCACGTGCAAGTGCATCTGGGCACCGCCGGAGACGAGTCCGAGCAGAGGTGGTACCTCGACTCCGGCGCGAGCAATCACATGACGGGTTGCCGCGCCGCCTTCTCCGAGCTGGATGAGAAACATGGCGGGAGCGTGCAGTTCGGCGACGGCTCCCGAGTGCAGATCCGCGGGCGCGGCACGGTGCTGTTCAGGTGCAAGAACGGCGAGCACCACGCGCTCACGGAGGTCTACTACATCCCGGAGCTCCGGTCGAGCATCGTCAGCCTCGGTCAGCTGGACGAGCATGGCGCGGAGGTGCTGATCAAGGCGGGCGTGCTGCGCATCAAGGACCAGGACGGGCGGCTCCTGGCTAAGGTAAAGTGGTCTCGGAACCGTCTTTATCTCCTTGATCTGAAGGTGGAGCAGCCGGTGTGTCTGGCGGCGGTGAGCGTGGAGGAGCCATGGCTCTGGCATGGCCGGTTCGGCCACCTGAGCTTCGACGCTCTGGGCCGGCTGGAGAAGATGGTGACCGGCATGCCGCGCATCAAGCACGCCGGGGAGCTCTGCGACAGCTGCCTGGCGGGGAAGCAGAGGCGGCTGCCGTTCCCCAAGGCGGCGAAGTTCCGTGCGGCGGCGCAGCTCGAGCTGGTCCATGGGGACCTTTGCGGGCCGATCACGCCGGCGACGCACGGCGGGCGCAGGTATTTCCTGTTGCTCATGGATGACCATAGTAGGTTCATGTGGCTGCGGCTCCTATCGAGCAAGGATGAGGCGGCGGAGGCAATCAAGCACTTCAAGGCCTGAGCAGAGGCGGAGTGCGGGAAGAAGCTCCAGGTCCTGAGGACCGACCGCGGCGGCGAGTTCATGGCGGTGGAATTCGCCACCTACTGCGCCGAGGAGGCAGTGGGGCGCCATCTCACTGCGCCCTACACGCCGCAGCAGAACGGTGTGGTCAAGCGCCGGAACCAGACCATTGTCGGCATGGCGCGCTCGATGATGAAGGCCAAGAAGCTGCTGGCGGCGTTCTGGGGCGAGGCGGTGACGACGGCGGTCTTCATCCTCAACCGCGCACCCACCAAGGCCCTGAAGGGGCAGACTCCGTTCGAGGCTTGGCACGGGCGCAAGCCGAGCGTGGCATTCATGCGCACGTTCGGGTGCATCGGCCATGTCAAGGTGACCAAGCCCGGCCTCAGCAAGCTGGAGGACAGGAGCGTCAAGGCGGTGTTCCTCGGCTACGAGGAGGGATCCAAGGCCTATCGGCTCTATGATGAAGGGCAAGGTCATGGTCTCCAGGGACGTCGTCTTCGACGAGGCGGCGGCATGGGACTGGGACGCGGAGGAGCTGGAAGTAAAGCATGGTGGCGGGCTCGACGACACCTTTGTCGTGGAGCGCCTGGTGATGAACGGGCACGGCGAGGCGGAGCAGGCGCCAACAACCGAGGAAGCGGAAGCAGGGGCGCCAGCAGCCGGGGAAGCAGCAGAGCTGCGGCGGCGGTGGACGCGGTGGAGCCGCCCAGTCCATCGGGCACCGCGTTCCAGTCACCAGGACCGATGGGGAACTCCCACTCTGTTTTGCAGGAACAGGGGACGCCGGGGGCGTCGACGGTGGAGTATGCCACTCCGCCGTCCAACCCCGAGGAGTTCGTGGACGCGTTCCACGAGGGAGAGGAGGTCCGGTTCAGGTGCATCGACAACGTCATTGGCGGTGCGCCGGTGCCGGGTCTGGCCACGCGCCAGCTCGACGAGGACCATGCGCTCATGCTCATGAGCGCAGAGGAGCCAACCACGTTCGCGATCGCGGAGCGCGATGCGCAGTGGCGGCGGGCCATGATCGAGGAGATGCAGTCGATCGAGGCCAACCAGACCTGGGACTTGGTCGATCCGCCGGCGGGCTGCCGGCCGATCGGACTCAAGTGTGTCTACAAGGTGAAGAAGGACGAGCGCGGCGCCGTCGTCAAGCACAAGGCGCGCCTGGTGGCGCGCGGGTTCATGCAGCACGAGGGCATTGACTTCGAGGAAGTGTTCGCGCCGGTGGCGCGGATGGAGTCAGTGCGACTCCTCCTCGCGCTCGCGGCGGCCAAAGACTGGCAGGTCCATCACCTCGACGTCAAGTCTGCCTTCCTCAATGGCGACTTGGTGGAGGTGGTCTACGTGAAGCAGGCGCCGGGGTTCGTGGTGAAGGGCGCGGAGCGCAAGGTGCAGCGCCTCAGGAAGGCGTTGTACGGGCTGCGGCAGGCGCCGAGGGCATGGAACGCCAAGCTCGACGCCACGATGGCGGAGCTCGGGTTCACACGCTGCGCCACCGAGCACGCGCTGTACACCCGACGACGGGGGAAGGAGGAGCTCATCGTCGGGGTGTACGTCGACGACCTCATCGTCACCGGGGCGCGCGCGCAGGACATTGCGCGGTTCAAGGAGGAGATGGGCGCCAAGTTCCGCATGAGCGACCTGGGAGCTCTGTCGTATTACCTCGGCATCGAGGTGAAGCAGAGCGCGGACGCGGTGAAACTCGGGCAGTGCGCCTACGCGCTGAAGCTGCTGGAGCGGGTGGGCATAGCGGGCTGCAAGCCAGTAGCCACCCCCATGGAGGAGCGGATCAAGCTCTCGAGGGCGAGCACGGCGGCGAAGGTGGATGCTACGCTCTACCGGAGCATCGTCGGCGGGCTGTGCTGGCTCACTCATACTCGGCCGGACATCGCGTTCGCGGTCGGGTACGTGAGCCGGTTCATGGAGGACCCAAGGGAAGACCACTGGACGGCGGTCAAGCGGTTGCTCCGCTACGTCCAGGGCACGGCGGATATGGGGATCGTCTTCCCCAAGCGCGGTGGCCTCCAGCTGACGGCGTTCAGCGAGGCCCCGCCCAAGGCCAAGGATGGCGAGCCGGGGATCACGGCCTACAGCGACGCGGACATGGCCGGGGATGTGGACGGGCGGCGGAGCACCTCCGGCGTACTCGTCTTCCTCGGTGCGTCGCCGATTACGTGGCAATCCCTGAAGCAGAAGATGGTGGCGCTGTCGACCTGTGAAGCAGAGTACGTCGCAGCGGCCACGGCGGCTTGCCAGGTGGTTTGGCTGCGCCGGCTGTTGGGCGAGCTCACCGGCGTTGAGGCTCGCCCACCGGCGCTGAAGGTGGACAACTAGCCAGCGATCGCGCTGGCAAAGAATCCTGTCCTCCATGACAGAAGCAAGCACATCGATGTGAAGTTCCACTTCATCCGTGACTGCGTCGATGGAGGACAGTTGGTCATCGAGTTCGTCGACACCGGCCGGCAGCTCGCTGACATCCTCACCAAGTCACTCGGCCGGCTTCGGTTCCAGGAGCTGAGGGGGCAGATCGGCATGGTGGAGGTCAAATGAGGACAGCAGGATTAGGGGAAGATTGTAAGACATAATCTACCTGTCCTCCTCTCTCTTGTTTCTGATTGTAGTCAAGGAGTAGAAGGTCAGCTTGCTGTCCACCCTTTGTACTACAGCAGCATGGCATTAGGCCATTCCTAGGAGTAGATTGGACATCCATGTCCAAGGCTTGCATCAGCCGAGTACTAGGAGTAGTGGAGTAGTGGAGTACTGGCTGTACTCAGCCATACCTTGTACCTTAGGTGTAAGGAGTAGGTAGAATTGTACCTCAATGGTACATGGTAGGATGTATATATATCCATGATATGCAATGGAAGAGATCAGCTCTTTGCAGCACATTTGCCTTCAGTTTTAGCCACTGCTGAAACCGAGCAGAGGTGTGTGTGTGTGTGTGGGAAGAGGAGCTCGGCTCATCTTCTTCCTTGGTGCAGGGGAGAAGAAGAGGGAGGGAGAGCAGGTGCTGCTCACCTGGGCTTGTGCCAACAGTTGCAAGGCCTTGTTGTAAGCCATGGAATGCCTCCTCTGTTTCCAATGTCCAGAGGAAACTTTCTTTCTTGAGCAATCTTCTCAGTGGCGCCGCAATGTCACCAAAGTCCTCAATAAACCGGCGGTAGTAGCCAGCCCAGCCTAAAAATCCCCTCACTGCATGCACTGTCTTTGAAATCGGCTAGGATGTGATGGCCTTAATCTAATCAATGTCCATCGCCATGCCCTTCTCACTGATGGTATGCCCAAGATAACACACTAAACACACACCAAATGAACAGGCCTAAAATAGATAACAAAATTATACAAAAATAATAACCAAAACAGTACTTACCTAACTGGCGAGATGCAGATAAGTACTGTTTGGACGCTTGTATGTCGACTTGGGCCAGCCTAAGCTCATGCAAGATTCCTCCTCCATCGTCTTGACTCCACAGAAACGAGATTGAATATGCTTTTCGCGGGCCTGGCTGTTTTTGGCGTATGTGTTGCCTCTGAAATACGTAGGTCACAGGTTCATGCAAGTAACCAATGGCCTGGTGCAACATGGCTAGAGCAATACAAGCAATCAAAGAAGGGGCTATTGCGTTTTTACCCTTGTTTTAAAGGCCGGTTTTGATTTTACCCTCGCTTTTCGCCATGTTGCATTTTTACCCTCGTTCTGTTAAAATGAACACTCAATCTACCCCTCTTCTAACTCTGTTAGCTATTTTGGTAAAAAAAAAATAAAAAAAGGAAAAAGGCCAAGGCAACAAAATTTGAGACAAAAATACCCTTGCCTCCCTCTCTTCACACCCATTTGGCTCCAACTCTCGGCCCCAACATTCTTCGCGTGTCGCGCCCGTCGTTCTTCGCAGGTCGCGCGACTGGAGGCGGGGTAGCCTTGGCGCGGCCGGAGGCGCCGCCAACGCCGAGGCCCGGCCTTGGGCGGCGCGGGAGCTGGGCGGCTGCTCAGCCTAGGGTTTGGGCGCCTGCTCCGCCTAGGGCTTGGGCGGGAGGCTAGCCAGGAGTTGTTGCTGGGCGGCGCGGCGGGCCAAGAGCTGTTGCTGGGCGGTGTGGCTGCGCTGCTAGGGCGGGGCAGTGGCGCGAGCAGGCATCCGTCGGCCATGGAGCCAGAGGATGATGGGTACAGAGCCATGGAGGTTGTGCCCAATATTGGCCAATGCGAGTCGAATTAACCTCGTTCTTTAGACAATTACGCTAATTTAGTTTCAATTGCTCTGATTTGTAGGTAAAATCACATGAATTTGAATGTGAGTCATGCTGATTTTTAGTCCTTTACTCTAGATTTAGTTTCATTTGCTCTGATTTTTATCTATCTATCTCCAATGTTGCTGTCAATTTTTTTAGAAAACGGGGTAAAATCACAATGAGCTCAAAAAAGTAAGGGTATTTTTGCAAGGGTAAAATCGTCCTTGCCAAGCCCATTTAACACCGTTAGCTACTGTTAACAGAGTAGGGGTAGACTGAGCGTTCGTTTTTACAAAACGATGGTAAAAATACAACATGGCGAAAAGCGAGGGTAAAATCAAAACCGGCCTTCAAAACAAGGGTAGAAACGCAATAGCCCCATCAAAGAAATAGGCTTTGCATCGTCTCTGCCTAGCCGGTGGGGGGGGCTTGTACTCCCTCCATCCTAAATTATAAGTCTTTTCAAGAATCTTGGAGAGTCAAAACATTTAAACTTTGATAAAATTTATATGACAAGATAATGACATTTACGGTGTCAACTAAGTATTATTACATTCTCTATTAATTATATTTTCATAATATATACCTATTTAAAGTAAAAAATCCTTATAGTTATTTCTATAAATTTGATCAAACTTAAGATCTTTGAAATGACTTATACTTTGGAATGGAGGCAGTAGATGCAAGCTAGGCTTGTTAGGGAAAAGAACCAAATAGGACCTTTGAGATTTTGAAAGCTAAATTATATTCAATACCCAGGTGATAACTCCTTGCGACGCTCAAGCATCAAGCTGATCTTTGGGTCGCAGCTGGCGCAAGGAGCCTTGGTTGTTTATTGGTATAAGTAGTAACTTAGGCAGAATGGCTCCGGGGCGGCCGCAAGGACAACCGAAAATCTGGTATGATCGGCCCATGTAAAAACTCTATTTTCTATATCAGAGCATCTCCAAGAAACATGCTATCCTTGTCTTGTATACCATATTTAGACTTTTTAGAGCTATGCTATCTTGTTTTATAAAATAGCAAACTAGCTATTCCTAGAATCTCGTATGGTAAATATGGCTTGCATGTGCCACTAGTCATTTAGAATTGTCATAATAGGCTGTTGGAGTTTTCATTTTTTTTTTTTTACAATTTTTTCTATTTTAGAGCATCTCTAACCGTTGTGTATTTTTGCTTTTGCATTTGTTGTCATTTGCCAACTCCGAAAACAAAATGCAAAGGTAAAAAAGAGGCCATCTCTAACCGTTTTGCATTTTTGACTTGACAATTACCTAAATATGGCATGCGCGGGTGGAGGGAGGAGGCGTGAGTCGCGCGGGGAGCTACGAAGAGGCACGAGTCGTGATTTGCAGAGCGCGAGAGGCTTGGCATATATGCCAAGTCTTCCCCTCTATTTACCAAGTTAATGAAATTGCAAAGTCTAAATGCAAAAAACCATTGGATAGGATTTTTTAAGACTTTTTTGCAAATTAGTGAATGCAAAGTCTAAATGCACAACGGTTGGAGATGCTCTTAGAGGTTGGCTAAACCATATGTTTAGCGATCCATTTTTACCAACTCTCTTGAAGTTGCTCTTAATGCAAAGACGCGTAAATCTTTTGCATGATCGATAAAAAAAAAATCATCTTCTAGGAGCGAGACATTGAAATTGTTGGAGAAAACCAACAAATATACTCCATGCAAAGTTTTATTTCCGATCTCTCACAATGTAACTATTTATATGTATCACTCAAGAATGCTAAAAAATCCTCGGAAGCTAATCCTCGGAAGCTAGAACACAGCTTGATGGCTAACTCCCATGGATTGTGCCAAGCCATTTCCATAGTGACAAGGCTTCACCATGGAGCTTAGGAACGCCCTCACCCCCTCCTCCGTTGCATCTCTTCTAAGCAAACACATGACGTACTCCATGACGGTGGCGTCACAGGGCACCATGATCCTGCCATCGTCACCGGCGAACCCGAACTCCTCTTGCGACATGCTCAGGAGCACGCCGAAGATGGCGCTGCCAAGGTACGCCAGCGGGACTTCGAACCTCCTGCCGTCGGCCGAGTACACCACGCGGTGGCCCTTGCCGGCCACTGGCAAAGTGCTGCACGATGATCCCTCGGTGGATCCTTTCGCCGGCGTCAGTGCGATCCGTCTCCTTGCCATGGCAGCCATCCTCTGCCACTTCTTCGCCATTTGAACGAGTCTAGCGCTGACCATGTTTCCGTCTCCTGCTTTCCTGGCTAGAACTTCAGTTTGTATTGTATCTAACAGGTGCTGTTCAGCTACTTGTTGAGTTAGTGTAGTGCTTAACTTGCTGATGGACTGATCAAGTTTTGGTGCTGAGCTGATGGATTTATAGGTGATGAGGAGAAAGAGAAGCATGCTGCATGCTGTTTAAGTCCAGCTATCCACTCCGGCTGGCAAGGGACAAGGCCACGAGCTCTGAACATGCAGTGTAGCAACTTCCAAGAGAAAACAAGTGTGATTTTGATTGGATTTCTCTGGGCCATCTGTGTTGGCACTTGTTGGAGCCACTAGTGCAGCATTGTTGGGCGTGCTTGGATAGTTCAGGAGTTGGATATCACAATGCGCTGCCACCCTGGCCAGTCGAGTCCAAGAAGCACGCCTCGATGATGACCACATGGAAATTTGGACCAACGTGTCAGGACCATTTCTATGCGATCCCTTCACTGAGATACCAAGCAATGGGTCCTCAGATTGAGACATATAGCGTGACTGACAGTTGTTTGCTCCCCTTCCATACCATCGTGTATCTCTGAACAACCGGACTGAAAGGTGTTCAGCGGTCCAAACAACATTTTTTTCTTTTTGAAAAATCCGATCAAGTCGGCATGTATTAATAAAAAGGAAGCAGTTTTACAGCTGTGCATGCCCGATGCGCACTAGGTCCGTCCTCCTCAGCAGGCTGCTGAGGTGATTACATCCAAGTGGAATACTCAAGAAGTAAAATCTCTAAAGATATACAGGCTTTTGCCCTTGCTAGTTTCCACATTTTGCATTCGCCCACCACCATCAGTAGTAAGGCGTCATCCCCAGTCGATGTCACGCCCACCAGCCACAAGTCAATGTTATCTACTATCAAGTTTGCTGGTCTTGAGTCTTGTCTGTTGCTCCATCTTGCCACTTGCTCCCACGGCGCTCCCAGCTGATGCTGCCATGTCGATCAGGACTCTGTCCCACGCCTCCTGAATGCCACCCCTTGTGTCCAGCTTCATTTCCCCAGGCAACAGTCAAACAGCAAGGTGGACACCTTCATTTGGACTGGAAACAAACAACAGTGCGCCATCAGCCTTCAACCAGTCCACAGCCCAGAAGCTGACAGCAACTAAATCAGCCGATAAGGACCGATACAGCTAAAACTAGAGAGGGGTACACTGTTTCCGAAGGTGTGCATCTTTTTCTTTTTGAAAGAAAAGGCAATCTGATATCACTAGTTCTTGTTCAATAGGCGGCCTGTTGGACCACTGGCATCTTAAGTGAGCTCTAGTTCGCCGCTCCTTGTTACATGGACCTACGAGATTACAACAAGGCGACAACCAACAAGCTGATAATCTTGATATTCTACTAGGGCGTCGAGGTTGACCACGCTCTCCTGCCTTTTTAGCTGAATATTCAGAGAGAAAACCAATTTGTTTCAGGCAGATATATATCAGGTGTGGTGCTTAGCTTGCTGGTGGGCTGATGAAGTGTTGGTGCTAAGATGATGGATTTATAGGTCAACGCAAAGAGCGGACAATGCAGATCAAGTGCAGTTACCATCTCAAACAGGCCATGAGCTCAGAACATGCAGTGTTGCAAGGAGAAGCAATGCGAAGGTTTGATATCACGATGTGCTGGTGCTCCACGTTGGCCCCAACAAACATGGGGTCCTCGTGCCACTTCCCAGCGACACCACTCGGCATGGTGTGCTATCACGGATTCTGTGCAGTCCAAGCACCGTAAGCAAGCACACCACGATCATTCAGCACCGGCACTGGCACACACCAAAGACTTGGCCCCCATTAGAGTCTCATCCAAATCGTACTCGCAGACGCGTCTTGCAACATCCCACTCACCGTCCTCATGGCCTTGTCCCTTGCCCAACCATCCCACTCGATTCGCTATATATTCAGCTCAAGTGGCCTGAGAACACCATCACAATATCAAGTTCATTCTGAACTCAGAGCGAGATCTCAAGTTTCCAGCCAAGAAAGAAACAAGTAACCATGATCAGCACCAAGAGGATCGCTCAGCTGGCCAAGAAGTGGCAGAGGATGGCAGCGCTTGGGAGGAAGCGCCTCACCTGGGGGGCGGTGGCAAAGGAAGTCGACAAGTGCTGCACCTCTGTGGCGAGCAAGGGCCACTGCATAGTGTACACGATCGACGGGGCGCGGTTTGAGGTGCCATTGGCGTGCCTCGGGACAGCAGTCTTCGCGGAGCTCCTGCAGGTGTCCAAGGAGGAGTTCGTCTTCACGGTCGGCGACGGCAGGATCACACTGCCCTGTGATGCCATGGTCATGGAGTACGCCCTGTGCTTGCTGAAGAGGGGCGCCTCTGCAGAGCTGGAGAAGGCATTCCTGAGCACCATGGCAATGCCGTGCCACTCTGCAAACCACGTGGTGCCATATGTGGCAGCTTGCTGTTAGCTGCAGCTGTATAAGTAGTAGTTCATCAGTGTAGCAAGTATTAGGGCAAAAGGAGGTGCTATTCATGTCCTTCTGATCCTGCAAATGATCAAGGAAAGTAGCGACTTAGTAAGTTAGCATCGTTGTTCTTGTTCCCTGAGCACATTAGAGCTTAATTTTTGGACCAATGCAATTCTTCAGCACAATTTTCTGAATCCAAGCCTGAAAGGTTGCTGCCACTCCGATCCATTCTCCAGCTCAACCACAATGCATCATCGTGCCTTTTTCATTTCCAGTTGGCAACTTCCTGCAATATTCAGAGTTTTACCATTAGCTTTTGGCGAAATGTAAAGGCCATGCTTTCTGGTCAGAGTTGACCAGTTAAAAAAAGAAGGGCCACTGCCAACAGAGAGACCACAACCTAAAGGTGAAATTGTAGAATGCGAGACTGCAAAATTGCAAATGCACAAGACTTTATGTATGGCAACGTAAGCTCAAAACTTACTGTTTTGCAGATTTATTTGCTGCAAGTGATGCCTTGTTAAGTAAACGGAGTTGTGTTCATGTCTGAAACTGCATCTCTGAACCCACTACTAGCAACATGCAAGATTTTAATTTTATTGGCATGAAACAGCAGGTGCTCTTCCTTTGCATTAAGTAGAGAATAGCTAAAACAAACTACACAGCTTCAAAGCTCCATGGAAAAACAACAGACTTGAAGAAAAGTTAGGAAAAACACAGCACTTTCAGTCCTTCTTTTTTTGCTGTGCCTACTATTAAGATGGAGGCCGCCCCTAGCCACACTTGACAGGCAATGGCCGCCGCTGACCTGGCCTTGCCTGACTATGGCAAGCTGGGAGGGGTGCTAGGGCGATTGTGGCGCCCATGAACAAGCAGAGTGTTAGTTAATCTAGAGATGGATGAAGAATAAGAATGTGGGGGAAGAATAAGAAAAAAGTATAGGTTTCCCAATTTAAAGCCATTATTCTTGAAGTGCCCAGTAATGCCGTACGGATGTACCCAATTTTGCCTCGTGATTGTCATTTGTCTAGTTGCGTTCTTGAAGTATTGCAGGTGGAAACATTAAGAGGAAAACAAGTGGAGTTCACATGAGATGCAAACAACCATGTTAAAACCATTCCCACAAATCACAGGTTCTAAAACTCTGAATACATGAGCTCGAGATGAATCATCCGAGGACCTCTAAAGCTCACCGAGAGAGAGAGTCTGGAAAATGAAAAGAGCTAGAGAGATGAGGGGGAATTGAGGCTGCCCCATCCTTATTTAACAGGCTATTTCACATCCCAATTTTACCCCTAGTTATTTCTAGAGTGAACCACCTAGCCAAGGGCACTATGGTCCAACTCGAAGTTTTCCTGATCCGACGGCCACCGCGCCTTCTCACCGGTAGCTTCGCCGACGCGAACTCCCGATGCCGCCACGTGTCGTCCGTCCGCATCGGGACCTCCGCCCCGGTTTTGAGGCGCAAACCGGGGAAACCCGCCGCCGATGGTTTTGAGGCGAAACCACCAAACCCTCCACGAGTAGCGTAGCCCGTACGCGTCCCCGCCGTGTACACTTGCGCTCGTCGATGTCCCGGTATCGGCCACCACGGCTGGCCACCCGGTCCTCTGGTCCCTCGATCCAAGCCTCACGTCCGCCCTTCACCGCACCCGGTCCGTCAGCACGGCACGCCTTACTTGATCTTCACCGACCGTCGACCACCGTCTCCGAGCTCGACACATGCAGACAACATGAGCCAAGAGACACCATTGTTTGACACGAAGCCGCGTGCCACGGTTAGTAAGACTCACACACACACGCCTTGTGTTGGCATGTTGACAATCACTCATCACACAAAGGTCCACACAATGGTTATGGTAAAAATCATGTGTCCTCAATCTCCCCCTTGATGAGTGCATTGTCAACACCAACACAAACCAGAGACAACCCATCCAAATGACCAAGAGCCAAAGAAAAGCAGAAAACGGGTCATTTGCAATGAGCAAAGCAAAGTCACAACTTGGTCCCCAAAGACATGGGCAACGGCTCGACGCGACCAAGGAAACCAAAGCTATCCCTCAAGAAGAGGCAAAAGGCTCAACACCACTAGCAAAGCAAAGAACACCTGAAAAACGGCTAGACCCTCAAGAAGAGGCAACGGCTCAACACATCTAGCAAAAACAGCTCAAACCGCAAAGCTTGGAGTGCAACTCCCCCTTGACAAATGCATACTCACCAATGAACTCTCTGGATTTGTGGATGTTTCTCCCCCTTGTTGGCACATGCACTTATCAAGATTAGATCAAAAGAGACTGCAACTCCCTCTCAAATCATGCCATGAAAGAAATGCAAAATGTAGAGCTTCAAGAGTATAGCAATCCGGAGTACATAGATGCTCTAGCAAGTATGGCAAGTGTATAGCAACAAGCACAAGTCGAAGCCAATGCTCAAGCTGATCAAGTGATACGGAATATGAAACACAAGCATTTTGATCAGGTGTTGGGCATTTTATAAAAGGTGTTCACCAAAAAGAATAGCACCTAGCACATATAAGCAGGAGATCAAACAAGTGCTAACACATGTATACAAGAGTGAACTACCCCATATAACGGTCACACATCATGTCTCAAAGATACACTTAACAACACTTGTTACTACAACATTGATCAGAGTTAAAACAGTAGTTAACAAGGTTTCATTTAGACATGTGTGTACGAGAGGATCAAAAACTGTCCGCCAAAAAAGGTTGTTTTTATCATGTTTTTCAACCACGCCGAGTTCATCCCTTAGTGCAAGTGGGAAGCTATCTCGTCACGAGTGGTTGTGGACTAGCACTACAATGCCCAAGTTCATCTCACTCGAATGAATGAGAAGCAATCTCGTGACATTGCCGTGGGACGAGAAAAGATCCAACTCAAAACTTTTCATCATTTCTTAGCTTAGACATCAAGTTTTAGCACAAGATTATCAAGAGATCCGAGCTAAGTGAATGACTCAAGAAACATGAGACATAGCAACTCAAGCATACATATGAAAGCAACAAGGTTCTCACAAAACCTACACATGCTAGTTGCCATCTCAAGGGTGAACATTTTTCGGGTTGCATCAAGATTTAAGCAGGTTCACATTTAGAAAACAGGCTTAGCTCATAACATGTAACAAGTGATCAGAAGAAGCCTAAGCCGCAAGTACAATTATGTACAAACAAGACATACTAAAAAAAACATAGATGTAATCAAAACTGCTATAGTCATGAAGCTCAACAAAGGTAGTATGATACATGATGAAATGCACTATGATACAAAGGTGCAAAAAGAAAGCCAAAAACAAAAGAAGAAAGCCAAAATCATACTATACAACAAGATACAGCTACCCCACTCTAAAAAGGATAGCAAATGCCCAACTCCGCTCTCAAGTGGGCAAACTGGGTTTGATCGAGGGGCTTTGTGAAGATATCAGCAAGCTGTTCATGGGTTCGCACAGGCTGAAGGTCTATGTCTCCTTTCTCTTGGTGATCTCTCAAGAAGTGATATCGGATCTCAATGTGCTTGGTTTTTGAGTGGAGTAATCGGGTTCTTAGCAACGCTAATGGCACTAGTGATGTCACTGAAAAGAGGCACTTTCCTAAAGTTCAACCCATAGTCTCTCAAGGTAGCAACCACCCAAAGCAACTGAGAACAACACGCAGCAGCAGCAGCAACATACTCAGCCTCACACGTGGATTGGGAAATAGAAGACTGTTTGCGAGAGCACCAAGAGATCAATGACGAACCCAAAAACTCACAAGTTCCCGAAGTGGACTTCCTCTTAATTCGATCGCCCGCATAATCAGCATCAGAATAACCCGAAAGAGAAAGAGATGAGGTAGTCGAGTACCATAGGCCAAGCTCGGGAGTGAAGCGTAGGTACCGTAAGATGCGTTTGACGGCCTGCCGATGTGAAGTGTGCGGTGAAGACTGGAAGCGTGCGCAAAGGCAGACGGTGAACTGGATGTCGGGCCTCGTCGCCGTCAGGTACAACAACGACCCGATCATGCTGCGGTACTCCTTCTGGTCCACGGTTTCTCCTTCTAGATCGGCGTCCAATGCAGTCGTGGTCGACATGGGAGTTTGAAGTGGCTTGGCATCACCCATGTCGAAGCGCTTCAGAAGATCCTTCGTGTACTTGCCTTGATGTACAAATGTCCCCTCTCGGGTTTGCTTGATTTGCAAACCGAGAAAGAACGTCAGCTCACCCATCATGCTCATCTCGAACTCCCTGCTCATCATATCTGAAAACTTTGCAACAAGAGCATGTGACGAACCACCAAAAATGATGTTATCGACATAAATCTGCACCAAGAGAGTGTCACTGCCATGCTTGAGGAGAAACAAGGTTTTGTCAACCAACCCCATGGTAAAACCCTTGCCCAGCAAAAAGGACTTCAGTCGCTCATACCACGCTCTCGGGGCTTGTTTGAGACCATATAGGGCTTTGTGGAGTTTAAAGACATGGTCGGGATGCTTGGGATTTTCAAAACCTGGGGGTTGCCTCACATACACCTCCTCATCTATGTACCCATTCAGAAAAACACTCTTTACATCCATTTGATACAGTTTGAACCCTTTCGAAGCTGTATAGGCTAGGAAGATCCTAATGGCTTCTAAACGGGCAACAGGTGCAAAGGTTTCCTCATAATCTATCCCCTCCTTTTGACAGTACCCCTGAGCAACCAACCTAGCTTTGTTTCTCACCACAACCCCATCCTCACTCTGTTTGTTCTTGAACACCCACTTAGTTCCTATGGGATGACACTGAGGTGGAGGTGGAACTAAAACCCACACTTGGTTTCTCTCAAAGTTCTCAAGCTCCTCATGCATGGCATTTACCCAATCTGGATCAGTTAATGCCTCAATCACTTCTTTAGGTTCGAAATTTGCAACAAAAGCAGAATGTGCAAAGTGCCAAATCTCATAAGATCTGTTTCGAGTGACCCGCTCATTTATGTTACCGATCATGGTTGAAGGAGGATGGCGATGCTGAATGTGTCGCGGTGCTTCCCTTGATGAAGACGCCTCACCTCAACGGCGGTGGAGCTCCCTCGGGTGCGAGTTTGGAACAAGGCGAGGAGCTGGTCGTACGGCCCCCATGTGGTGGAGGATATAGCGGTGGGACCGTCAACCGAAGTAGTCGTCGCGAGGTCAAGCGGGGCGGCCGGTGGAGTCGGCTCGGGATCACCCCAATCGGCATCGTCCCGCTCCTCCTCCACAAAATGCTCTTGTTCATCTCCTCATCACCGCACTTTCAAAGACGGGAGAAGAACAAGGTGCGGTCTCGTCGAAGGTGACTTCACAAGTCTCCATGACACGGTTAGTCTCAAGGTTAAGTACTCGATAAGCATGCGAATGAGATGCATAACCAAGAAAAATCCCGTCAGAAGACCTCGATTCAAATTTGTCTAAGTTTCCCTTCTTCAAGATAAAGCACTTGCAGCCAAATAATCGAAAATGGCTCACTTTGGGCAAGCGGTCAAATCGCAACTCATAAGAGGTCTTCTTCGTAAAAGCTCGAAGGAAGATGCGATTTGAAACATAACAAGCCGTGTTGATTGCTTCGGCCCAATAGCGCCTAGGAGTCCTATGCTCATCAAGCATCGTCCTGGCCATCTCAACAAGGGTCCGATTCTTGCGTTCAACAATCCCATTTTTTGTGGGACATATGGCGAGGAAAAGCGATGTTCAAGACCTATGGATGAGTAAAAGGTCTCAAAATGAGTATTCTTAAATTCAGTGCCATTGTCACTGCGAATAGCTCGCATGGCATGCTTTGGTAACTCATTTTGCAACCTCAAGATCAAGTCATGAACATGAGTAAAAACCTCCTCTTTACTCTCCAAGAAAAAGACCCACGAATAGCGAGAAAAGTCATCCACAACGACCAACACGTACCACTTTCCACCATCGGCCGGACCCGAGTGGACCTACAGTGTCCATATGTAAAAGCTCGCCGGGTCCCTTGGTCATCACTTGGTTCACGGGAGAATGAGAAGCTGCAATCATCTTCCCATGACGGCACGGGTGACAAACAAGATCCTTCTCAAACTTAAGCTTGGGCAAACCTCGAATTAGATCAAGTGAGCTCAATCTTGCAAGCAAGTCGAAACTCAAGTGACCAAGTCTGCGGTGCCACTTCCAGAGCTCTGAGGAGGAGCTAGCCACCAAACAATGGGAAAGGCCAAAAGATCGAGAAAAATCAGCACGAAACACTTTCCCAAAAGGCACAATCTTGCAAACGAGGTTCTCCTGAGCATCAAGAACACGACAAAGTCTTGGCTTAAACCGAACCTCAAAACCGTCATCAAGAAGCCGAGAAACAAAGCGATTGAAATGCAAATTTGAAACCAAGGCCACATCCTTAAGCACAAAGTTCTCATTCGACGGATGGACCCACGTGAAAGCACTTTACCCTTCTTTGTTATCCCCAAATGTAATGTATTCACTACACTTCATTTGGGTAAGGCTGGAGAACCATTTTGAGTTCCCGGTCATGTGTCGAGAGCAACCGGAATCAACTAGCCACGTGTTCTCCAGCCCTTCATCCTGCATCAATAGTGAGACATGGGATGAGCAAATGATCCAACAGGGTTAGTAAGGCGAGGAGAAAACCGGTGTTGGCTCATTCGCCCACGAGAAGTGTTAGCAAAAGCATCATGCATGCCATGTCCCATTTGAGTAGAGCGATCACCACGATGAGAAAAACGTGGTCCGCTCATCCTGTAAGACTGAAAGCCACGGTAACGAGATCCAAGGTCATAAGAAAAACCTGAACCCCGCCGGCACGACCACCTCGTGGTCTCACACCTTGAGGCCTAGGTCCTTGAGGTGTTGCACCTCTTGGCCTAGCACTGTGCCTCGAAAACGTGGAGCAAACACACCATGAGTAGAGTTATGGAAAAGCTCATACTCATGCCGCTCATCTCTCTTCCTCCGAAAGCAAAACTCAAACAAGTGACCATCATGGTGACAATAATCACGGTGATACACCTCTCTTGGGTGGTGGTTGACTCACTCTCTCATGGGTATGGATCACTCTTTGGGTTTGCTTGTTCTTTGGAGGGTTTAATAGAGATGTCGGGAAGTGTGTCAAGTGGGTTCCTTAGGTGGTTTGGTTTTGGAGTCCACACTTGCTTTGGAGGTGAAGCTTTGGGAGGTTCCTCAAACACACCATCTTTCACATTGGGCTTGTTAGGTGAGGTGGAGTGATTTTGATCAACTTGGGAGTAGTGGAAGGCTTGGTGGATTTCTCGGATGCACTCATACCACCTTTGTGTTCACCAACCTTACCAAAAACATTTTCACCCTTCCCACCTGTAGCAAAGCCTAATCCCGTTGTGTCGGTTCCCCTCTTGAACCGACTCATCATCATGCCAAGTTGTGGTTCACCGCAAGACAACCAAGCGAGCATGGACCGAAGATTTGTGATTTCTTCTTCGGCCCTTTTCTTGTCATGCCTACAAGAGTCTAGTTCTAGTTCCAAAGCTTCACAACAAGCACATCTAGAAATTTGACTAGTTTTCTCTAGCATGGCAATCCTAGTCATTTTCTCACCTAGCTCGAGACTTGACTCATCACAAGATTTGCAAGGACTCACGAGAGACGAGACCTAGCCTTAACCTCATCAAGCTCATCTACCAAAGCCACATACTTGACCGCACATCAGCTAGGTTCGCCATATGAATGGCACAAGCATCACACTCGGACTCATCGAGATGTGCACGAGACTCCCTAACAGACTCTAGCTCTTTGACAGCAAGCTCCCACTTAGCCTTGAAATCTTTTCTCTCACGAGCAGCACGCTTAAGCAAAGCATCTTGACTAAGCAAAGTGGTAGTCAAGTTATCAACCTCAGCAGCAAGGGACTCGAGATTTTGTTCTACCTCAGGCTCGGTGTCGTCGTTCTTCTCAATGCTTGGGGTAGACTCGTCGAGTGCCATGGTGTAGTAGCCTCCAAGCTTGGAGTCAGCGAAGAAGCACAGCCCGTTGAACTTGTTCTCGACCTTCTGCTCGGCCTCATCATCACTTGGGGGTGAGCCGTTGTCGGAGTCGTCGTCGAGATCGCTAAGGGATGCGAGGAAGGCTCGCTGCTTCGCCTCTTGCTTCTCCAGGAACTTCTTCTTGACCGCCTCCTTGTCGAATCTTCCCTTGTACTTGTACTTGTACTTGGGTGTGGAAGACTCGTGCTTGTCCTTGCGCTTGCCTTTGTAGTCGTTCTTGTTGTTGTAGTGGTTCTTGTCGGCCTTGGGACGGTTGGCGACGTAGTGGTCGGGATCTCCACATCTGAAGCATCCTTGCTTGGTGATGCCACGCCGGCGATTCAAACGGTTGTTGTGAAACCGTGAGAACCGGCTAATCACCAAGGCAAGATCGTCATCCCCAAGAGCCTCCATCTGCTCCTCTGTAGCTGAGACCTATGGAAGACAAGGCAAAAGACAGTGTGAAGGGTTAGTCAAAGAACTTGAACCTCCCGTACACGAGACCAAAGCCATGGTAGGGCGAGACGGATTTCGATCCTCGCCGCGTCGGTGATCAATCTCGGTGGACTTGAGCTTCGAATAGCTCATCCACAGTGAGAGTCTCATAGCCGGGCGATTCGATGATCGCCGAGACCTTTACTTCCCAAACCCTCCGATCTAGAGCATATAGAAGCTTAAGCGCTCTCTGATGATCATCATAGGGCATCTGAGGGTTGTTTGCCCTCATATTGTTCACGATGGTTTGAAAGCGAGTGAACAAAGAATCAATAGATTCACCATCGGTTTGAACAAAGTTCTCATACTCTCTCTTGTGTGTCTCATAGAGTCGGTCTTGACATGGGCGTACCCTCATGGTATTTCTGCAGTCTAGACCAGATCTCTCGAGCGATGGTACAATCGAAACACGCTCAAATTCCTCCATAGAAAGAGCGAGAAAACAAGACGGTTACGCGGTGTTGTTCGCCTTGTGTTGGTCGATCGTGCTTGGTCAACACGGGCAGCAAGTACCACGTAGTCCGCATTCTCATAGATCTCCCAAACACGCGAATCAATCCCTTGGAAATGCGCCGACATGCGGATCTTCCAATAGGGATAGTTCTTGCCATCGAAGTGCGGTGGCTTTCCAAGCCCACGGTTCTCCATGATGTCGCCTTCGGGGATCACGGACCGATTAAGGTGAAGTGATCCTTAACCGGCTCGATACCAATTGAAGAACCGGAAACGGCGACCGAGAGGGGGGTGAATGGGAGCCTCAAATTTCTCACGAAATATTTGGCCACTGTCCCAAATTCAAACTCCAAGAAGCAATTCAAACACAGTGATGTCCACGACCCAAATGAGTGGGTGGATGTTCCCTAGAAACACAGCGGGACACCACGAAACCAACGCAACAGACGGAAGTCGAATCAGAGATCAAATGACAAAGATGTGAGCAAATAGGAAAATCAAAGACAGTGAAAAATAGCCGGAAAATCTGCAAGATAATTGTTCATCCTTCTAAGCCAAATTAGATCCCTGCAAAACAAACACAACCAAAAGGGTGGTTGGATTTTATTGGCACTCGAAGGTGCACAACCTACCAACAATTTGATCTATTCCAACAGATAGTGCTTGACCTGCAAGGGAAATAATCACTGAATGATAACAAGCAAAGAACCATAATTCGTCATTCTCCAAAAGCACCGTAGTAAACTCAAACACAATAACTACTTGCAGTAGAGAGTGAAAGGGACAACAGTGAGAAGCTGCTCACGTATAGTATGAATCAGTGACTAAAAACTCTGGAGAAAATAGAGGGAGCACGGGTCTGCTCAAGCTCAGCATTTAGAAACACATGTATAAGATAGAAGCTAAATGATCATGCATTAAATATCCTACTGTAGCTTGAGCGTGACACCTCCAGAATTGAGAAGCAATATACGAAGAAGCAATTCACTTTGCTTGAGAAAATACGAACTGAAGTACTTGTGCACTTGCTGCTTACCCAACAATTGCTTATACCTTGTACACCTGAAAATCGCTGCTAACAGATGCAGTTTTCTGACGAAGCACAGGACCTGGTGCCTTGCTAATGAACTGCAGAGATCGACAACCTGAAAAATGAAAGCTGAATCTGGATGTCCAGAAACTGCCCTTCCTGGCTCCCTGAACCCACGAACTCAACAAACAGCCGCGAACAGAGAGAACCGAAATCGACAGGCTGAAACAGTAGAACACTGAAACCACCGTACCTCAAATCCTTTGTATATCTTGCAACAAAATCGGGTGCAAGGAAAAGGGGTTACGACGAGTTGCTGCTCAGCCGAACGAGTCTGCACCTGCAGTTGCTGATTTCAACTCGACGCTAGAAAAACAACCGGAACCAGAGCGCTTCCCGTGCGCTACATACAGACAAGACCGATAGGCTTCCCAGATCCAAAAATTCCTAGAACTTGCAGAAGACACGACTCCATGATCTCAGATTCTGCACAACGATTCACAGTGGGGATAGAAAACTACCCCTGGAAGATCATAGCTCAATTTAGACTATAACTTTGTGAATCAAAGAAATTCGAGCAGAACAAAAAGGGGACTGCAGGAACACAAACAGAGCTTCACGATGAAAACGAAAGTCATAGAATCAATTCCAAAAGACCAGAGGTCACGAGGTGGTAAAGGCGACCATTCCCACAAATCACAGGTTCTAAAACTCTGAATACATGAGCTCGAGATGAATCATCCGAGGACCTCTAAAGCTCACCGAGAGAGAGAGTCTGGAAAATGAAAAGAGCTAGAGAGATGAGGGGAATTGAGGCTGCCCCATCCTTATTTAACAGGCTATTTCACATCCCAATTTTACCCCTAGTTATTTCTAGAGTGAACCACCTAGCCAAGGGCACTATGGTCCAACTCGAAGTTTTCTTGATCCGACGGCCACCGCGCCTTCTCACCGGTAGCTTCGCTTCGACGCGAACTCCCCGATGCCGCCACGTGTCGTCCGTCCGCATCGGGACCTCCGCCCCCGGTTTTGAGGCGCAAACCAGGGAAATCCGCCGCCGATGGTTTTGAGGCGAAACCACCAAACCCTCCACGAGTAGCGTAGCCCGTACGCGTCCCCCGCCGTGTACACTTGCGCTCGTCGATGTCCCATATTGTCGGCCACCACGGCTGGCCGCCCGGTTCTCAGGTCCCTCGATCCAAGCCTCACGTCCGCCCTTCACCGCACCCGGTCCGTCAAGACGGCACGCCTTACTTGATCTTCACCGACCGTCGACCACCGTCTCCGAGCTCGACACATGCGCAGACAACATGAGCCAAGAGACACCATTGTTTGACACGAAGCCGTCGTGCCACGGTTAGTAAGACTCACACACACACACGCCTTGTGTTGGGATGTTGACAATCACTCATCACACAAAGGTCCACACAATGGTTATGGTAAAAACCATGTGTCCTCAGGAGTTAAGCACTGGAGAAAAGACAGTCCATGTTGTTTATTCAAATATGAAATGATGGAATTCAGACTTGCAAAAGTGATATCCTAAGCGCAATTCTTATTGGTTTCTGATTTAGTTTGCTTAGAAAATTGTCTTCTAAATCCAAGTGGACACTGAACACCCTGGAAACAGAACTACAGAATTGTAGAATACAGGTTTGCATAGCGATTTACATTACTTTAGCAGTAGGGTGAGAGCCAAGCAGCCTCGACAGATGCGTGACAGGGATCTGAAATTTCCAGCAAACACTGGCCATGGCATGTAAGCAAAAAGAATGGCTGTAGGCTGACTAGAGCCTGCCACGAAATTGGATGTCACATGTAGTGCTAGAAATCATGCAGACTATTATTGGAAATTGACTGTATGGAACTGTGGACCAAGTTGAATTTGCAGCAATCGAAGCACCCCTCACCAACAGCTATCATGCAAATGCAACAGTAAGTACAGACTACAGAGCATACAACCAATAGCAGTGAAGTGGACCAGCTCATGCGATTAGCTCTTGGACCATCCTGCCATGTCCAAGTGAGACACTGATGCTGGCTTTCAGCTAATCACCATCAAGTCAGTGTTTCATATTCTCTCAAAAAGAAAACAAATAGTGTGATCCCGAATAATTCTTCAGAAATGATTGTTCTGAGCAAGCTTAGCCAATTTATCTCCAAATCACTTACAGTATATATGAACTACTAGTACTAATCTGAGCAAATTTGGCACCATTTTTTGGAATCATACCATTATAATAACAGGGGCACCTATTCGGTTTGGCGTTCTCACCGGAGCCGACGAGCTGCCTGGCGGCCAAGCGGCGCACTCGTGGGCGGCCACCACGCTGCCATCCCAAAACGACAGACGCCACAGCCACCGGAAAGCTCAGATGGGCGCACGGCGGACTCAACGGCGCTCGCACGCTTCCGCGGCGCCGGCGTGAAGGATGACCTAACAGAGGGGCCCAAACGGAAATACAGGCTGGTAAAGAGACCCAACACCAAAAGCCCCAAATCTCTGCCTTTCTCAATCTGGGCCGCAATCTCAAGAATCCAACCGCACGTTCAGACTGGGCTGCTATCTCAAAAAAAAAAAAAAAAAAAAAAGGGCAATACAAGACGCCTCTCCTTTCGCCGCCGACGTCCCGGGAGCGGGGAGCCCGTCGGCGATCGGCCGCTACCGTTGCGTCCTTCAACCGCATCTCGCGCGTCCGCGAACTTTCAGGCTATGGCTTCCTCGTCTTCGTAGTATTTTTTTTTTTTTTTTTTTTTTGAGGGAGTCTTCGTAGTACTTTGTACCATGTCATTCATGCCACGAGAAAGGTTTTCAAATTCATGCCACGAGGCGTGTATTCAGATTCAGACTTCAGAAAAGATCTAAAATGAAGAAACTTTTTTGTGCGATTTCCTGTGATTCCATAATATTACAATTTACATCCGGCTAAATTTGTCTAATTATTATATACATCATGAGCTAGTAATAGCTATACACAGATAGCTGATTGGCGCATGGATGGCACCATGCCACTGACGCTGTGGTGGCAAGGTAGTCTGACCATGGAGATGGAGCTCAAGAACGCCCTCACGACCTCTTCAGAGGCGTCTCGCCTAAGCAAACACATCACGTACTCCATCACTGCGGCATCACAAGGCATCGTGATCCTGCCATCGTCGCCGGCAAACCCAAACTCCTCATGCGACATGCTTAGGAGCTCGCCGAACACCGCTGTGCCGAGGTATGCCAACGGAACCTCGAACCGCCTCCCGTCAGTGGAGTACACGACGCAGTGGCCCTTGACGGCCACCGATGTTGACGCGCTGCACGAATCATCGGCTTCTTTCCCCGGCGTCACCGTAAGCCGCTTCCTTGTAAGGGCAGCCATTCTCTGCCACTTCTTTGCCATCTGAGCAAGTCTCTTGGCACTGGTCATGGTTCTGCTTTTTTGGCTGAATATTCAGAGAATTTCAGTTTGTATAAGGTGGTTGTGCTTAGCTTGCTGATGAGCTGATGAAGTATTGCTGTATTGGTTCTAAGCTGATGGATTTATAGGTCAGGGCAAAGAGAAGACGATGCAGACAGGTGCAATCACCATCTCAGACAGGCATGATGCAAGGCCATGAGCTCAGAACATGCAGTGTTGCGAGCAGAAGCAATCGTGAGGTTTTGATTAGATTTTTCTAGGGCCATATATATGAATATATCTGTTTGGCACTTGATGGAGACAATTGCACCTGTGATTTGTGCTATGATATCATGGCGTGCTGCCATACTGGCATGTTTCATACTTGCTACTGTTACTGTAGTTGCTAAGAGGCGCATGGGCCATCTATTTGTTTAAAGTTTATTAAACCCAAGCTGACCGCCTGATGTATTTGACGGCACAGCTGAACAAACCTGGCCCTCATGCTCCACGTTGGCCCCAACAAACCATGGGGTCCTCGTGCCACTTCCCAGCGACACCGCTCGGCATGGCACGCCAGCACGCATTATTTGCATTCCAAGCACCGAAAGCAAGCACACCACGAGCATTCAGTCAGCACTGGCACCGGCACCGGCACCGGCGCCAGCTCCAAACACTCGCCCCAATCAGAGTCTCATACAAATCGGCATCGCGCGTACTCGCAGACGCGTCTTGCAACATCGCACTCACCGTCCTCATGGCCTTGTCCCTTGCCCAACCATTCTGGTCTAGTTCAGTGCGCTATATATTCAGGTCAAGTGGCCTCAGAACAGCATCACAATCTCAAGTTCTCAACTCAGAGCTCTCCACTTCCCCAGTTTCCGGCCAAGAAAGAGAACTAACCATGAATATGATCAGCACCAAGAGGATCGCTCAGCTGGCCAAGAAGTGGCAGAGGATGGCAGCACTTGGGAGGAAGCGCCTCACCTGGGGGAAGGCAGCAAACGAAGTCGACAAGTGCTGCACTTCCGTGGCGAGCAAGGGCCACTTTGCAGTGTACACGGCTGACGGGGCACGGTTCGAGGTGCCATTGGCGTGCCTCGGGACGACAGTCTTCGTGGAGCTCCTGCAGATGTCCAAGGAGGAGTTCGGCTTCACAGCCAGCGACGGCAGGATCACACTGCCCTGTGATGCCATGGTCATGGAGTACGCCATGTGCTTCCTGAAGAGGGGCGCCTCTGCGGAGCTGGAGAAAGCATTCCTCAGCACCATGGCAATGCCGTGCCACTCTGCAAACCATGTGGCGCGGTATGTGGCAGCTTGTTGTTAGTTGCAGCTGTGTAAATGTAAATACTCAAGTAGTACTTCAGCTTGTAAATATTAGGACAAAGAGAGGTGTATTCAGATCCTTCAAATCCTGCAAGAGATCAAGGAAGGTAGCAACTTAGCAAGTTAGCATCAGTGTTCTTGTTCACTGAGCACATCAGAGCTTAATTTCTGACCAATGAAATTCTTCAGCACAATTTTCTGCCACTCCGATCCATGCTCCAGCTGAACCTCAATGCACCAACGTGCGTCTTTCATTTCCAGCTAGCAACTTTCTGCAAGATTCAGAGTTTTGCTATCTGTTTTGTTGGCGGAATGTAAAGGCTATGGCGCCATGCTTTCGATGCCCAAGAGCGGGGGTGAATTGGGCTAATTCTAAAATTCTTGCGAAATTAAACCTACTAGCCCATAATTCACCCCTCGGTGTCTATGTGTGTTCCTAGATAATCATCCTACAAAAGTTTTGTACCCTAAGTTCCAATCCTATTTTAGCATGGCAATTCTAGAAATGTAATTGCAAGAATGTAAATGCTAGAAAGTAAATACGGAAAGTAAAGGGCAAGGAACACGGCGACGTTTTCCGAGGTATCGGAGAATCGCCACTCTCCACTAGTCCTCGTTGGAGCACCCGCGCAAGGGTATCGCTCTCCCTTGATCTGCGCAAGGATCAAGTGCTCTCTAGAGGCTGATTCTTCGTCGCTCCGACGCGGTGAATCGCCAAGAACCGCTCATAAGATGAGTTGGGTCATCCACAAGCCTCCGTCGGATGATCACCAAGCTTCCAATCACCACCAAGCCATCTAGGTGATGGCGATCACCAAGAGTAACAAGCACAAACTCTCACTTGACCACAACAAGCCTAATGAGGAAGATGGATGCTCACACCATGGATTCGCGAATCTCTAGCAACTCATGAAGCTCTTGCTCTCTCAAGCTCTCAAAGGGATGTTTCAGCAGAACAAATGGGCAAGAGAGAGGGAGAGAGGGGAGGGGGTGAGGTCGTATTTATAGGCCCAAGGCCAAAAACCAACCGCTGCCCCTCAAACGGCTATTTTCGGGGGCGTCGGACGCGGCCAACGCCAAGCGTCGGACGCGTCCGACGCGTTCACCAATTCAAACACTCACTAGCTGTTGGAGGCGTCGGACACGTCCAACGCCTGACCGTCGGACGCGTCCGGCGGTCGGCCTGCCCAGCAAACTCACTGGACTGCGTCCGACGGGCGTCGGACGCGTCCACCGAGCGTCTAACGCTTGGTCTCTCAGGGCTGCGCGCGGACGCTGTCGCCTGCGTCCGACGCCCACTAAGCCAGCGTCCGACGCAGCTAAACTAAGCCATTTCACCTCAGATCGAAAAACTTCGTGAACGACTTTGACTCCGGGCAACCTCAGGACTAAAATGGAGCCACCTAGTGCTAAGTTTGACAAGTGTGCATCACACCTAAACCATTAGACTCACCTAGGTCAAACTACCCGTTTGCACCCCCCTTAATAGTACGGTCAAAGGAAAAACAAAGTACTATCGACTAATCCGATGTCACTCAACACCTCGACAATCGGAACCAGACTTCAACCTTGTCGTCCAACCTTTAAAAACCGAAACGATTTCCATGATCATTGGGCATGAAAACCATATTGCCCGAGATCCCATTACCATGACCTAACTTACCAATGTTTCTGCAAAACACACGTTAGTCATGATAATTAACATTGTCATCAATCATCAAAACCCACATCAAGGGGCCTAGATGCTTTCGGACAAGTTCAAATTGCTCTTTAGGCGGAGGAGATTGACGAACAATTGCTTTGCCATTAAGTTTATTCCTTAGTCAAGAATGAGGTGTGGATCCAATTGTTGTGGCAATGCGGTATTTTAACACGGAGTAGATCGTGTCTATTTTGACCTAGTAAATTCAGGTACCGGTATGATGCATTGTGTGAGGATCTCAACCTAAAGTAAACATTTTGAAAGTTTAGGACCTAAATGACACAAAAACAAGTTTACGTACCTAAAAATACATTTTAAGAGTTCAGGGACCTAAATGATACGACGAGACAATTTCAAGGACCAGGGCATATTTTACTCTATAGAAAATAATACTAACATTTTTATCTCTTAATATATTTCCTAAAAGAATATTACACTATTAATCTAATGGTACTTATTACGCATTATAAATATTACGACCTACATAGGTTTTGCTATGCATTTAGATATATATGTACTTATTATGTTTAGATGCATAGCTTTTGTTATGTATCTAAAAAAGAGAGAGAACTTATAATTTGGAATTGATGGGTAGTAATTTTTATATATTTTACCAACCTAAAAATGTATTCTTTAAGGACATAGGAAAAATATATACAAAGGTAACAAAGAATCTAGTAACTTGTCACGATGATTGCAAAGATTTGTGATATACTCCATACTTCATTCCATACCATTCCCTATGATTCTAGTACATCATAACAGCTATTAAGTCATATACAACAAACAGCTAGCTGCTGGTTGCATGCTGCCATGACGCTGATAGTGTGGCATGGCCTGACCATGGAGCTCAATAATGCTCTCACAACCTCTTCAGAGGCATCTCTTCTAAGCAAACACATTATGTACTCTATCACCACGCCGTCACAGGGCAGCGTGATCTTGCCATGGTCGCTCACGAACCCAAACTCTTCTTGCGACAGCATTAGGAGCTCGCTGAAGGCCACTGTGCCGAGGTAGGCCAGCGGGACCTCGAACCGCTGCCCGTCAGCTGAGTACACAACGCAGTGTCCTTTGCCAGCCACTGACGTCGAAGTGCTGCACGGTCCTTCGCTTTCTTTTGCTGGGATCGGCATGACTCTCTTCCTTGTTAGGGTGGCTATCCTTTGCCACTTCCTAGCCATTTGCACAAGTCTCTTGGCACTGATCATGGTTGTCAGCTCTCCTCTCCTGACTGAAATTCAGAGAGCCTTTGTATATCAGTTGGTGTTCAGCTAGGAGTAATGCTTAGCTTTCTGATGGACTGATGAAGAAATGCTGCTATAAGCTGATGCATTTATAGATGAGAACGAACTGACAAGAAAGAGAAGAGTATGCGGAACTGTCCAAGTGACCTATCAACTCGGGCTGTCTAGAAGCAAGCCCACGAGCTCTGAACATGCATTGCTGCAAGGAGAAAATAGTGTGCGGTTTTGATTAGATTGCTCTGGGGCCATCTGTTTGGTACCTACTGGATCCACCACTAGCAATGCCTGGGTTACTAGGATATCACAATGTGCTGCCATAATGCAATGCCTCGTGGGCCATGAAGACCACATGTAGATTTGGTCCAAACTCTCGGTACCAATTGTTATATAGTACGTCCTGCAATAAGATATCTGAAAGCGTTTGTGCCGACGGCACATTGTCCCTGAGCAACCAGATTAAACCTGCCCAGCGTCCCAGACAACTTGCTAGACAGCTTATCTCCTCTTCAATTTGCGGTCTGCAGATGGATCGCTAGCACATCATGTGAGCTCAACTTCGCAGCTTCTTCTTGCAGTTCTGTACTATTATTATTCTTGCAGCGTGCCACATCCATCTGACTGAAACACTCAGTCCATGCTTTCCGGTTCTCATTTTGCTGTGGGCATGCCGATGTATCTGATGACACAACTGACAGCTGAACAATTCTGGCCCTCACTCTCTTCACGTTGGCCCCAACAAACATGGGGTCCTCGTGCTGCTTTCCCGCAACACCAGCATGGGTGATGTCCAATCGAAGCACTGAAAGCGAACCACGACCAGCACCAGGCCCCCATCAAAATCTCATCATGTTCGCTGAGGCATCTTGGAACATCACACTCACCGTGCTCATGGCCTTGTCCCTTGCCCAACCATTTCGCTCCAGCAGTTCTGTGAGCTATATATTCAGGGTCAGGTGGCCTCTGAACATCATCGCTTGCAGCTTCAAAAGCAAACTAAAACACATCAAACTAGCAAACTGAAGTCTCAGCTCTCCAGCTTCCATCCAGAAAGAAGAAGGAAAAAAACCAACAACCAACCATGATCAGCGCCAAGAGGTTTGCTCATCTGGCCAAGAAGTGGCAGAGGATGGCTGCACAAGGGAGGAAGCGCCTCACCTGGGCGGCGACAGCAAAGGAAGCTGCCAAGTGCTGCAGCTCCGTGGCGAGCAAGGGCTACTGCACGGTGTACACAGCGGACGGCGTGCGGTTCGAGGTGCCGCTGGTGTGCCTTAGCACCACGGTCTTCGGGGAGCTCCTGCAAATGTCACAGGAAGAGTTCGGCTTCACGGGCGGCGATGGCAAGATCACGCTCCCCTGCGACGCGGCGGTCATGAAGTACACCATGTGTTTGCTCAGGCGAGGCGCCTCTGCCGAGCTAGAGCAGGCTTTCCTTAGCACCATGGCGATGTCGTGCCACTACGCCAGCCGTGTAGCGCCATGTGTAGAAGCCAGCCAGCATATTGCTGTTTAGTTGCTGTTCAGTGTAGTGTAGGTAGTAGAGGAAAGATGTTAACTTTAAGTGTTATCCAGACTTCCAGAGCCTTCTGATCCAGCAACTGATTAAGTAAGGTGTTATAAGTACAAGAAAATAGAGAGAAATGATTCTTGTTCTGAACTTATGTTTCGCTGCAGAGTCAAAGAAAAATTGGTTTATGAAAATTCCGAGGACTTACATTAAGTGGCAACAGAGTTTCTTCTGCAGAACTGACTTCAAATCCGAGAGGTCATTCGTCTGGAAAATCTGAGAGGTTTCTTCATGTGGCACAAGAGCAAAACGGAAAAGCATGCACAAGCACAACTGCCATTTAATCACCAAAAAAAAAAAAAACACAACTGCCATTCCCGACACCAGCTCAACCAAATGTTGAAATCGTGCTCCAGCCCAGCCATCTTTATAGAATCTCAGCGAAATCTGTAAGTGGACAGCAGAGTTGAGATGTGGAGAAAGACAAAAGATGGAACTTACAAACTGGCTAACAGGATTCACGAGCTCTAAAATGGCATGTGCTCAGCATGACATTTACTCGTAACTTTCTTTGTTCCCATACAATATCTCCTGGCCTATATTTTTGACCTTGATTTCATATATTTCACCACAAATATCATCAAAACTAGATTCTTAAAGCACATCAAAACTTATGATATTTTTCGAGAAATTACCAAATACAAATCTACATATATGATAGCAGAAAATAGTGCAGGCATCATCATGATGCTTTAGATCATCATGTATGCCGGTGCAAAAGCTAATTAGATGCATTCAACGTGACATAAACAATCGCCCATTTTATTATATGACCCGTGTAAGGTAGTTATAAGAAATAATGGTGATCATTCATCTTCAATAATTTATATACATCATCAGAGCTATTAAGTCATACACAAGGGAGAATTATTTATATGGCCCTGAAACAAACTTCGTTTGCTTATATGGCGTAAAATTTTTCAAACTTGTCTATATGGCCCGAAAGTGAAACTTCTTTGCTTATATGGCCTTCCGTCAGTTTGAAGCATGTAACGGTGTTAAGTGCCATGCAAAAAGACCGTTTTACCCCTGCGTGAAAAAAAATTGAAAAAGTGCCTTGTTTTTTTGTATGTTCAATATATAAATTCTCAAATATTTACATAATCGACATATATATCCACAACCACACAATTCTCAAATATATATGTCTATTATGTAAATATTTGAGAATTTATATATTGAACATATAAAAAAACAAGGCACTTTTTCAATTTTTTTTCACGCAGGGGTAAACGGTCTTTTTGCATGGCACTTAACACCATTACATGCTTCAAACTGACGGAAGGCCATATAAGCAAAGAAGTTTCACTTTCGGGCCATATAGACAAGTTCGAAAAATTTTAGGCCATATAAGCAAACGAAGTTTGTTTGAGGGCTATATAAATAATTCTCCCCATACACAAACTGCTAGCTGTTGGTTCCATGGTGCCACGCCGCTCAAGAAGGCTCTCACAACCTCTTCAGAGGCATCTCTTCTAAGCAAACACATCCGTACTCCATCACAGAAACAACACCTTCGTCGTGCTCCTGCCTAAGAAGCCGGGGGCCAGGACAGCCGCAGATTACCGTCCCATCACGATGATCCACAAGACCACAGCTTTGGAAAAATGGCTTCCAAACTCATGGCCAACCGACTGCCTCCAAGGCTACAGGAGCTCATCTCGCCGAACCAGAACGCCTTCATCAAGGGACGAACGATCCACGAAAACTTTAAGTTCGTCCAGCGAGCCGCCGTCCACCTGCGGAAGAAGAAGATCCCCAAGGCCCTGCTAAAGCCAAACATTTCCAAGGCGTTCGACACTGTGTCGTGGCCGTTCCTACTCGACACCCTCCGGGCGTTCGGGTTCGGCGAGCACTGGCGACGTTGGGTGGCTACGCTGCTTGCATCGGCCTCCTCGAGGATCCTACTCAACAACAGACCAGGGCAGACTGTCCAGCATAGGAGAGGGGTGCGTCAAGGAGACTCCCTATTGCCGATGCTTTTCATTATTGTGATGGAGGCATTCGCGCGATTGGTGGCCTTGGCGTCCGAGGGTCGCCTTCTCAGACCCATGGGGGGCGGCCCCATCCGTCACCATTGCAGCATCTACTCTGACGACATGATCCTCTTCATGCACCCGAGCGCGGGAGAGGCAAATGCAATAAAAACAATCTTACAGATCTTTAGCGACGCCTCCGGTCTAAGGACCAATCTGGGGAAATGCTCCATCACGCCGATCCACGTCCGGGACAACACGCAACAACTACAAGCCATTCTGGCCACCCACTTAGCGTGAAGAAAGTGCCCAAGGCCAAGATACAAACTGCAGTGGACGCAGTTGCCAGACAAATGCCAGCTTGCCACGGTCCCCTCATGAACAGAAGCGGAAGGCTCATCTGGATCAAATTGGTGTTGTGCGCGATCCCGATCTACACCATCATCGCCGATGGCCTTCCACCGTGGGCAATAGAAGAGATCAATGCCATCTGTCGGAGATTCCTGTGGACCGGCAAGGAGGGGAGTATCCGGGGGAGGTGCATGGTCGCTTGGCCAACGGTATGCCGCCCGACGAACCTAGGGGGCCTAGGCATTCCTTATCTCAGGCTCTCCTCCATCGCACTGCAATCGAGATGACTCTGGCTACAGAAGGCTGACGAGAGTCGAGCCTAGGCGGAGCTGCCGCTGCATGTGCCCCGTGAGGTCCAGAACTTCTTCGAAGTTTACACGTACACGGTTCTCAGGGACGGTCGATCCACTGCCTTCTAGACAGGTCGGTGGATCTAGGGAAAAGCAGTCAAGCACATTGCACCAAGTGTGCTAAACTTCATCTGCCGCAGGGACATCCGGATCCGGCAGACGACCAGCAGGGGCGCGCATGGGTTCGATAAATCACTGGCGACATCTCCGTCCCGCAACGCACAACTACAGGCAGCTCCGGAACTTGATTGCGCTGGAAACCCTCAACAATAACGCGGACCGCTTGGTATGGAGGTGGAGCTAGCAAGGGACGTACTCCTCCAGTTCAGCTTACAGGGCGCTACACCTAGCTTCGCACCCGATCTCTGGCTGCACCCGGATGTGGAGCACCTGGGCGCCGCTGCGCGTCAGGATCTTCCTATGGCTGGCTGTCCGGAAGAGGCATTGGACCACTGACAGGAGGCACCGTGTGTTACCTTTGCGACTAAGACCCGGAGACCATCGACCACATCGTCACCACCTGCTCCTTCTCTAGACACATTTGGTGTACCTTTATCGCGGTGCTGGGGGTTGATGCCTCACAGGTCGGTGGGGGGCTCCATCATCGCGCTGACACCCTCTTCGCGCTGGTGACATGGGAACTATGGAAAGAGAGGAACGCAAGATTCTTCCGGAACGAAGCGGCCACTAGCATGCAACTCCTCGCCAAGATCAAGCAAATCGCCGACCTTTGGATAGAGGCGGGGCGCGTCATCTAGGAGACTTAGTACGCGAGTAATCGCCATATGTAAATCGAGAGGGGAAGCCGTGCTTATTGTAAATCTCATCCTCCCAAAACGTGCCCGTTCGCGACGTAAAAAACCATTAGGAGCTCGCCGAGGACAACTGTGCCAAGGTACACAAGCAAGACCTTGAACCGCAGCCTGTCAGCCAAGTACACAATGCAATGTCCTTTGCCAGCCACTGATGTTGAAGTGCATGATCCCTCTCTTTCTTTTGCCAGGATCGGCATGACCCTCTTCCTGGTAAGGGCGTTACCCTTTGCCACTTGATTGCCATTTGCACAAGTCTCTTGGCACTGATCATGGTTGCGGCTCTCCTTTCGTGACTAAAATCAAGAGAACCTTTGTATCAGGTGGTGTATAGCTAGGTGTAATGCTTACCTTGCTGATGGGCTGCTGAAGAGTTTCTGCTCAGCTGATCCATTTATTGGTTCCACAGCTCCAATGAAATGAAAAGGCGGGGATAACTCTGCCGCCCTCCCTGATTACCTCAAAAAAACTCAGACTGTCAAGGGACGAGCTCTGAACATGTATTGCTGCAAGGAGAAATAGTGTGTGGTTTTGATTAGATTGCTCTGGGGCCATTTGCTTGGCACTAGGATCCACCAGTAGCTCTGTGTGGGTGGAGGATATCACAATGTGCTGCCATACTGCTATGCCTCATGGGCCATGAAGAGCACATGCAGATTGGGTCCAAACTGGCAGTACCAATTCTTATATGTTCTATCTCAAGATATCTGAAAGTTTTTGCGCCCATGGTACAGTCTATCTGAGCGACTAGATTAAACCTGTCCAGCAGCCTAGACAACTTGCTTGACAGCTTTATCGCCTCTTCATCTTGTGGTCTGCAGCTGGATCAGTAGCACATCATGTGAGCTCTATATTGCAGCATGCCATTGCCATCTGATTGTGACACTCAGTCCATGCTTCCCTGTCCTCATTTTGCTGTGGGCATCGCTTGTTTCAAGTCTGAAAGGAAACAAGAAATCCTCATTAATTTGTGATCTGACGACACAACAAACATGGGGTCATCGTGCCACTTCCCCGAAACACTGCTCGGCATGGCTAAAATCCAAGCACCGAAAGTGCACCACGACCGGCACCGGCATGTGCCAGACATAGTAGGCACAATCAAAATCTCATCAAAATCATGCTCGCAGACGCGTCTTGCAACATTGCACTCACCATGCTCTTGGCCTTGTCCCTTCCCCAACCATTTCGCTCCAGCAGTCGAGAGAGCTATATATTCAGCATCAGATGGCCTCTGAATATCATCACTTGCAGCTTCACAAGCAAACTAACACAGGAAACTGAAGTCTCAGCTCTCCAGCTTCCATCCAGAAAGAAGAAAGGGAAAACGACAAAAACCAACCATGATCAGCACCAAGAGGATTGCTCATCTGGCCAAGAAGTGGCAGAGGATGGCTGCACAAGGGAGGAAGCGCCTCACCTGGGCGGCGGTGGCAAAGGAATCCGACGAGTGCTGCAGCTCTATGGCGAGCAAGGGCCACTGCACAGTATACACGGCCGACGGCGTGCGGTTCGAGGTGCCGCTGGCGTGCCTTAGCACCATGGTCTTCGGGGAGCTACTGCAAATGTCACAGGAAGAGTTCAGCTTCACGGGCGGCGATGGCAGGATCACGCTCCCCTGCGACGCGGCAGTCATGGAGTACGCCATGTGTTTCCTCAGGAGAGGCGCCTCTGCCGAGCTAGAGCAGGCTTTCCTTAGCACCATGGCGATTCCGTGCCGCTATGCCAGCAGTGTGGCGCCGTGTGTAGAAGCCAGCCAGCAGATTGCTGTTTAGTTGCTGTTCAGTGTAGTGTAGGTAGTAGAGCAAAGATGTTAACTAGATAAGTGTTATTCAGAGCCTTCTGATCCAGCAACTGATCAAGTAAGGTGTTATAAGTACAAGAAAATAGAGAGAAATGATTCTTGTTCTGAACTTATGTTTCGCTGCAGAGTCAGAGATAATTGGTTTATGAAAATTGTGAGCACTTACATTAAGTAGCAACAGAGTTTCTTCGGCAGATCTCTGAATTCAAATCCGAGAGGTTGTTCGTCTGAAAAATCTGAGAGGTTCTTCACGTAGCACAAGAGCAAAACGCAAAGTCATGCACAAGCACAACTGCCATTCCCGACACCAGCTCAACCGAATGTTGAAAATCGTGCTCCAGCCCAGCCACTTTACAGAATGCCAGCGAAATCTGAAAGTGAACAGCACAGTTGAGATGAGGAGAAAGACAAAAGATTAAACTTACAAACTGGCTATCAGGATTCAGGAGCTCTAAAATGGCATGTGCTCAGCATGTCATTTACTCGTAACTTTCTTTGTTCCCATACTGGCCTATATTTGACCTTCAATGCATATATTTCACCACAAATATCATAAAAAATAGATTCTTATCACACATCAAAGCTTATGATATTTTGCGAATTGCCAGATACAAATCTACATATATGATAGCAGAAAATAGCGCAGGCATCACCATGATGCTTAAGATCATGTATGCCAGCGTGAAACCTAATTAGATGCTTTCAACGTGACAAACAATCACCCATTTTATTATACGACCTATGTATAGTAGTTAGAAGAAATAATGGTGACCATCACTTCATCTTCAAAAATTTATATACATCATAAGAGCTATTAAGTCATACACAAACAGCTAGCTGTTGGTTCCATGGTGCCACACCGCTCAAGAAGGCTCTCACAACCTCTTCAGAGGCATCTCTTCTAAGCAAACACATAACGTACTCCATCACAGCGGCATCACAAGGAAGCGCGATCTTGCCGTCGCCGCTCTCGAACCCAAACTCTTCTTGCGACACCATTAGGAGCTCGCCGAAGAAAACTGTGCCAAGGTACACCAGCAGGACCTAGAACCGCAGCCTGTCAGCCAAGTACACAACACAGTGTCCTTTCCCAGCCACCGATGTCGAAGTGCTGCACGATCCTTCTCTTTCTTTTGCCGGGATCGGCATGAGCCTCTTCCTAGTAAGGGCGGCTACCCTTTGCCAGTTCCTTGCCATTTGCACAAGTCTCTTGGCACTGATCATGGGTGCAACTCCCTTTCGTGACTAAAAGTAAGACAACTTTTGTATCAGGTGGTGTATAGCTAGTTGTAATGCTTAGGTTGATGATGGGCTGACGAAGATTTTCTGCTAAGCTGATGCATTTGTCAACTCAGGCTGTCAAGGGACAAGCCCACGAGCTCTGAACATGCATTGCTGCAAGGAGAAATAGTGTGTGGTTTTGATTAAATTGCTCTGGGGCCATCTATTTGGCACTTGTTGGATCCACCTGTAGCAATTTCTGGGTGGAGGATATCACAATGTGCTGCCATACTGCTATGCCTCATGGGCCATGAAGGGAACATGCAGATTGGGTCAAAACTGGCAGTACCAATTCTTATATGTTCTATATCAAGATATCGGAAAGCTTTTGCGCCCAAGGTACAGTTTATCTGACCGACCAGATTAAGCCTGTCCAGCGACCTAGACAACTTGCTCGACAGGTTTATGGCCTCTTCATCTTGCGGTCTGCAGCTGGATCATTAGCATGTCATGTGAGCTCTATTTCACAGCATGTCATTGCCATCTGATTGTGACAGTCAGTCCATGCTTCCCTGTCCTCATTTTTGCTGTGGGCATCCCTTGTTTTCAGTCTGAAAGGAAACAAGAAATCCTCATCAATCTGTGATCTGACGACACAACAAGCATGGGGTCATCGTGCCACTTCCCCGCAACACTGCTCGGCATGGCTCCAATCCAAGCACCGAAAGTGTACCACGACCGGACCAGCATGTGCCAGACACTTGGCCCCACCAAAATCTCATCAAAATCATGCTCGCAGGCGCATCTTGCAACATCACACTCACCGTGCTCATGGCCTTGTCCCTTGCCCAACCATTTCGCTCCAGCGGTCGAGAGATCTATATATTCAGCGTCAGGTGGCCTCTGAACATCATCACTTGCAGCTTCACAAGTAAATTAAAACACAGCAAACTGAAGTCACAGCTCTCCAGCTTTCCTCCAGGAAGAAGGAAACAAGTCAACAACCAACCATGATCAGCGCCAAGAGGATTGCTCATCTGGCCAAGAAGTGGCAGAGGATGGCTGCACAAGGGAGGAAGCGCCTCACCTGGGCGGCGGCAGCAAAGGAAGCCGACGAGTGCTGCAGCTCCGTGGCAACCAAAGGCCACTGCACGGTGTACACAGCCGACGGTACGCGGTTCGAGGTGCCACTGGCGTGCCTTAGCACCGCAGTCTTCGGGGAGCTCCTGCAAATGTCACAGGAAGAGTTCGGCTTCGCAGGCGATGATGGCAGGATCACGCTCCCCTGCGACGCGGCGGTCATGGAGTACGCCATGTGTTTGCTCAAGAGAGGCGCCTCTGCTGAGGTAGAGCAGGCTTTCCTTAGAACCATGGCAATGTCGTGCCACTATACCAGCCGTGTGGCGCTGTGTGTAGATGCCAGCCAGCAGATTGCTGTTTAGTGATGTTCAGTGTAGTGTAGGTAGTACTAGTAGAGCAAAGATATTAAATAGATAAGTATTATTCATAGCCTTCTGATACTACAAGGTTGCAACTGATCAAGTAAGGTGTTAAGTACAAGAAGTTAGAGAGACTACTGACAAATGTTTCCCTGGATATAATTGGCTTATGAAAATTGTGAGGGCTACTAACATTACATGGAAAAAGAGTTTGTTCTGTTTAACTCTGACTTCAAATCAGCTGAGAGGTTGTTCGTTCAAAATAAAAATCTGAGAGGTTGTTTCATATGGCAGAAGTGCACAATGCAAAAGATATGGAGAAAGACAAAAAAAAATGGAAGATTAGAGGCTCAAGCCCCTCCAGTTTTGTTAAAAACTGGGTATCAGGATTCAGGAGATGCCAAATGGCATGTCTCCAGCATGCCATATACTCGTAACTTTCTTTGTTTCAATACCATATCTCCTGCAATATATTTTTGACCTTCAATACATATATTTCACCAAAAACACCATCTAAATGTATAAGCAAATTGAAAATTCGCGCAGAAAGTTGGTGGGAAGCAGACAAGAATCACTTCTCTAATTACCTGAACATGAGACAGATGCAGAAATGTTACCAGACATAAGCTGATATGTACCATGGAAGATGCAACACTCTTTCCTTCCGGAAATACCATTATACTGTTGTCTTGTGGAAACAAATACCCCAATTAGGAATGCAGCATTAGCTCAAACTCTTGGTGAATCCTAGTTTTATTGATCAAGAAAAAATCTGTATAAACCACAAAAGGCCAAGAGAACAAGAAAATGCCAATCGACACAGTAATATGTAATATAATCATAATAAGAAGTAACCATTACCTATATTGTAATTCACTGGTTCTGAAAATTTGATAGTAATATCTTTTATCGAACGCATTTGTGGCAATATCTCGATGCTGCCATGCTGGTATTGTATCAAACCACAAGATAATATTTCAGAAATGTAACTAAGGAAAATATCTCAATCAACATCTTGGTGTTACTGAAAAGGGGAATTTTAGCATATGTACTTCATAAATTTGTCAATCCAAGTGCTGCTCATGTGTACAAGTGTGTGCCAGGTTTGAAATAATTTGATTAATCACATGGCCAATGCTAAATCACACCACTCTTATTCAAATAAAAAAAAACAACTAAATCACACCACTAGGGTGGATTACAGAAGAAAAGGCAGCAAAAGATATACTAGCTGTTGCCTGTTGGGTCTATAGACTATATAAGTGGATCCCTTGGAAGAAAACGAATTAATCATCCCAACTCCAACTCCAAATCTAAACAACATGCACATCAAGCAGATACTGAGATAGAAACCAGACTGTTGATTTAAAGCAGTCAAAAGGCAACTAGACTAGACAGATTGCTATAGTTGTTAACATCACAAGTGCTCTAAGATGGATGCGTCAAACATTCCCAGACAATACAGAATCACCAGCAGGGATAAGGACAACCCGAGATGTTAGTATAAATTTGCTATCTCACACACAATCTAGAGTTTACACATTTCGCAGAACTCCAGCACGGGCATCTTCTCCTCTGTGCGCGGAGAGTAAAGGCCTCTTGGAGATCCGAGCGGATGAATAACCCGCGATGCCAACGAGGAGGATGAAGAAAAGGGGTGCACCTGAACCGCTTGCTTAGCCTCGTACACGGCGAGCTCCTTGCGGCTGCGCCTCCACATCTCCGAATGGCTTGTTCTACTTCTACCGCCGCCGCCGAAGCCGCCGCTCGCCCTTGTGGTACGGTTCGAAGCAGGGTTTTGACTCTTTTTTTATATATTATTATATTAGTTAAATGTATAAGCGACTCGCCCCCAGATTTATCCTTGGTAATCATACTCGCTCCATAAAAAAATAACTAGCCTCACCGAGAGGTGTTTAACCAGCTCATTTGTTTGAGAAAGAATACTGAATACGTATGGTGGTGAGTTTGCTTCATTGTTTCAGTCCATGGGGTCAGTACCTCAAAAAAATGTCCATGGGTCTAAATCGTGTTGTCTTTGCGCTGCCCGAACAATTCAAATGCAGCAATAGTTTGAATCGACAAATCCTTAGGCTCAGCCAAAATGAAATCAGTTGACACTATACCCTACTATAATATGCGATATTATTATACAGAAGCAGCAAGAAGCAATTGTAACATGGTGAGGCTGCTCTTTTTGTTTCACTAAGGAAGCTTGCCAGACTTGAGCATCTCAAAGCGTGCAGTGAGAGTTTCGTAGTCAAGAGGCATATTTGGATGAACACGAGAATGAAGGTTTGCCTTTGGCAATTCAGGGAATTCATGATCAGGCTCTTCTTCGTCTTCTGAGTGACGGTTTTCTGAAAAAGGCTCTCTCGTAGGAGGTAATGGCCTTTCCACAGACTGTATCTCCACATCATTTTCATCATCCGATTCTGAACAAAGTCCTTCAGAATCATCAAACTTTATCTCTGAGTGCACCTTCCGAGCAGCACGGCCGTTCCTTCTCCTTGTCTTCCTAGAGTCCAAATCCGCAGGGTACCTGTCTTTGTCATCTTCTACATGGTTCTTTCCACTGAAGCTTCCTGTGCTGGATGCTCTCCCTCCATGGGGTTTTAGTTCATCAAAGGCATCTGCATCTTCTTTCCTGGAGGATCTGCTTGAGTTGCTCATCGACTGTCTCTTGTGGGCATGATTGAATTCACGACTTGAAACTTTGCAATCCTCGTCTTCATCAAATGGATGGTTGTTCTTATTGGCAAAATCAGCTGCAGCCTTCGCAGCAGATGCAGCTCTCTCAGCAGACTCTGCAGCTGCTCGAGCAGCTGAAGCTGCATCTTTGAACTGCACAGTGCCCCTGTCATCATCATATTCATCATCCGAATACCTAGAGCTGCAGACAGAATTAGAAGACATCAGGAACCTATGCAACTGCAAATCTACATCATTTATATGGTTACATGATTAGAAGAACCAGGACCTGAAGTTAACTGGATTTGGTTGCAGTACATGTGGTGTCAGAGTAGTCTTAACAGGCATATTGGAAGCTTCAACAAATGTACTTGGCCCTTTCTACAAAGGAAGCAAACGTATTAACTCAAGATATAAGGCATGTAAGGTAAAAGTATGCACAAGAGAGGTTCAGTAGCACATACAATCAACTCTTCAGTAGGTTTCAGAAGCTCCTGCTCACTCTCAGTGGTATCCCAATCAATCTGATGCTCTTTTGCTATATCCTTTAGAACCTTCAGCTTAGTTTGCCCAGAAGGCTTCTTAACCGACAGCTTCTCAATCAGCTTCAAAAGGAGGATCAAGTTCAGAGTGGAGAAGAACAGACATAACCAATATATACAGTTCAGTTACATGGTTGAATTTGTGTTGAAGAATCATCCATGCTTACAAGGTTGTTAACAGCAGCATCAGGGCGCAAGTCAACTGCAGCAGAAACAAAATCTTTGCCATACTTCTTTTCGAACATGTCACGCATGCGACCAAGTTCAGGGAGCTCAGAGCACCTTGGAGCTGCAAATATCAAACTGCAGATACCTTCTTTCAAGTCCGCTGGGCATTCCCTGAATAAAAGGTTGACACAAGATTAGGACATTCTTTTCCCTATTTATGAGAACAAAATATTTTTTGGAAGCTAAGTCATGGTAGTAAAAGACAAACTTCTGTTTCGCGATGATGGGAAGGCGTGTAACAATCAGCTCACAGAAGAGCTCAATGATCTCATTGGCTGCCATAAAGTTCTGTTCCCTGATTACATGTTCAACCTGCGGAATTGCCAAATCCATATGTTAAAGAAATTTTCAGAATTTTTCCATTTCTGCTATACTCCAGAAGAAAATAGGATACACAAGATATCTTATAAGAAGAACCTCGTGTATTTTTACCCAGGTTTAGAGATTTAATTTGTCACACAACTTACATAAGGGTTGAACAATGAACATCACAGGTGTGGCCAATGCTGACCTGATGGAGAAGTCAAAGAAGGATTTCTCCAACATATGCCGCTTTTAAGAAAAATACTAAAACGTAATTAATGAGTTTCCTTATGCTAATCCTATTAACTCTATTAATAATTAAAGAAAGAAACATCGTGTTTAAGGCAGTTAAATCTCTTACAATGGAAGTTTGCAATTCTGATTGTTTAAGGCAGTAAATCTCTCACAATCAAAGTTCTCCAATTCTGACTGACTGACTAAAAGGAACCAAATCAACTGATAACTTATACAGCACAGAAAATTCTGTCCTTATACACCAACATCCCCCATTTCCTGTTGTCCCTGGCTAGCTGCTCCGAAGATCCTCAGGGAGACCGGCGTCCAAGAACGCACAGATCCCAATTAATGAGCTCCGCCGCTCAGCCGGAGAACGCAGCAGAAACCCCAGTTTGTCCGACGAACGAATCTCTAATGCACAAAAAGGCAAACAGAAGCAGAAGCAAGAAGCTGATGATGCCAAGTGTTTACCCTGATGCGCGCGGTGTCCTCCTGTTTGTCACGGAGGAGCGCGGCGATGTCGCGGCGCATCTGGCGCACCTGCGCCTCCCTCCGGTTCCGCAGCAGCTTCATCCGCGCCGTCGCCATCCGCGCCTCCGTCTTGCTGCCAGAGCAACACGGATCCAATTCATTCCCAAATCCCATCGTCTCGAAGGAACAAAGAAAACGGGGGCCAGCAGAAAAAAAAAGGAAAAACCAGAACGGCACAGGCGCGGAGGAAGGCGCGGACGGCGTACCACTTGGAGGCGCTGAAGGAGCGGCGGAGCAGCACGGCGGCGACCGCGGCGCCGGCCAGCCGCTTCAGCGCGCGGGCCGGGGACTTGGAGTCGCCCGCGCCCATCATCATCGCCGCCATCGCCCTCCGCTTCTGGGGCTCGCCGCCGAGGTGGGTGGGGTGGGGTGCGGCGCCGGTGGCGTGGGTGCGCGAGGCCTTGGGGCTCGGGAGCCTGACGAGGGTTTTGTTGCGTCTCGTGCCGCCGCGCTGTCTGCCCAGCCCAACGGTCACCTTTGACTTGGACAGCAGAGATGCTCCTCGACGAGGCGTAAAAAGGCGGTGGCTCGGCGGGCCCGAGGTGGCAGAGAGAGACTGGGTGGTCCGCGCCCCGCGTCGTCCGCTCCGCTCGTTGTGCGCCCCACATGTCGGCGAGGTGGGACGTGGTGGGGCCCGGAGAGTTTTCCGTTGGGGCGTGGAAACTGGAAAGGAGGATCGCACGCCGAACTTGGCCCACGACGTGCCATAGTTCAGTCCGGCCCACCAGAACTCGATCTTTAGTGGGCCTTATAGGGTCTGACGAAAGGCCGATTCCGTCGTGCGCCTTATGTTAAGCTGGGCCTGGCGGTTCTATTGTAGAATCGGTTTGTTTTCTATTCATATACATAGAGCAAGTCACATGATTTTCGTTGTCCATCGTAAAAGTGGATATTTGATTCTCTAAATGATTTTAAATGTAAATTTAAAATTTCATATAACATCAAGAGCTATAGCTTCAGGTTCAAAAAAAAAAGAGCTATAGCTTCGCTTCAATGTGCATATTCATCGAAATCGTTTTAAAGTTTCCAAAATATGAGACCGAAAGGTTTTAAATAAAAATTCGACATCCGTCTTGATTTTAATATGTTTTAATACAAATTCCTTGCTGCATGCCGCTACGCTTGATATCCCCTTCCTCTTCCTCCGGTGACAGACGATGCACCCCCATCGACGATGCACCCCCATCTGTGTCCAACCCTCGCCTCGCCCTTGCACAGTGGATTTGATAGAAACCCTGGCCTGGGGCCTGCAGGCGAACAAAGACAGTGGTACAGATTCAGCCGACAACTGCCAGAGCTCTGGTACGGACGGCTGCAGGACCAAAACCTTTTTGTACACACGGACGGTCAAGTCAAGTCAAGTCAAACAGCGGCGACACGTACGCTCGGGCACTGAGCCAAATGCCCTCTGTGTACCGGACGTAAACAGAAATGCACAGCACCCCGTCGCAAAATGCACAGCACACCGGCGCAGGTCACATTCGTACATCACATGACCCGAGTACCCACCTCACCGTCCTACCTCACCTCACCTCACCTCACCTCACACCGTCCCCTTGAGCTGGAGCGGCGACAGAGGTCGCAACAGCGGCGAGGAGCCGATTCCAGAACGGCTAGCGGGCGAGCAGCTACCGGCCGACACGGTTGGTTTGGCTTCCAGGCCGCCGGTCGGCCAGCAACACCTCACCTCCTCTCCTCCACCACCTTCCTTTGGCGAGTTCTAGACTTCTGCCCTTCTGGTAGCTGGCCTTGACTCCTTTTAGGTCGGCCAACGAGGCATTGCCGGCTTGGAAAGGCGGGAAAGGCTGTGCGCAAGAGCGGTGTCGCCCTTCAAAGTTTCGAGAAACTTTTGCATGTTTGGGGCTTTTGGGTCGACGACCTAGATAACCAGAAAGCGCAAAATGGGCCGCCTTCCATTCTGCCACATACTACTAGTACTCGTTTTACGGAGTACTCCGTAGGTCGTTGTGCATGCCTCCCATTTATAAGCACGGCACAGGTTTACAGGAGTGAACAGAATACAACTTTTGTAAGTACACAATGTTTGTCCTCTTCCATTTGGGATTCAAAAGTGCATGGATGCGTGGCCAGTGGCCACCAAAAACCCAAAAAAAAACACGGGCAGGGTTTTCAGGACACTACGGGAAACCCGATCTTTCTGCTATAGCCGTGGCATTTGGCCCGGCTAAGGCAGGGGCGATCGGCAAAAGCGATTCATACTCCTCGGCCCGACAGTGTCGGCGAAGATAGGCGATCGGCAAAGGGTGCTTTCTTGCCCTGCACACGCGGCATTAGCGGGGATTAAGCGATCGCGCAAAGGGCGTCGCTCGGCGCCCCATGGACGAGCGGCAAATCTGGCGATCCGGCAAAGCAAAGGTATTCCGGCTGCCCAGGGACAAGGACGGCAAACCCTATGATTAGGTTAGCCGCCTATGCGTAGATCTTCTTTCTTTTCCCGTAGTGAGCTTGATCGGCAAAGATTTTCTTTATTTTTAATTTTTTTTTGGTTACAAGTCTCGAGTGTTGTACATTTTACATGGCCACTAGCTTCAAACTTCATCAAAATTTTTCCTAGCCTCCACATGTGATAACGTGATACCTCGAGAAGTTTCGTGATTTTGAATAGTTTTGCTATATTAGTTGATTTATTTTGTTTCCTTGCATTATCATGCCATAATTCAAGTTTGACCGGCTGAGTGCATGAAATATCGGAACGTAGCCATTCAAAAATGATATTCATGTTGAAGAGTGTATTTTGAGGCCGTGTGCTGAGAAGCTCACCCAAAAGTTTGAAGTCCTTGTCCACGGAACGGGACTTTCCGACGTGTTGGAGGTGTTTTTTAATTATATAAAATCCAAACGAAGTCGGAAAATCACGAAACTTGTCGAGGTGTCGTGTTATCGCATGTGCAGCCTATGATTAAAATTTAAAAAATTTTGAAGCAAGTTGCGACGTCGGATGTTCAAAACCTAGACGTCTCTACATCTTAAAGACCTAATGATGCTTGAGCGATGGAGGGCTCTTCGCGAACAAGGTGTTGAGGACGATGGAGGTGGTGAGGAGACAACAGGGAGAGACGGGACGGTTTTGACAATATTGATAGTGATGACGACAAGTGATGCGACAATGGTGAAGACAATGGTGATGACAATGCTGATAGTGACGATGAGTACTTCGGTTTCTAGTTCATGTAATACAATATTATTCTTATTATTATTACTTTGCATTTATGTTTCGTTAATTTTGCATCTCTTCACAATTACTTATCGATTATTTGAGCTAATTGGTTTAATGTTTGTCATTGCAGGTGTAGGACAAAATCCGGGGCGGAAGCGACCGGTCAAAGAGGCCGATGAGAAACGTCAAGTCGCGTACGGGTCGAGGAGACCGGAGGCCGTGCCCGACGGGAGGTCGCAAGCGGGAGGTCGACGAGCGGGGAGGTCGACGAGCACGTGACGGTGGGCCGGACACGGGCGGGGGTAGACCTCCGCTACCGCACGAACGCTGTTTGAGGAGAGGTTGGCGACCGGGACACAGGCGGGAGGGACGGAGGCGGGGAGGACGGGGCGGGGAGGGCGGCGGCCGAGGAAGCCCTACAAGCGCGGGATCACGCGCCTCCGCGCGACAAGCCCACGTTAGCCTTCGTCCGGTGCTTCGACCCAGGGAGATAGGTAAGTAACCATTCATGTTTTGAGTTTCTTTTTCATATTACATGTTGAAAATTGAACTTCGGACTAACATTTCTTCTTGTTGGCTTGTGCGTTTGGAAGCGTGTGGATAAAGGCTTGCAAGTCGTCATCCTAATAGCATGCGGGGCCTAAATCATTAAGAAGAACTTCCGTGGCCTTATGCAGGTAGACGGTGTGCAAAAGGTGCCCGGCCTTGTGGGACTACTCAAGGTGGTTACGGGCTTGATGGAGGAGTTGTCACTTTGGCCGAGAAGATCAAGAGGAGTTACGGGTGAGTCTTCATCCCTCCGCTTTGCCAATACTACGCATTCAACAAATGTCCTTCAAATAATGAAGCGATATCGTGATATCGATTATTGCGGGAATGGTTCACGTGCGGCCGGGGCACGAAGGGCGGAGGCGTCGGTCCACCGGGACAAGGCAACGCCTCCGTCTTTGAAGAACATGTTCTACGAGGCGCACATCCGGTGCATGATCGACTACTATGCCGAAGTCGCCATGAGAAGCTTGACAAGAAGGACGCCAGACAGATGATGCGATCGCCGAAAGCAGAGCATGCCCTATGAGCACTACTCGCTCGTAAGTAGGAAACAATAATTGATTCCATTTTGATTCATCTTGTTACTTACCTAAATGCACGTTGTAATGCGAGTTTCCTCGATTGGTGCAAATCGCACGTGGGATGGAAGGGGAGGCGATTGTGGCGGGTGGACGCCGACGCGTACGAGGGCGCGAGGAAGAAATCGGATATGCCAAGTCGAAGGCGGGGCCGTCACGCACCACAGGGGAGCCGCGGCCTCGGAGGGTTCATGGACGCATAGGTACCATTCGCATTAATTTGTTTGTTTATTCATTTATGAGTCATTCATTCTCATTACGTGTAATCGTCCTTGTGTTTTCCTCGCGGGCGATTCGCATGATGGCCGGGTCATCAAGCGAGTTCACGGGCTTAAGGCGCTCGGGGGCGGGGCGGCAGTCCGAGGAGAACGTCCCTATGACCGGCGTGGGGGCCAGAGGCGATCGCCAACTCGAACATCGCCGAAAACACAGTCCGGTATACCCGGGCGGTTCGCGCGCGCCATGGTGACACCTACGACCCGCCGGCCAGCGCCCCGGATATGGACACGCTCATGAGGACGGGAGGAGGGAAGCGGCACGGCCGCTACCTCATTGCCCACGGCGTCATCGGCCGGCCGGCGTCCTCCCCCCCGTGAGGTTCGTAGGCCACCTGCACGGAGTTCCTCCTCCCGCTAGTCCCCATACAACCTCGGACGGGCAAGCTCCACACGAGATGATGGCGTCGGTTCGGGTAATATTCGTCGTTCATTGATTTCACATATGTTGCCGAAGCCTTATATGCATTGTCTAAGCATCGCTTGTGGATTGTTGCGAGGCCCAGTGGAAGAGATACGGAGGCAACGTGAGCCGATAGGGTGGCGCGGAGGAGAGAGAGCGGCCATGCGAGCGGCCCCATCGGCAGCGGCGCGGAGCGGCGGGAGGCCCGTCGGCAAGTGATTGCAACTGCGGCGTCCGGTCCGTGACAATGGTCCGAGTTCACCAAGTCGTTTTCCGGCTACTTGCGGAGCATGGAGATCCGAACTACGAGACACCGCCGCTGCAGTGAGCACTCAGCTCAAGCCGCCGGTTGTTCTCCGACTCCTCCCGGCTGTACCACTGTACGGACCGGTGAGTTTCTAGCGGCCTCTCCATTGATTTCTCTTGTGTGGCCATCCCTTAGGTACTAATGAGATCGCTTCTGTGCGAGCTGCGGTCGGCGGGGTTCGAACCCGACTCGGCGAGATGGACATTCTCCACACCGCCCAAGTCGGAGTCCGGCGTTTCACCGCGGCTCGATCGTAGGTATGGCGCACACAGTGAGGCCCGAGCGGAGTGGGCTACGTGGCCGACAGGGAGCTCCTCGCACCACCACGGCTCGGGTGGAGGCAGGCGTGCGAGGCGAGTGAGTGAGTGGCTCGGTGACTTCATGTTAGGTTGGCGGTTGGTGCATGGATGCCACTTTGCTATTTTGTGTGGATTCGTTTGAGGACTAGATGGATGATCGACGTGGTTATGGATTATGTGTGGATTTATGAGACATATATGTGGATTTACGTGATATAAATGTGGATTTGTGCGATATCTATGTGTATTTACGTTGTATATTCATATATGTGCTTTGGAGAGTGCGTCACGTGAGGCAATGCGCAAAAACCACAAAAAAAAAGCGAGTTACCCGGCTTTGCCGGCTAACGCAGCGATCGGCAAAGCTAAGGTTTCATCTTTGCAAATTTTCCCGGCTTTGCCGCCCTTTCTGCATTTGCCTTCTTTATGCGGATATGGCTGGTCAAAATGGCAAAAAAAAAAAAAAATTCTTTGCTTGCCACTTGTCGGCGGCGTCCGGCCGCACATAACTTCAGTCGGCAAAGGAAACGCGACGTCGGTTGACGGTCGCGCGTTTCTTTGCGCCTGCTGTAGGCTGTCGGCAAAGCGCCACTCTTTCGCCGACACGTGGCGGTCGGCGAAGGCGAAAGCCCCGCCGTTTCTCGCCGGCAGCGCGAAAAGCGAGGCGGCGAAGAGGTTTGCCGGCTTGCGTGGCGTTTAGCCGGCCTGCGCAGCGGTCAAAGAACACCGTTCCCGTAGTGGGAGCTCGATTGCTCTGCATCAGTACTCGAGCAGTCGAGCTAGACGTCCGATTGCTCTGCATCAGTAATCGAGCTAGACATCCTCAGGATCTCTCGCCACATGTTGTGCCGCCATTCGCGCCATCTCACATTGCCGGAGAGGATCTCAAGTTGTGAATCCACCATGGGTTTAGGGTACGATTGCGCAGCAGTACGTGCAGGCAAACAACATGAAACTTTGCGCGTGGCCTGGCCCCATCCCCATGCATGTGTGAGTATGTACTGCAGTGCAGCAAATAATTCCCCCGGCCCGGGCGCGCCAAGATTCGGCTAATCTCGGTGAGGTGGCCCGGAAAACTGATGTCGCCGTCTTTTTTCGCGGGCCAGCCCGGCTGCATCGTCCGGCCGCGGCGATCTTCCTCGCCATGCGTGATGACCAGATCTCGTTTTAGCGGGCCGGCGGCAGTCATGGGTGGATGCATCCGTGACTACTGTAGCTGCTTGCTTTCTGCTTGCATGATCCAAGGTGATGTTCCAATCATGTCATGTGCCCCTGCAATTCTGCATGCTCTGGCGCTCGCTTTTGGTGGCATGCCGCGGTACGGTACTGCTTGATTATTGGCACCGCGTGATTGTTCGTTCGCTAGTCGCTACTCGATCCCGAGCCGTGCCGTGCCCACTCGGGCGCGGCCCGGCATACATGTGTTCAACTGGCCGCTTTCTTCGCCAGGAGGGGCCGGGCACCAGCACTAATATACTCTCTCCGTCGAAAAACGATTATAACCTACTTTTCTGTTGTGAATTTGTTTTATTTGAAAAAATAAAAAAATATTATTTATTTTGTTATGTTTTTTTTTATCATTAGAGATATTTTTAAAATGAGTAATTTATTTTATTATTTATATAAAAAATTTAAATAAGATGAATGATCAAGCAGAAAAAGTAGAAGTCAAAGAATTGTGTTTTTTCTTGGGACGGAGGCTTTCTAGTTCAGGCAGCGACGCAGCAGCAAGCATCTGCAGGCCCGCCGGACGCCGACGGGAACGGACGGGAGCCGGACGAGGCTGAGTGCTGACGCGGTGGGGTGGGGTGAAGCCTGTCTTCTGATGACTATTGACCGGCATCGATTGGGCATCTGCATCTGCATGTGATGCGATTGCTGTACGGTCGAGAGTCCAGTAGCGAGGGTCCGTCTGCACTCTGCAGTCGAACGCACTTGAATGGACAGCATGAAGTGCTGCATCGCATCGCCGATGACGAAACGCCGTCGGTCACTCAGCTCTCAGGTAGGCATGCACCAATGACCATCACATGACCAAAGGCATCAGGCGCCGCGCAGCTAATCAGGCGCAGGGCTGGAGGCGCGGGGCTATTGTCCCCGTGCGTGCGTCCGTCTCTGACTTTGGACCGACAACCGGAATGGCCATGAGCGCACGGCTCCCGGCCGGGCGCCACCGCTACGCGCGTGGCGCCGGCGCGCCGGCCGTGATCACGGTCTGCTCGTCGTGTCCGCCGCCCACCAGGTGCCGTACAGTCTGACGTCGCATACGTCGGCGGCATGCATGCGTGCGTGCCCCATGCTCGCAAAGCTGCAGGATGATCTGGTTCTCTGCTGCATGCATGCATGCAGATTCGGGCCGGGATGAAAATGCCCGCGCGCGCCATAGGTTTGGATCACTGGACCTGGGCCCGCCTGAACTGGATGTGACACTGCTGCTGACCCAGGTTGTTGTCGGAGTTACTAAAAAGAATACAACTACAGGTCGTGTGCCTACCAAAATGACTCATATTTAGCCAAGTTTTAAGTGAATAGTATTATTTAGTACATTTATAACTCCAAATTAATTTGTTATAAAAATATATTTCATATTTAATCTAATGGTGTTTATTTGATATTATAAATATTAGTAGTTTTTTATCTATAATTGATGAAACCTAAGACACTAAAACATGCTACTGTAAAATTGCATTTTTTTTTTTTTAGAACCGAGGGAGTATTTTTTTTTCTAACTTCTTGCGATTTTGTGTCAATTGAAAGCAAGTAGAACATGCATGTTAAGAAAGATCAAGAAGGACAAGATATAGGTTTGGACACAGGGATTTAGGAGTGAAAAAGATGTGGTGCACCTAAGAGGCCTTGGTCGCCTAGGAACTCGGCTCGACCAGCCCGTTTATTCGATTCCCGCCGCCGTACTGTCGCAGAGAAGAATTTTTGTCCTATTCGTCGTACTCCACATCCCGAACTCCAGCTGCCCACATGGGCTTCTTGCAAACAGAGGCCCATGTCCCCAACAGTGTGGCAATCACACCTTCCAACCCGTCCCTTTTTTATTAAAAAAACAAAAAAAAAAAGAAAAATAACTTCGACCTTCGGTTAAATCCCGTCCTAAATACAAATCCACCAGTTTTTGAATTTATTTATATATATAATCGACAGAAAGAACTAGTTTGATATAAGTGTTGCTTCTCGCCTCGACGTCAATCTTATCGACCTACTCCGTAGGTCTTTCAGCCTAGATTCTTACGGCTCATTTATCAGTCAACTCATATAGTACTCTTGGTTTATTTATGGTCCAATTCATCCCCTAAAAAAAATTGAGTTCTTATGCTTCAACTGGCTAGCCGAAGATCTAAAACTTTTTAATTTTACATTTGAGGTTATTAAGATGTTAAAAATAATATAATGTTTCATCAGCATATTAATAATGTATAAACATCATATCTTCCTTAGATGGCGCCCGAATGAAAACTTTTTATATTAAAGCTACAAGTTATGGCTAAGATTTACAAATTTTCATTTTTAGGTTTTTCGAGTTGAGATGCTTAAGATGTCAAAAAGATAATAAATCATTTTTTAAGCATCTTAAGCCGAAAATCTAAAATGAATTTTTAATTTTACATTTGAGGTTGTTACGATGCTAAAAATAATATAATGTTTCATCAGCATATTAATAATGTATCAAAATCATATCTTCCTTAGATAGCGCCGAATGAAAACTTTTTATACTAAAGCTACAAGTTATGGCTATGATCTACAAATTTTCTTTTTAGGTTTTTTCGAGTTGAGATGGTTAAGATGTTGAAAAGATAACAAATCATTTTTAAGCATCTTAATGTCATCGATTGAAAAAAATTAAAACTACAAAGTTGTATATCTCATTGAGCTCTAAAATTTTCGTATAGAAACCATCTTCCTTCCAATGCTATATAAAATAATATGATTTTTCTAAGGTTGCGGCTTGTCATCCCACT